>JAXQQM020091468.1:0-398617 GCA_034641835.2 Pinus albicaulis
CGACCAAAAAGGTCTCATCGCTGCGATTCTGGTGCCATGAATGGTTCTCAAAACTGAGGTCGTATGCAAAATTTATTGAGGTTTGAAATCGTCCAATAAACTCCAAAAATTTAACTTTGACTCAATTTGACCTTATGGAAAAAATTTGTAAAAAAAAATATATTTTACAAAATAATTTTTATATTAAAATTTGGAGGGCCTATCAGCGGGTGCCACGTGGGTTTCCCGGAGGCTGCCACGTGGCCCCAGGATAGAGTCGAAGTGGGGTGATGAAATTTTATGGAGTCCACGGGTTTCGAACCCCGGACCTCCCTCCACATACAAGAGCGCCCAACCAATCGGGCTATAGGTGATACTTAACCTGTATGGTCGACGTGTTTTATTTGAAGTTTGAAAAAACTTTGGGTGGCAGAAAATGGGGGCTAGCCCCCACACATCATGTAACCAGCAGATGAGAATCGGGGGCTTCACATTGGCGAAAAGTTTGCAACGGCTAACCGTTAGCCATTAAGACATCATGTGACCACCTTTGGGAATTTAAATGTGACTGGTGGGTTGGATGTCGCGGTTCCACCGGTGGCTAGGGTGGTGGTCCATGTGACCTGCCACCCCCTATCATTAAATATAACTGCCAGTGGTTCTGCCAACATTGGAGCGCAGTCTGCTAAATACAGAGTTTGGCCATTTTTGGTCGGGTTAACTAGAGTTCCTCCAGTTTTGGAGGAGGTTTTTGGGGGACCTTGGGAAAAAATTTGTTTTTGCCATAAATTTCTCAATTTTCAACCAAAAAAGATGAAATTTTAGTCAATTTTGGGTCTCTTCGATATTATGAAGAGTTTGGCATAGGTTTTAGGTTGAAAAAAGGTCATATTCAGCAGTTTTTTCTTCGAGGAAGATGAAGGGGCCATTAGGGCCACCATGAGACAGAATCAGTTTGAGGCATAGCCAGGGGAGCCAGAGTCCTTTTCCAGAGTTCCAATAGTCTAAATTGGATAATTAGGATGTTATAAATCTGATGAGATGGTTTTCAGAGCCTATAGAAAACGTTTGAAGGCCAAAAATCTTCAGTAAATTTCCAGGGGCCATTAGTGCCAGCTTTTGCCACCAGCAGTGCAGGGCTTAGCCAGAGCTGCTTGAGACCATATGCAGTGAACCAGTGGTCATTATTGACTGAAAACATCATTATGAATCTAATGAAATAGGTTTCAACAAGTTTTGAAGACTTATAGAGGTAGAAAACTCAGTAGAGAATTTTTCATTGACCCTAGTGCCAGGGGGTGCCGATAGGTGATTGAGGCGAAATCAGAGCAGTCGGAGGCCATTTTTCATGAATGAAAAGTATATATTGACTATTTCATACATTTTGGAACCAATGGTAGTGTTTTTAGAGAATTTTGAGAAATTCTAGAGCTCGAGAAGCTGATGTGAAGTTTTGGGCAGCCCTAGGCAAACCGTGAAGGACAACCTATTTTGGGGATGCAGTGCTCGATTTGAGAAATTTATCAGTTGATATTTGGTGTATGATGTGTGTTGGATACATCAGGAGTGGTTTTAGTGACAGAAAAATAATTCTGAGGGATTTTGTGCCATTTAGAAGCTCAGAGTAGCTTAGTGCACCGACAGAAGTAATCATGTCAACAAGAGCCTAAAGCTGTTTGCAGAGTTTGGACAGCCATTAGAGGGATATTGATGGTATTTTAAGTCCTTTGGATCATTTTTTTATTCATTGGAGTTAAGTATTTACTTGTAAAAAAAAATTACCATAATCCCAAAGAGCCGAGTCAAGATGACCAAGCTCAAAGGAGACATAGCCCACGAGATTTCGGGTGAACTCCTAGATTAAGTTTGTTGTTGTGTTTAAATGTTTATTGTTGAATTATGTTGCTATTATACATGTTAAATTTCAGCAAGAACAAATGAACTTAAGACACATAAACAGTAAAAATTCATACACCACTTTCAAGTAAATAATTCCGCAAAATTGTCAAGTTAAAGCTAAATCATTTAATTTAAATTGAGTGGTAGGTTCTTGAAATACATAAAAGTTATCTAGACCATTTTTAGATCACATGGATTCCCTAAGGAATTTTGGGCTCCTGAAATTCTTGATGACGCCATGTTTAAGAGCTCAACTTGAGCTATTTAAGTACTTGATTAGTGTGTGTGACACTAATAAGGAAAGATTCATGATTCATGACCAAGAGCTGGAGATAGAAGTCTTAGACATTTATTTTATAACTACATTGTCACAGATGGGAGAGAAACCGTTGCTGATAGGTACCTGGGCCCTTGGAGAGAGCATGGGAATGCTGATAGATAAAGTTTGTCCTGAAGCAAAGAAAGGATCGAAGAGCAGCAAAGTAGACATTCAGACAGTGCCTGACTTGGCATTGAGGGTAGTGCTACATACTATAACTCGGGCTGCCAGATCTTAGGATCCCCATGAAGCTACAAAGACATAGCTTCAACTTGCCGTAGATTGCATGGCTCCAACCATCTTTAATTGGGCGAAAGCAGTGACAATCAACTTAAAACATGAGTTAACCAAATGCAAGAATGGTAAGTTGAAACAATTTGGATACGAGTCCTTCTTAATACAGTTCATCCTGGAACAATTGCCGATATTCCAACGCCAAGAGGTGATAGTACCTATGCCACTAGCACGAGAGCCACGGATGGTCCGTTGGGTAGAGTTGATGCCTCGATCATGAGGTGGTCAACACATGTCATGGAGACCCGAATTTTTGACTAGCTACACCGGTAGCTCATCATGGTAGAGGGCTGGTCGTACACTAATACCAACTTCAGGGGTGATCTGGACCTTCCACTCCCCGAAGGAGATGACTAGGATGAGGATTTAGGTAAAAAATCATTTTTTGATTTTTAGGAGCATTATGATTATTTTTTTTATATGTGTTCTGATATTTACTCATGTGCTACAAATGTTGGCCCAGAGAGACTTGCAGGGATGTCCCTAATAGCACAGAGGGTCCTACATGATTTCGAAGTGGCCCCTAATGATGAGGGAAGTGAGGAAGAATATATCTTGCGCAACTTGGAGTGACTCATAAGTGGGATCACAGATTATGTGAGGTTCGAGGATGTTCCTCATGCTTATCAGAGGCACACCACAAGAGTGTCTAACCACATCCACTGACTACTGAGGCGGGTCGTATGTGCAGTAACGTGCTATAATGATCACCATGTGGACTAGATACTTAGGTTTCATTTCAATATATTTTTTGAGAGACATGATGTCTCGGGATGTAACCAAAACACATATCCTTTTTGAACTATGATGCACATGTGGATGCAAACAATCGATATATATATATATATATATATATATATATATATATATGCATATTTTCTTGTCTAAGTCTTACTATGTAATGATGATTTCTTTTACAAATTTCGCAAATGTATATCTAACACAATATTGGGTACTGCATCAGTTAACGTATTCATTCTTCTAGGAATATGTTGATATGTGATATAATCAAAATTCCTTTCTAACAAACGAACATGCAAATACATCCTCAAAATGTGAGGGTTTCTAACATAATAATGCCCATTGAGGTGGAGAACAACAAACTGAGAGTCGAGGTTTACAATTAATTCAAGAATGTTGAGAGAAATAGCTTTAGTTAGAAGTTCGTTGACTGCACTGTATTCATGGGAATTGTTGGTTGTTCGTCCTAGACAAATACCTTTAAGGTCTACCAACTCACTGTTAGGATCATAAATCACCCAATCCGCGGAGGATAAATTTCAGGTACTGCGATAGGCACTATCAGCGAAACCGACATAAGGAGTGACAGACATATGCACAATAAGAAAAGACATAATAAGCAGGAAAAAATTCTCGTAAAGCACACCAAGACAAAAAATGTAAAAAAAATGAGAAACACACTTATGTACAAAAGGACATGCACGAGAAACTCTTGCATAATATTTTTTGAGATATAGCCCATTTCTAGGCTGATCCAAGGGATAGCCTTCATAGTCAATAAGCTCATAGGCCCCATTTTACAAAACACACTTGACGATGGAGGGCCCATGCCACATGGGTTCGAATTTACCTGCCCCCAACTTATCATGAGCTTGGTCATACAAGAGGAATAAGTCTCCTTCTACGAAGGTACAAGGGGAAATTTTATGGTCAAAGTGGCCTTTGGCCCGATTTTTTGTGCTTCTATGACTAAAGCAGAAAAGCGACGAGTTTCATCAAGCCTCTCCAAATATAGAAGACGTTCTTCCTCTGGCAAGTTGTTAGGCAGTAATTCGACAACTATATTAAGGGAAGGAATTTCACATTCAATTAGAAGGGTAGCTTCCAGATAGTAAACAAGCTGAAATGGGGTGAATCTGATTGCATCCTTCACCAAGGTTTCGTAAGCCTGGAGAGCTGAAAAAAATGAGATGACAATTGGACTTGTGCATCTTAATCATACTTTGAAGCATGGTGACTAAAACCTTGTTCATGGCTTCAACCTGGCCATTGGCCTAAGGGTAGTATGGCATTGAGTTTTCATGACACATACCCAACTTAGTAGTCAACTCAGCCATCATATAATGGCGAAAATGGGAGCCATGGTCAATGACAATGGCTTGAGGGACACCAAACCTTGTAATCACATGATTGAAAAGAAATTGGGCGGTCGTATTACCGTCAGCTATGAGTGTAGGCATTGCTTTGGCCCATTTAGTGAAGTAGTTCACGGCTACGATAATATAACCATGTCCCATGGCCGAGCAAGGGTTACACATAATAAAATCGATACCCTACTTCGTAAAGTCACCAACGGTAATGACAGGATGGAGGTGAGTGGGTGGCGCGTGCATCTTGTGCTGGTAGATCTGGCACTCGTGACATTTACAGACAACGAGGATACAATCTTTGAAAATGGTAGGCCAGAAATATCCAGCATAAAGGAATTTTTTAGCAGTGTCATACCCAGACATGTGATTGCCACATGTGCCATAATGGCAATCATTGAGGACTTTTTCAGCTTCCTGGAGGGTCAAACATCGACAGAGAACAAAATCTGCTTCGATGCGGTATAAAGTATCTCTGACTATGCGATAGGGTTGCAAATGATGATAGATACGTCAACGAGCATCTTTCATCAACTCAGATCGAAAGGTGGAAGTCTGGAGATAAACGATGATATCATCGTACCATCGATCAAGGGTGCTAATTAGAAAAAGAGTGTCTTCTGGAATGCATTCCTCAGAAATAGAGGGAGCAGAGGCAGAAGGTAAAGTGTGGATCAAATCGGAAAAAACCAATGACTTATTCGATTTGGCAGTAATGAATTCCAAATCGAACTCTTGGAGGATAACTATCCACTTGGACTATTTCCCCCCCCCACCAATTTTCGAGTTAAAATATAGGTCATGGGGTTGCAATCAGAAATCATGGTTCTTTTGCGGAGCAAAATATGATGGTGAAAACGTTGGATGACTTGAATAGCTACCAACGCAAATTTCTGTACATGAGCATAATGTGTTTCAGTTTCGAGATGATTGCGACTCAAATAATAAATGACATGCTCGTCACCATTGTCATCATCCTGTACTAGAACCATGGCAATAGTGCTAAAAGCGGCAACCAAATAGAGTGAATATTCGCGATGATAATTCACAGGATGCAAAAGAGGAGCATTGATGAGCAAAGTCTTCAGTTCATCGAAAGTTTTTTGGGCAATCTCATCCCAGAGGAATGAGACGCCTTTCTTAAACAACCACGTGAAACCTTTGGCTACTTCAACATAGTTCGATATAAAATGACACAAGAAATTAGCTTTCCCTTGAAAACTATGAAATTGATGTAAAGAGGAAGGGGAGGGGAGATTAACAATAGCTTCAAACTTAAGAGGATCGAGACGAATTCTTCCTTTAGAAATGACAAACCCAAGGAGTCTACCAGAATCGACATAGAAGACACATTTGTGCTGATTAAGCCGAATGTTGTAGCGTCTATATCAAAGAAATATTTGATGGAGGTGTTTCAGGTGATCCTTATGCTTAGCGGAATGAGCTGGAAGGTCATCCAAGTAAGGCTGAAAAATGTGTTTAATTTCGTGAAAATCGTATGAAATTTCACGTTGGAATGTGGTACTAGCATTCTTAAGGCCAAAAGGGAGCTTCTTGTATGCGAAGGTGCCCCATGGACAGATGAAGGCGGTCTTATGTTGATCATCTGGTAGGATGTTGATCTAGATGTAACCAAAGAACCCATCCACAAGGGGAAATATCTTGCTCCTAGCACATTCATCAATGATCTAGTCGATGAGGGGAGTGGGATAGTTATCCTTAGGACAAGCATGATTTATATCACAGTAATCCACACAGATGCGAGTAATACCCTGCTTTTTATCCACAAGGACGATGTTAGAGACCCAATATATCAATGGGATTGGATAAATGAAGCCTGCTTTGAGAAGTTTTTCAACTTCCCCCTTGATGGAAGCTGTCTTTCTAGGGTGCATAGGACAAAGGCATTGGAAAATAGGTTTCATATCAGGGTAAGTAGGGATCTCGTGCACGACTATACTTAGATCAATGTCAGGCATTTCCTTGTAGGACTCTCAAAACTCTCGGAAGAGGATAGTATAGAACTCGATCTCATCAGGAGAACAGGTCACCCCAATACGAATGTTCTCAACCACCCCCAGTTTAATGGAGATGTCAATAGGCATCGTCTGGGTAATATTTCCCATATTACATTCTACAAAACCTTCATGTGTCAAGATTGGCGTTTGAAGTGGATGGGAAGGAGCTTGGGAAGAAAAAATCTCAAGACAAGTAGACATGGCCCCAAGGCCAGGCAGAAAGGAAGAACGATGATGACTATCGTCCCAGAGAGTATCCTCAAGAGACATGGTTTCCATGATGGCTTCATCAGTTGAAAATGTCTCATTCAAGGGATCAGGAGAATATGAACCATCGAGCTAAGGGGATTGAGAATACGTGTCAAGAGACACACTCGAAGGAGTATGATGAGGAGGAGGAGCCGAAGCTGAGATAACTTCACAATAGTCAATTTCTATTGGGCTAAATGGAATCACATCACCAAACAAACCAACCTGCTCAGGCGAAGGGATGATCCACGGATCAGAAGATGTGGAGATCATATTGACCTGAGTAGTGTTGGGCAGAGAAAGAGAGAAGAGACCCATAAGGGTGGGATCTTTGAAAAGTCCTAGACCCACACTTTTATAAGGTGTAGGAATAAAGTCTACATATGGAACGTTGCTCTCAGAGGAGGTGGAAGTGGAAAAGGATAACTGATTGAAAATGATGATCTTTCCTTCGTGAGGGAACCGAAGAACATGAAAGAGAGTGGACGGTATGCATAGCATGGCATGAGTCCAACTGCGACTAAGGAGAAGAATATAATTGAGCTTGGCGTCAATGAATTCAACCTTCAGATTAACCTTTTTTCCTTCCAACGTTATAGGTCAGCTGGTGAGGACACTAAGAGGGCAAGATTCCCTTCCGTCGAAGGCTTCTAAAGAATTTGGAGACTGGTTTAGGGCTAGAGAACCGATGGCTTTCCAACATACAACGAACATGATGCAAGTAGATGCACCTTCGTCCACGACTACTCGATGGATATTCTTACCATTAATCCAAACTTGGATAATCAAATTAAGCTGGTGAGGGAGATGCAGAACGAAATTTTCCAGATCAAAAGTGATAAGGCTTGAATCGGCGGGGTCAACCCCTCCAATATCAGAGAGAAAAGCCTTTCGTTGTGATAGAAAACTCTGAAGCACCTCCAATGAAGACATAACGGATGACACCTGAGCCAAATCCTCAACAATATTGTAATGTTGCATGACACGGGCGTTCAGGTTATAGGAGGACTTATGGAGCACACCTTTAGAAGGTGGCGCCATACAACGGGCTCAGGACTGGGCCTTTCAATGTGAAGAGGGCCAAAAGCATGCAGGGGAGGAGGACCATCAACAATATCTTTCCCCGCTACCCGACGCAGTTCGGTATAATATTTTGAGATGGTAGCAATAGATATGGGTGTAGCACCATTCATCATGAAAACTTGAGAGCCAAAAGGGGCGAATAACTGAGGTTGCTCCGCCATTTGAGTTTGTTGTGATGGGAATAGTTCTTTGAGAATAACCGGAGTTCCTCAGCCCGTCGTTGATAGTCCTTGGTGTAATTCTCATTGTCACATATCAGACAAGGATACTTCGGTTTACATTTCGAGCCATCATGAGTATTGGTTTTGGGAGAACCTACTTTGGGGTATCGGATTTGGCCTTGCCTTTACCGTTCTTCTTACCTTTGGAAGCTTTATCCACCAGGGTGGACTGGACGACATTCACTTCCATGGTCTTGCCAGGATTAGGAGGCGGCTGAGAAGCATTATCAGTGGAAGAAGTAGATTTCTGCTTCGCAGAATTGGGAGAATACTTACGGGAAGTCTAAGACACGGAACCAATGATACCATCAACGGATGGTGTCGTCGGTGCTTTGGAAGTTCCAGGGCATGAAGCATTGGGCAAGAGTTCATAAAGCATGCCATATTGAGAGTACACGAGATCGAGGTACTAGGCATGAGCGATGGCTTGCTCCTCAGTAACACATGCTCCATAGTGATGTCCTTACCAATCAGACCGATAAAAGAGGTAGTGAACCAATCAGTCAGAAGTTGATCAAGGATTTCAAACTTGATCAAACGATGACACTGCCTCCATTCATGAATATGATCGGAGATATGGGTGGCCCGATCTTGTTTCAAGGTTGTTAGGAGGTGCATTCCAGTTTGATAATGAACCGGTAACTGAAAGTGTGTGAGAAATGCCATTGCAAGAGAGTTGAAATCTTGAAATATGCCACGAGAGAGCTCAATGTACCACTTTCTAGCGGCACCAGTAAGAGTCATTTGAAAAATACGTAAACAAATAGAATCATCAACCCAGGAATTAGAGGAGCACTATAGGTGGTAAGTCATAACATGCACCTGGGGGTATTCTCTGGATTTTCCTTCAAACATGGGACAATCGCCAGGAATCTTGGTGGGAACTGGGGGCCAATATGGATTATGAAGAATAGGATCATTCGTTAACTTTCGACACATCAAGTAACTCCAGCATAGAAAGGAATGGCAATTGTAGATTGAAAGGCATCACAGGCCTTTGATAAAGAATAGCGTTGGGGTTCCAACCAGGTCAGGAGAAATTTTGAGCCCATATGTTCTATCCTGGAGGATTTTGTCCATAGGGTTATAATTTTGATAATTCTTCCCATAAACTGGTTGAGGACGAGGTTACTGATTCTAAGTGAACCACTGAGGTCCAGCTTGAGCAACATATAGATTTTGTTGGGAGATGAAAGAAGTGCCTTAGGGTGGACCTTGTGATGGTGTCCAGATGTGAACAAATATTCAAACCCTTTTCCCACATAAATTATCAACCTGAGGGCGTTAGTTATTCAAGATTAACGTGCACAGTATATGCAAGAGAAATCACACAGCCTGCTATTGGATCACAATATTTAATTAATGAACAAGCAAACTATTGTAACAAAAATTAAAATGGGTTGCAGAATTCAAAAGGTATTCACAGCAATTGCAGAGTTATACTGAAACAGTAGTTACAAAACCAAATTGAAATGTAACATAAACAAAGAAAGATAACACAACACCTGATTAGAAGAATTGGCCCAATTCTCTGATAAGGGTTGTGGCAAACTCACAGTTTATAGGTGAAACAACAAAGTGTTGTGCATTCAATTAATTGGAAAAATACTTCTGTGACAAGATCTGTATATTCTTGCTTCACCCCCGATTCACAGCCCAAAAGCCCTCTTTATACAACCGTTCCAGAAATCGTATATTTCCCTTAACAACTAAATATTTACAATTATACAATTAGTTACAATAGCAACCTAGTTGCCAAAAGGAAACCATGAAAAAGCCTGAAATATTTCTGGGGTGAAATGGAGTCTATTGCGCTGTAGCAACACATAAAGATAGCGCAGGAATTTAGGAGCTGTTCCGTGGCTCACAGCTGTAATCCTCTTGCTTTTACCAAATCTGTAAAAATATCGGAGTTAATGCTTGCAAAGGTAAAACCTCCATGACTATTTCTTCATTAACCAAATATTCCATGTAAGATAGAGAAAATGGTTTTACCTCGTGCATTTTTAGAATAATTAATGACACAAAGAGATAGAAAGGTGGGCGAAAATGGCAGAGAAAAGTATAAAAATACGGTACCCAACATCTCCCCCCAATTGGTCTATCTGCATGTCCTCATGTAGCTTGTCGTCTCCTCAGATCTGGGTTGGACTGACTGTTACTGGCATGAAGCTATGTGAGATCATATTCTTCGGCCATTTCTATCCCAGGGGGTTTATATCCTTCCGTCAGAACAACATCCTTCCACTAGTCTAGGTCAAAGTTTTATGCAGGAGTATATTGCTCAGCTGGCAACCAAATAAAGTGAAACTGAAACCTCAGCCCCATCCACCTGACACCACAAGTCTGAATGCATGCTACAAAACGTGGCATCCTCTCTAGTGCCCGTGCAAAGCTTGGTGCTCCAAATGGTTCTCGACCTCTGAAAACTGAAGATGACAACATCCACCTCCTCTGACAACTGTCCAACGCTTCCTTATGGAACATTGTAATCTATCTAACACAGAGGTTAGCACACCATTTTTGGGTTGTCAACATGTGTCCTCTATGCCCCTCAATCTGTAGAAAGGTAAAATGCTTGTTATAAATATTTGTTGACTAGCCATGCTCCTTCCTCATCATTAGCAGCCTTATGACTTGGTTTTCCTCAAAAGTATCGTAGGCCTTTCTCCATTTAATCTGATTGAAGGTGTGGGAGGAAAAAGCTCTTAAATGAATACCCTCCATGAATGGAACGGGGTTAAAATCCTGATCATGCCTCAAGAAGTAACCATGCATGTAGAGCTCGCACATTAAGTGTTGTACTATGATATCATGAATTTTCAAGATACAGAGAAACTGAATGGGGTCCTCAATCTCATGCCAAATTTACTTATATATACTCTCAAGACAAAAGAAAAGAAATTGTTAATGAAGGAATAAGGCATAGCTATGTGCAGGAGGTCTGCAGGCCATTACCAGTTGTACCAGGGAGAACATCTTCTCCTTATATGATTGCAACAGTTGCACTTGTTCTTCCAATTCTTCTATTTTGGCCTTTTGTTTAGCTTTCCTTAGCCGCGCCTTATCTAACTAGTCTATGTATCTTGTAACGATCCCGGCAACCTGTTCTCACACCCGCATTATCTCTTTCTTACGTCCATTCACAGCAAACTGCCACCTCTATATTTCAGCGGCCAAGAAAAATTCCTGCCCTTCAAACAAATGTTCAAGCAGACCAATCTGTGTAGTTGCAGAAGAGACCTCAGTTTTTGGCTTTACCACCTTCCACTTGTAGACTTTTACCTTCTTTTTCAACTGGGAAACTTGCCTCTTCAACTCCTGAACCTCCTTCTTCAATCTCATGGTTTCAATGAACTGCAATTGATACCTTTTCTTGACAGGTAATCTTCTTTTCTCACACTGTTAAATCCATTCATGTTTGACAATAAATTCATTTTTTGGCACTGTAACAGGCTCAGGAGGCGGTGGAATGCTGTCAATATAATCATCTGGTTCTTCTGTTAGGTGTTTCTAGCTGGGCTCCCTATCTTCAGGGGCATCCTCCTCTATATTTACCTCAGGGAATCTTTCCTTTTGGTCAACATTTCCGTCAACTATCCTATGTTCTAGTGTTTCTAGAGGAATTCTATCTCCCTTGCGAGCCTCTGGGTGTTCCAGCTGGGATTCAGCAATTACTGGGCCGATATTGGCCATGTCCTTTCCTGGGTTGATGAACTTAAGCACTAGTGGGATAGTTATTTCCTCCATTAATCATTGGGACGAGCAGAATCCCCTCGCCCCTCTAGGCATAATATACTGAATGGAGAACATGGAATAGCTTCATCATCCTCATTTCCATCTTGGGCTGGAGTTTCATGCACTACTACTTCAGTCGGGTTCGATGCTAGTTCTTGTGGAATAGCGTCGATTGTAATATCCCAAATGGGAAACATGCAGCAATACTAAACAATCATGCATTAAAATAACGCAGTTCATCTAAAACATAGTAGGAGGCCAATAAAAATGTCTTCAATAGTATTTACAGCAGCAATATAGATGTATAATGAGGCCCATAAGATGCATAGCTGGAAATACAAGACATAAACAGAAGAAATTCCCTCAAAATAGGGGTTGCAACCACATGAATGGATTGAAACTGCCTTGACAACGTTATTTTATTAGGCTGCAACTACTCTTGATTACATGTCAGATCTAGAGCAGATATGTGCATAAAAAGTCAGATCCATAACAGATCCATGCACTAGAAAGGCTCCTCTTTCAAATCCCCTTGGGGTTTTGAGCATTACACCAAGGAAAAGAAGTAGATCTGAGATCTAAGAATGCAGATCTGTAGAAATATTCAGAAATTCTGAAGTATTCAAAAATATGCAGATCAGATCTGAAGTGTACAATGTGTAGATCTCCTCCAATGGATCTAAAAGTGAAGGGCAGATCCCCAACACTCAAAAACAAGCTCCCCAAATGGTGCACCCAAACTCCTTGCAACAACACCTACAGGAATAACACAGATCTGGAATAGAAAATGCATTGTAGGGTATAGATAGATGTTGACCACATGCTAAGATATGAAAATGATGCCCAATCACTCTAATACACTTCCCTCAATAGAGCAGGAGACTCCTCCACTGAAAAAGGTCACTGAAATGTCCTAGATCTGAATAGATCTAGCTTCCACTTGCTGCAGCTTGCAAGACAACCAAACCCTCAACAGGATCTGAGTTGTACTTGAAAGGAGAAACTTTGTCTCAAGCCAGATAGTGGACTATGAAATACAAGACTCTCCCAAGAGCTACTCAATGGGAAGAGGTGGAATTCCTGAACAAGAGATCCCAATGCTAAACATCATTTGCAATCTAAGCTAAACAGCCAAAGAAAGCTATATGGTCTAAACAGACAATATATCAAAATATCATATCTTCAACAACCTCTCCTTGCTTCCATCCCCTTCCTTATATAGATTAAGAGCTTGTAAACCCTAAACCACTTTCAATGAAATCTTCTCTTTAACACCATCCATCTCCTTCTAGAACTGTGTTGTGCCACATTGATGGCCTCTTCCTTCTAGACAGAGCTGTAGATTTGGTCAAGGTTGACCTAGTCAAAATGTCCAGCCCCTTTCACACCTTATGGTGCTTATTTACATAGCCAAGATTTTTCCTTTTTCACATTTGGCATTGATTTATTCTTTATTAGGAGTTTGATGAACCTCCTTTACACATTTATTCTTTAAGAAAAGAAATAAAATCAAAAGTGGATATTCCAATTATCTTAGGACTAATTAGGAATATTACAGTCCTCCCCTCCAAAATTTTTCTTGTCCTCAAGCAACTTACAAGTACTTTGCAAAATCTCTAATGGAATTGTCTCCTCCCAAGAATACAAGTTTGCCTTTGGTGAATAAACCAAATACCTGTCATCATGAGGAAGTGGGAGATACATAGAAAGAATCACATGCTATCCATTGGCCTTCTCAAGGCATGAGAGATGGTAAGTGTTGGGTGCTTCAACCCCCATGAGAAACTCCAATCTCCATGCTATCAACCAAGCAAGGTGAGCCATCCTTGGTAGCTCATAGAAATAGTCACCAATCCCCTCCTTATGCAATGTATAGTGGTTGCCTAGCTAGAAATGAGAGGTGAGAATAGTCAACTTACGCTATCTCTCTCTCCATTTATGATAAATGTGGAGCTGCTGATCTTGGGCTGCAATAATATAGTCCTCATGAAGCCAAAATATACTTGGAACCTCATGATTCCCTTCATTGATTCTAGGGAGCCTCCTTGCCCAATCTTCCATGCATATAGTGAATAAAGTATCATCACCATATGTGCTCCAAAAGAAACATGGACTAAGTGTCATATGATATATTGGATGGTGACAATAGTCCCTCCATTGAGACCAACGTTGTTCTTCTTCTTGTTGCCTCAAAACATAGTTCAATAAGTGGCCACCCAACCACCTTCTTGCTACCATAAGCTTCTTCAAAGCTTGAAAATAGTAGAGGATAAGAGGTGTTAGCTAAATATGATTCAAGCAACACATGTCTTGCCACAAATTCTCCCATGTGAGAGTCTTCTCCCAAAGACATAAGTCACACCTATGGCCTTTTGCATAGAGAAACAAAATTTAAAGTGTAGTAGTCATATAGTGGTCTATCCTCCTCTTGAAGCATAAATAAATATGGGAAGTTTCATTCCCCATGGACACATCCAACCAATGTGTAATCCCTCCTATCATGTCCCCAACAAATATTAGAGCATCATTATCATGTGGGATCAAAATCAGCAATACATAAACACTTAGATACAATGATAGAAGTGGGTCATAGTCCCACAGGTGGAACCAGTGCAGTGCATCTCTTGCCTGCCTTAGATCTAGATGTGGTAAGTGTATTTCCCACCACTTACTTGCTGCCCATAACATCTCTCCATGGCTGAAAGTGGAAGATATATTTGGTGCCTTAGGAAAGCACCCATCATGCTGCAAAATCTCCCTTTGTCCACCAAGGGAGTGGCCATATTCAGAAATAGTGTTGGCCCAAAGTTGGCCATGAAGTTTATAAGTTGTAACACTCCTCTTTGGATTCATGGCCTGCATATACATAGTAAAAGAATGCATACAATTAGAAAATAAAATATGATTTACATAAGTATGCTCTTCACCAATAGTCCTCCTCAAACAAATGAAGTGGTGCATAGATCTATCCCCTTCCTCAAAAAGAGAAAGAGAGGGTTGAATTAACTCTTGCATAGAGTTATGCTGCTGCTCCATCTCCATATGGTACATGCATCTTTGACAATGCTGATATAGCTCTCCTTCAAAACCCTCCCAATAGTAGCTCCTCAAGATGATGTTGTTGAGCTTCATAGAATATGTGTGACTGAAACATAACTCTTCATAGGCTCCTTGCAATAACTTCTCCTTGAACTTGGAGGATCTAGATAAGAAGATCCTACCATGATCATAGATGACACCATATTGGACTAAATAGCCCTCATATTGTAGCTGGTCATCAAGAATCATGCATGTGTGAAGATCCTTGGAATATTCCACCAACAGTTGGGATTTCCAATATGGATCCAATCTCCCCAACCATGACAGCGCTGTAGAAACCGGCACTGAAGCTTCTGACATATCATGGTTTTCCTCTTTCACATGTTGAATGCCAAATTCAGATGCTGGAGTAAAGTTACTCCATCTTTGTTTCCTCTCTTGCAGCTGATCTTGCTCAAGGCAAGATTTAAGTTCATGTAAGTCAACCTCTTTTTGAAAGGTCTCTTTCTTCCAAAACTTCCATAGTTTGGCCCATGCATACAAGAGTGTTGGTACCCTTTTTTCATCTTTAGAAATATTCTTTGTATGCAGAGATATCATTTTCTACCCCAAAACTATGGAGTGGCCATTTTACACCATGCTCATGTCATCACAGATCCTTGAATCCTTCTTTTCCAGTGCAAATAGCTAAGTGGAAGGTAGCAAAGTCCATTTCAGAAATTTTCTCACCTCTCCTTGGAACCCATAAAATATTCCCAGCACTGTGGTAGCTCCTCTCAAAGCTCCCCCCTTAGCCAAATATGTCACTGATGCATTAAGTTGAGAGAACACTTTATTCATCTTCTCATCAGGGGGTCTCCCTGGTGGAATGCCTCCATGCAAGGAGACATCAAAATCTGAAGTAGACTGTATAAATGAGTTGACTGATTTGCCCCTCCCCTTGTTGCATAGTTTAGTCTCATTCTCATGAATAGAAACCCCTTGAAATAAACAAGGGTTCATGCTCCTCATCATTGGATTTTGATCCATCCTTCCTCCTCCTCCTTGGAGCAAGGTGTTATCGCCCAATACTATTGTCACATGATGCTCTTTGGGAAACATTTGCAAGGATGCAAAAGATCCTTCCCTTGAAGCAAAAACTTCATGTCCATCCCCATGTGGTGATGGTTCTTCTTCTGAAGTGACAGCACTGTTACTGCCCTCTTGTTCTTTCTCCTCTTCAATATTTGAGAATACCTCATTATCAATGAGAGACCTTAGATCTTGGTCTTCCCTTGAAGGAGGGATCTCCATGACTTCCCTTTGAGAAGAAATCTCTTCATGCAATGGGGATCTTGCCTTTGGAAAAGTATCACACAATTTTTTATTCCCTTCAACAAAAATTTGAAGTGGAGTTGGCATAACAGATCTTTCCAACTCATGTAAGGGTTTTGCATGCTCATGCTTTGCTAGCCCAATCAAAGATGTTTCAGCTTGTTTTACATCAAATATCTTCACTAATATCCTAGTGAATCTTGTATAAGTAGATATATTTGCATTCTTCAATAAAAAGGATTCAAATAACCACCAAGCATAAGCTTTACCTTTAAGATGCAGCGCTGCTACTTTAAGGGCTTCCTTTTCTGAAACTTGATGTAAATCCAAATATGAGTCTAGCTGATCTACCCATTCTTTGGCCGTGCATGTGGAGGATCCATCAAAGTTTGGCAGAAATGATCTACCTCTTCTTCCTCTATTTTACTTGTTGGATCTCCTTTCCTCCTTGAGCTGGCAGAACTCTTGGAAACCCAAGTGCTCCTTGAACCTCCAAGATTTAGATTCATACTTCTGAAGATAATCACTCAAAGTCTTCTCCTTTGGTGCATCTTCTTCCTTCATTTCTCTTGCAGTAAATATGGGCATAGAATAACGTTGTAGATTTGATTGTGTAGCTGAGTGCTTGCACATATAAGATGAAGAACTGGGGCTTTCTTCATGTAAAGATCTTCTTGAGGTAACTTCATGTCTTGCCCTCTTCGTTTCTTTGATTTCTCCTTTAAGTTCATGTAGAGTTTGGAACATATTTTTTTAGAACTCTTTCCCTTTCATTCTTCCAGATGAAGGGGTTTTACCCTTGTGTAGTTGCCTTTAGTGTAATCAAAATTATTCTTCTGTCTTTCCCTTTCTTGAAAATACATATTGGCTTCTCAATAAGCACACGCTGTGCCAAGATGATGCTCTGATACCATTGTAATATCCGAAATGGGAAACATGCAACAATACTAAACAGTCATGCATTAAAATAACAAGTTCATCTAAAACATAGCAAGAGGCCAATAAAAATGTTCTTCAATAGTATTTACAGCAGCAATATAGATGTATAATGAGGCCCATAAGATGCATAGCTGGAAATACAAGACATAAACAAACGAAGTTCCCTCAAAAGAGGTGCTGCAACCACATGAATGGAATGAAACTGCCTTTACAACGTTACTTTATTAGGCTGCAACTGTTTTTGATTACATGTCAGATCTAGAGCAGATATGTGCATAAAAATTCAGATCCATGCACTAGAAAGGCTCCTCTTTCAGATCCCCTTGCAGTTTTGAGCATTACACCAAGGATAAGCAGTAGATCTAAGATCTAAGAATGCAGATCTGTAGAAATATTCAGAAATTCTGAAGTATTCAGAAATATGCAGATCATATCTAAAGTGTACAATGTGTAGATATCCTCCAATGGATCTCAAAGTGAAAGGCAGATCCCCAAAACTCAGAAACCAGCTCCCCAAATGGTGCACCCAAACTCCCTGCAACAACACCTACAGGAATAACGTAAATCTGGAATAGAAACTGCACTGTAGGGTATAGATAGATGTTGGCCACATGCCAAGATATGAAAATGATGCCCAATCACTCTAATACACTTCCCTCAATAGAGCAGAAGACTCCTCCATTGAAAAAGGGCACTAAAATGTCCTAGATCTGAATAGATCTAGCTTCCACTTGTTGCAGCTTGCAAAGACAACCAAACACTCAATAGGATCTGAGTTTTAGTTGAAAGGAGAAGTTTGGTCTCAAGCTAGATAGTGGACTATGCAATACAAGACCCTCCCAAGAGCTACTCAATCGGAAGAGGTGGAATTCCTGAACAAGAGATCCCAATGCTAAATAGCATTTGCAATCTAGGCTAAACAGCCAAAGAAAGCTATATGGTCTAAACAGAAAATATATCAAAATAACATATCTTCAACAACCTCTCCATGTTGCCATCCCCTTCCTTATATAGATTAAGAGCTTGTAAACCCTAAACCACCTTCAATGAAATCTTCTCTTTCACACCATCCATCTCCTTCTAGAACTGTGTTGTGCCACATTGATGGCCTCTTCCTTCTAGACAACATTGTAGATTTTGTCAAGGTTGACCCAAGTCAAAATGTCCAGCCCCTTTCACACCTAAGGGTGCTTGTAATATTCCCAATTAGCCACTGATAGTTGGAATATTATCCTTGCTCCATTTTTGCAACAGTAGAGTAGAAAGTCAATAAAAAAAAATCCCAGTGTGAAAAGGGATCATGTTAGGAGGACAAATAAAGCCACCTTGGTGTGAAAGAGGACAATACTGGTGAACTAGATCCAGTTTACCAAGTCAACAATGTTGCTACAAGAGGGAAACCAACTAGGGCAGCGCAGTTTTGATAGGGGAATCTGCTCAAGGAAGTCACTTCGTCAATGAGTGGGGTCCAGGGTGAGGAAGCTCACTAAGGTTAAGAAGGAGGAGATAGCAGCAAGGAAGGAATTCAGTAATCATATTTGTTTGGTCTTTTGATTGATTGCAAGCTCTAGCTATTTAGCTGTAGTTGAAGTACTGTTTAGTGCAAAAGAATTCTCATGCGGGAATTCCATCTTCACCTTTGATCTAGCTGGTTGTGAGATCAAAAGGGAAGGTCTTGAGCTTATTTTTCATCATCTAACTTGATGGAATCCATTCTGCATCATCTACAATGCAGTCACTTCCAGTAACTGCGTCATTTCTACAGGTGCAGCAACTACTGGGTTAAAACCCTTCTATTTTGTGCTTGTTTTGGAGGAGGAGGTGTCTATTCCACTCCGGAAGGTTTATTGAAGAATGCCTTGGGAAAATTTTTGTATTATTCATCTATTTCAGATCATATTCAGTATTTCCTAATATAGAGTTGCAGTGTACTACATTAGTTTTTACAATGCTGCATTTTATATTACTATTTTGCCGGAAACCCTTGCCGGGATGTTCTAATGTGCATGTAAAAGAGGTCAAACCTCTCATTTATGATTCTATGTTTAATGAAAGCTCCAGATATGTATTAAATCATATTTTTCTATATATTCCATAATAAAAATTAAGTTATTGCAGTCTTCAGCAATTCTATTTTGTGAAGTTGTGGGATTGGGGTGCTTTTCAGCATACATGAGCTGGGGAGATCTGTTTAGTGTAGCTAGAATGATTTTTTTCTGATTCCATTTCATATTTAGGATACATACAACATATATAAGAGGATCCAAGTCCTTTTGTGCATTTCTGTTGCATGGTTTTCCTTATACAGTGTCCTCATTGAAGAAATTGCAGAAATTCCTGAAAAGGAATATTACAGTGGTATTAGAGCTCTGCTCTTGGATTAGCTTGTGGGGATAATCTATATTCAGCATGGAGGAGGAAGATATTTCAAATATTCTACTTTAGACCCTGCAAAACATTGCAAGGGACCTCAAGGAGATGAGACATGAAGGGGATCCTAAAGGGTTTTGCCATGGGGCAAGCACCAACACTTCAAATGGCATGGGGCATTCAACTACACCACAATGATATACCATGCCTTCATTTATAACTAGAGGAGATGAGGAGGAAACCCTGGGAGAGTATTTTGAAGAATATGAACCCCAATCTCAAGGGTTCAAAGAGCACTTGAGCTTTCAGGAGTTTTGCAGGATCAAGGATGGAAGGAGGGTTAATCCTCATCAAAAGGAGGATAAATTGATGTAGGGATCAGCCCTACAGCACAGTATGGTAGGGTGCTTCTTTCCCACATTTTATGGGACACCTAAGTGCTCAACCAAGGCTTGGGTGGAGAAGCTGGACACATACTTCCAGCTCAACAAGGTTTCTGAAATAGAAGCCATCAAGATAGCTGCGCTGCACTTGGAAGGGGAGACTCAAAAATGGTGGTTTCATGGACTAACCACACTTGGGCATCATCACATTACTTTATACTTAGCTTTCACCAAGAAGCTAGTGGAGAGATTTGATCCAAGAGATTTGGAGGCCCATTTTGTCAAGCTAGCCAAGCTCAAACAAGAGGGAGATCTTGAGGAATTTATTGCTGAGTATTTGCAGCTTTCAGTGATGGTATCCAACCTCACTATGAGCAGGAAGGTATGCATGTTTATTAATGGGGTGCCTGAACCATTGCAGGGGTTGGTCAAATCCACTAAACCAACCACACTCCTTGAAGCCATGGAGAAAGCTAGAGACCTCCAACACATCTTGCCCAGGGCAAGGACATTATTGTAGCAGGAGACCTACTCAGGACCAAAGAAGACAATCCATGTTTTGGAGAGAGAGTTTGTTGCAGGAACGACACATCATGTCAAGACCTTCTCCAAGAAGGAGGCCAGTGCTGTACCATCCATAGAAGACTTTGCTCCAAGAGGGGGAGCTATTGCAGTGTTAAGAGGGGTCCCAAAACAACTGAATTTGAGGGTGAGAGGTACTATTAGGGGGAAAAGAGTCTCTGTGTTGATAGATAGTGGGGCTAATCATAATTTTATTGATGCATAGCTGGTAAAAAGGAGAGGAATCCACATGGAGGAGTTTGAGGGATTCTCAGTTTTGGTCCCAGGAGCTATGACCCTGCAGTGTGCCAAGTATGTTCCGGCACTAACCATTACCATGGGGAGCTACACCTTGACAGACCACTTCTTTGTGGTAGACATTCTAGACACCAATGTCATATTGGGAGTCCAGTGGTTAATCACTCTCGCGAGAGTTACCACTAATTGGAGAACTTTGGAGATGGAATGGACAGGAGGGAAGGATGGCTAGTTCAAAAGATCAAGGGTATAAACACATACCCCACTCAGGTTGTTTCAGCACACAGGATGGAGGTAGATCTATGCAGAGGGGATGTTGAATGGGCAGTGGAGCTGCATATATTAGAGGTAAGGGGCAAGGATTCACCAGTGCATCCAGATGTTCAGTCTCTCTTGGACCGGTATTCTACAGTATTTGGAGATATCCCACTAGGGAGACCTCATGACCGAGGGTTTGAACACACTATTGAGTTGGAACAGGGGATCCAAGCAGTAATCACCACTCCTTATAGGCACCCCAAGGCTTACAGGGATGAGATTGAGAGGGCTATCCAAGAGCTGCTAGCTCTAGGACACATCTGGCCTAGTACTAGTCCTTTTGCTTCTTCGGTGGTCTTGGTAATGAAGAAAGATGGAACATTGAGAATGTGCATTGATTATAGGGCCTTGAACAAGAAGACCATGAAGAACATGTACCCTATACCCAGGATCGATGAACTCATGGATGAGTTGAGGGGATCTAAATACTTCTCCAAGATTTATTTGAGATCCGAGTATCATCAAATCAAGGTGAGGGAGCAAGATATCCCCAAGAAAACGTTTAGATGTCACTATGGGAATTTTGAGTTTCTGGTAATGCCCTTTGGATTGACCAATGCCCTAGAAACTTTCCAATATTGCATGAACCACATCTTTCGTGGTCATTTGAGATATTTTGTATTGGTCTTCTTTGATGATATTCTTATCTACAGCCGCACTTGGGAGGAGCACTTGCAACATATTGGGACAATTTTACATATCCTCAAGGAGCAGCAATTGTATGCCAAGCTCTCCAAATGTGAATTTTGCCTCACAGAGATGTTGTAGTTGGGGCACATCATAAGAGTAGATGGAGTGAGGGTACATGAGGAGAAGATCCAGGCTATCAGAGATTGGCCTGAGCCGAGGAATGTCACAGAACTCAGGGGGTTTGTGGGCATATGCGCTTATTACCAGAAGTTTCTGAAAGGTTTTTCACAACTAGCAACACCACTCACAGACTTGACAAAGAAGGGAGCTTTCCATTGGACACCTACAACATAGAGGGCTTTTGATAAGCTCAAAGAGGTAATGAGTAGTTGTCCTGTTTTGGTTTCGCTTGAACTTTCTCAACCTTTTGTTCTAGAATGTGATGCATCAGGTGAAGGTATTGGAGCAGTCTTGATGCAAGGTGGGCATCCTATAGCATTTGAGAGCAGGAAGCTTCTCCCTCATGAGAGGTTATACCCCATGTATGATAAAGAGATGTTGGCTATCATGCATGCATTAGCCAAATTCCGACAATACTTGGTGGGGAATAAGTTCAAGGTGAAGACTGACCATAAAAGTCTTAGATTCTTCCTTGAACAGAAACAACTTCAAGAGAGACAACAGAAGTGGGTGAGAAAAATCCAAGCTTATGATTTTGACATAGAATATGTCAAGGGGAAGAGCAATGTAGTAGCTGATGCACTATCCAGGAGGCCTACAACACTGTCTTTGAGGGGCATGGACGCATATTGGAAAGCTCAACTTTTAGTTGAGTATTCCAAAGATGAATTTGCATGTGAAATACTTGATGGGGTGGTATCGGATGAGAGGTTTAGAGTAATGGATGAGGTCATCTATTACTGGGACCGGATCTTCTTGGCTAAGAATTCCAAACTCAAGGAGAAGATCTTATTGGCATCACATGATTCCCCACTTGTTGGGCATCAAGGTTTCACAAATACTTACAGGGCCATAAGAGAGAGATTCTCATGGAAGGGTCTCAAGGAGGATGTGCTCCGACATGTCAAAGAGTGCACCATTTGTCAGTAGAATAAGGGATAACACACCCACCCTGCTGGGTTGTTGCAGCCACTACCTATTCCGGATGGGAAGTGGGAAAGTATCTCTATGGACTTCATCACCGGCCTACCGACAATACAGGGTAAGGATTGTATCTTTGTATTTGTTGATATACTAACAAATTACTCTCATTTATTTGCCATTTCTGCACATTATACTGCTTCACAGGTAGCTGAGCTCTTCTTCAGAGATGTATTTAGACTCCATGGTCTCCCAAGGACCATAGTGAGTGATCGGGACAACCGCTTCATGGGTGGATTTTGGAAATAACTTTTCTGGTTAGTGGGGACTGATTTGACTCAAAGCACTAGCTATCACCCCCAAACAGATGGACAGACTAAGATAGTGAACAAGTGGCTGGAAGGCTACTTGAGGAACTATGTAGCAGGGAAGCAGAGAACTTGGCTGCGTTGGCTCCACTTGGGAGAGTATTGTTACAACACTACTCACCATATTTCTATTGGCATGACTCCATTCTGAGCCTTATATGGGTATGACGCACTCTCATTTTCTGATGTTATGTTTGGGGCAAGTAAGGCTCCAAGCGCAAAGGAATGGATTCAGGAGAACCAGGACATACTCAAGGCACTCAAGGACAACATTGCTACTACCTAGAACCAGCAGATGATGTATGCAGACCGTGGTTAGATAGAGAGACAGTTTGAGGTGGGGGATCTTGTTTATCTGCGTATTCAGCCTTACAAATAGTCCACACTCAAGGAGAAGGGAGCTGAAAAGCTCAAACCACGTTTCTATGGTCTATACAGGGTGATCAAGTGTGTCGGTAAGGTAGCATATGAGCTGGAGCTTCCCAAGGGAAGTAAGATCCACAATATCTTCCATGTCTCTTGCCTCAAGAAGGCCATTGGAAGGAATATAGTTGCCAACATGTATCTCCCCCCTATTGAGGATGAGGGCCACCTAACTTTGCAGCCAGAAGCAATCTTAGACACAAGGGAGAGGCAGCTAAGGAACAGAGTCATCAAGTAATATCTGATTCGATGGAGGAATCTACTAGATGAGGATGCCACTTGGGAGGGAGAGAAGATCTTGCAGCATCCTTATTTATTGTTTCTTTTGGGCAAGGAAATTTTGAGCAAGGAGGACTGTAATATTCCTAATTAGCCACTGCTAGTTGGAATATTATACTTGCTCCATTTTTGCTGCAGTAGAGTAGAAAGTCAATAAAAACAAATCCCAGTGTGAAAAGGGATCTGTTAGGAGGAAAATAAAGCCACCTTGGTGTGAAAGAGGACAATAATAGTGAACTAGATCCAGTTGAACAAGTCAAAAATGCTACTACAAGAGGGAAACCAACTAGGGCAGCGCAGTTTTGAAAGGGGAATAGTCTCAAGGAAGTCACCTCATCAATGAGTGGGGTCTGGGGTGAGGAAGCTCACCAAGGATAAGAAGGAGGAGATAGCAGCAAGGAAGGCATTCAGTAATCATATTTTTTTGGTCTTTTGACTGATTACAAGCTCCATCTATTTAGCTGTAGTTGCAGCACTGTTTAGTGCAAAAGAATTCTCATGCGAGAATTCCATATTCACCTTTGGTCTAGCTAGTTGTGAGATCAAAAGGGAAGGTCCTGAGCTTATTTTTCATCATCTAACTTGAGGGCATCCATTCTGCATCATCTACAGCAAAATCACTTCCAGTAACTGCGTCATTTCTGCAGGTGTAGCAATTGCTGGGTTAAAACCCTTCTATTTTGTGCTTGTTTTGGAGGAGGAGGTGTCTATTCCACTCCAGAAGGTCTATTGAAGAAGGCCTTGGGCCAATTTCTGTATTATTCATCTATTTCAGATCATATTCAGTATTTCCTAATACAGAGTTGCAGTGTACTACATTATTTTTTGCAGTGCTGCATTTTATATTGCTATTTTGCCGGAAACCCTTGCTGGGATGTTCTGATGTGCATGTAAAAGAGGTCAAACCTCTCATTTCTGATTCTATGTTTAATGAAAGCTCCAAATCTGTATTAAATCATATTTTTCTGTAGATTCCCTAATAAAAATTACGTTGTTGCAGTCTTCAGCAATTCTATTTTGTGAAGTTGTTGGATTGGGGTGCTTTTTAGCATATATGAGCTGGGGAGATCTATTTAGTGTAGCTAGAATGATTTTTTTCTGATGCCATTTCATATTTAAGCTACATACAACATATATAAGAGGATCCAAGTCCTATTGTGTGTTTCTGTTGCATGGTTTTTCATATACATCATCCTCATTGAAGAAATTGCAGAAATTCCTGAAAAGGAATATTACAGTGCTTGTTTACATAGCCAAGATTTAGCCTTTTTCACATTTGGCATTGATTTATTCTTTATTAGGAGTTTGATGAACCTCCTTTACACATTTATTCTTTAAGCAAAGAAATAAAATCAAAAGTGGATATTCCAATTAGCTTAGGACTAATTAGGAATATTACAACGATTCTGAGAGTTGTTTCCCTTCTGTCCTCCTTCCCTTTTGGCATTATTTCCTCCTCTGCGGTTGATACTAGTTCTTGTGGGACAGTATCAACCTCATGGTTTATTTCTCCTCTATGTTCCTGTACTTCATGGATTTCTTCCTCTTCTGCGGTCGGTATTGGTTCTTGTGGAGAAGTGCCGACTTCACAGGTTCACTCTTCCCTGTTTCCTTGTTCTAGCTGAATCGGGGGTGGTTCTTGTGTAACACCCCCACTTGTTTCAATATTCATAAATACTTGGGTAGGTGATGTTGTTTCTGGAAAAGCAACATCACTTGCCATCCCTCTGTCTGATGTTCCACCTTCCTGTTCTTCATTAAAAAAAGTTGACGACAGTATGATAGTCTTAACTTCATGCACTATATCCATAATTCCTTCATCTATGGGTTCTCCAGGTGAGGCTAGTTCTTGTGTGACAGCCTCAACTATGTCGCCATTTGTCTCCTCCATTCCCATTTCTTCAGGTTCTTCATGATCAATCTCCATATCCATCTCTTTCGGTTATTCCTGCTCTAATTCCATGTCCTCTAAATGTTCTTCCTCTACTAAACCAGTTGGAGAGACTAGTTCTTATTCTCTAGCAGCAATGACAGCTGCTATCTCTTCTTCTGATGATTCGCAGAGTTCTATTCAAGAGACTCGAAATCTGACTATTGCATGCATGACCAGTAAACGCACCAATCCATGATTGGAGAGCAATGCCAACATCTGGTGCGAACGCCAAGCAGACTGTTCCATATGCTGCAATTGTTTTAATAAAAATAACATCATGTTTAAGGAATGCACCTGAGCCTGTGGAAATCGAAGGTGAGTCAAAATTTTAAAGTGATATTTGAATAGGGTTGTGGCTCATCCTTCACAGGTTATGAACTTCATTACAAAAACTTCTACTTCTTTCCATGGATATGGTAAAAACTTGCATTCATACCCTCTCCCATATGGAACGACACTTTCTCCTGCCTGTAAGAATAGTTTGGGAATCTCCGGGAGAGGAACTCTTCGAGCAAACTATTGTTGCCCTTGCTGTCTCAGCCCGCTAACTTCTGCAATTATTCATTCTGTGAGAGGAATTTCCAATCCTCTTACCCGCGAGCAATTCTCATCCAAATTAAGTGCAAACTCCATTGTAATTCCTTTATCAAACCCCTGTAATCTATCAAAGTAGATATCCCATCCTGCATCGAAAAACACTTGCCATACCACTGGATTACTGTGGACCGAGACTGTATTTTCAGGTTCATGCCGCACAGCCAGTCCCCCCATACTGTGGAGACTATAACAACACTCTAGAACAGTAGATTGTTGGACGGAGTGGTGGGTACCAAATTTGGCAACACAACATGTTGAAAAACAAGGGGTAGTAACGATAAATACAGATGGTAATTCTCGGGTGATCTGAAAACGCAACTTCTTAGATCTGTTCCAGAGATTGACTGTAGGGGCATTTACTGGATATGTCACCTTTGATAAAAGGATGATATCTAGAGGCTACCTGTCCCTTTACAAACTCTGTCCTTAGACTTGTAGAAGTTAACACTCAATGATCTAAAAATGAAACTACATGTATTTTCTATTCAAGGTATTCATTTCCATAAAATTATATATGCAAAGTGTTTAGATAGTCTTGCAAGTGAAACAAAGTGTTTTTGGTAAATTTCTGAGTCTTATGTGTGAAGGAGTGTTATTTATTTTTACTGTTTATCATATTAGATCTGAAAAAAATATCAAGATAAAATCACATAATATAATACAGCAACTGATGAGGCAGTTCACCCCTCCTGGCCTGCAACTGCCATGTCCAAGGCCCCCAAACGGGTATGTCCTTCCTCTTATTAGATCCTAAAATTGGTTATACAGTGATAAGAAAGCCTAAACAGGAAAAATAAGCTGTGGAAATGAGTTTAGAACACAGAAAACAATAAATATTGGCTTTTTTTCCACCTCCAATGGTTAACCATAGCCCAATACAGCTCCAACACTCCCTAGGCCTTGATGGCTCTTCAAGCTTATCTGCTGAAAAAGTACCTGAATATTAGCTCTGTTGCCTTTGCAACCTGTGCCATTGGCTCTGGAATTCTCAAAATACTTGAAATAAAAAAAAATTGTTCAAAAAGGTTCTGTCTGGTGAAAGTTATGCCCCACTGAAATTTTTCCTAGTTTGGCCTAAAAACCCTCCACCAAACTTGGGAGGACTGGAGTTAACTCCACCAAAATAGCAATTTCTGCCCCATTTGGGGGATCTGATCTAGTTTAGCCACGTGTGTTATTAGGCAATAAATTTTAAGGTTAAAGTGGTCACATGCAAACCGCAACGGTCAGATCGTTTAACGTTAACAAACCATAAAACATAACCGTGTATTGCTGACCCACGGTCGTTCACGACCGACCCGCGGGTATGGCGGACTCGCGTGCACGTTCGACCCGCCGGTAGACACAACCTGGTGGGTCTTTGAACTCCACCCTGCCACGTTCACACACCAACCATATCTACCCACGGTTCACATCGGCTCGTTCACACCTGACCCACCACGACGTTCAACGACCAACCCGCCACGATGTTCAACGACCAACACTCAGCTGCTGACCCGTTCACTGTTCAACTGGCCCACGTTCACACTTTGACCTGATACGTTTACTCTCTACCAATGTTCACACTGGCCCGCGTTCACACCTGACCTGCGGGTAGACACTGCCCGCGGGTGATCTGTGCCCACCCGGGTCGGGTCAGGTCGAGTCGGCCCAATGACAATTTTTTTTTTAACTTCAAAATTTTTCAACCAATTTGAACCATTAGGCCTAGAGCCACGTGGCACCCACTGATAGGCCATCTATTTTTTTTAATAAAAATGAAATTTTGCCAAAGAAAATGATTTTCTGAATATGCCATTTTTGCCTTCCAAAGTGTTGTTTTGAAGGTTACCGAGCAAATTAAAACTTGAATATCTTCCACATCCAGCATCGGATTTGAGTGCTATTCACGATGTTAGGATCGAAATGACGAACACTATCCGGTCGATCAATTTCTTACCAGTTCTGAGCAGTTCCAAATTTGAGCATTTTTTCCAAATAATGTACCAAACTCACATAAAACCCTTAGCACTCATGTCTACCATAACCCAACTAGAAATGGAGCATTAAAATTAGGAAAAAATCCAAATAATGTACCAAACTCACTACCAATAAGTAGTTGCTAAATCAAACTATAAAAACACTTGTAGATAGATATTCAAACTTTCCAATTACAACCATGTTTTGAAAATAAAAACAAAGTTAAAAGAATATATTGAATCCAATCAAACTATGAATTATCGCCATTTTTCACACAACAAGGCCAACATACCAAAACATCGTCCATCATAGTCTAGTTTTCCAAAACCAAAGAACAAATTAAAGACATCCAAAACCATGTGTAAAAGCCAAGTTACCAACTAGAACAATGAGAATAATAAGCCACTCCAAAAGCATAAGAAATAATAAAAGAGCCCAAAACATCTGCCAATGCAAACTCCACAAGTAACACCTCCACCATAGAAATGAACAAGAAACCATTTTTTCTAAGACCATGCAAAAACACAAACTACTACTCATAAGAATATTGGCCTATGTTTTTGAAAAAAAAGGCTCCACCATGAGAAGAACATTGCATAGATAGGAGAAAAAACATTATTGATATAAATTAAACCTCAAGTACAAATCATTAAACTATTCCCAAATGACCAGAATATGCTGACGAAAATGGTCCTCTAGGAAACCAATTAGTCACCCCAGAACCATGTCCTTGAATGAAAATTCCCACATAGGATGTCAATATTGGTAGAATCAACCAAGAAATATACAAAAAGTATCTAAAGGAAAATCTAGATCATTCACCATAACAAACACCATCAGCAACATATTTTCCAAAAAAATGATTAGTAACTATTTGTTTCGAAGATGCCCTTAAGGGTTGAGCGCTAACTAAAAGGACATACAAAGCTAATGTAACACAACCAAATTTCATATGCATCCTCAACGTACATTCTCAACATAAAAAGCTCCACTATTAGAAAAATCCGAAGACAATACAATGCTAAACATCAAGTACACCCACCATTAAACATACCATGAGTAACACCTCCTATAGAGATACCACACATTTCGAATATGATGGGTCAAATGATAACCAAAGGAAATAAAAAAACTCAACACAACACAAACTAGAAATGAGAAGCATCCTCTACGTGCAATCCCCACATAAAGAACCCCACTATGCACATAACTCAAAGATAAAAACACCACCAATACAATGTTAAACCCCAAGTACAATGAATTAAATTTCTCCAAACTGCAAGAATAAAATGACAATATTGCCCCTCTAGAAAGCCACATCAACCAATCACTACATCTTGGGATGCAAATCCCAATGCAAGATGTTAATGTAAGAAGAACCAACAAAATTCATTTAGGAAGAATCATGGATTTCAATTGTTAAGACTACATATAGGCTGATAGGGGGTTTTGAGGTCATTGAATGCATTTTTGCAGTTCCAACAATAGAAAATTGTAATTCCAACAATTTTTCTATGGTTAGATTTTGGTGAGATTGCTAGAAAAAGTCCAAATCATAGAATATTTACACTCATTCAATGAACATAATTTAAATATTCTACACTTTGACTCTTTTCTCAACATATTTTTTGGTCAAAATTACTTGAAATTTGACTAGAATTTATTGAAATTATATATTTGAATTTTTGGTTTTCTATAATTTGAGTGATTCTAATTTTTTTTTAAAACATTAAATCAATTTTTACATTCAAGAATAGAATTTTAACAACATGAAAGCATGAAATTATGGTTTCACCAAAAATTATATCACTAACATTTCAACTTAACCTATTAAACAAGGATGGCTGCAAGGCAGCTAGTCCCTGCCTTGAGCTCGAGTTGAAACAGTGAATAGATAAACAGTCCCTGCCTTGAGCCTGAGTTGGAACAGTGAATAGATAAACATGACTGAATTATTTGCTTCCCCAGACAGCAAATTTAGAACAAAAAAATAGTTGCCTGCAATGAGCCCCAGTTGGAACAGTGAATAGATAAACGAGACTGAATTATTTGCTTCCCCAGACAACAAATTTAGAAAAAAAAAAATTTAATTAGCTATTGAGACCAAATTGTATCTATAAAACTTGACAGCCCTGAACTTCTCAGATCCATCAGCAACAAAATTCAAAACAAAATTTGAAATGAAAAGAGTGGACATTAACGGAATTGAAACCCAAGAACTTCGAGTAGTATGGCCTCTTCATTCGTTCAGCTCCAGTATCTCAAACTGCACAACATAAAATTATCAGATGTATGAGCTTAAGAACTTTAAGGAATTGAAAATTTTCTATTACTAGTCATTAAAATATTTGCCAAATCCCATTTGATTGTTGACTCAGTTACAATTCATCGTGTTCTTGAAATATTTTTTCAATTGTTTCGTAAACAAAATTTCTGAAACATAAATTTGTTTATTGAGTATCCTGACATGACTACATCAATAGGGCTCTAATTTACATTTTTTAGGGCTCTAGTTTACATTTTTTATGTGCTGAGACAACAGTAGGATTACACTCGAGTGTAACTACAGTAGGACTGTCAAATGCTGAATTATACCAGTGACAGAGAAATAATATCGACTCAGATTTATTAGCTATGATTAAGGTTTGAAAATGGCCAATCCTTCTCATATCATGGTCAAGGGAAATCAGAAGTTTAATGGGTAAAATTTTAACACTTCAAAACAAAGAATGATGGTGAATTTTTAGTACAAATTTCTAGACAGAGTAGTACCCAGAAAGGAGTTGTATGAATCAAATGTGGAGGCTCAAATCAAGTATGATGAAATGAATCGGGAAGCTACGATGTTGATTAAGTTTTCAGTAATTGATGAGATGCTACTTGAAGTCCAAGATGGAGATGATGCATTCAAAAGTTGAAGGTGCCAGGGTCAAGCCAAGTATGATGAAATGAATTGGGAAGCTACGATGTTGATTAAGTTTTCAGTAATTGATGAGATGCTACCTAAATTCCAAGATGGAGATGATGCATTCAAAAGTTGAAGGTGTCAAAATATATTGTTGGTCGATTTTTGTTACAAGGGTCTACCAAAAACCCTGCCCTAATTGTTTGCTATACTAGACACAGACAATAATGAAAATGAAAAAGCAAATGCAAGAATGTAACAACTAAAAATGGTTCATTATATATCAAAAATATTAATATTTGGAATATTAACATATTGATGGTGATACTATTAACGAGAAGATAGTCAGAAATGCTAGAATAGAAAGCTTTCTTTCTGTCTGTTCATTCGATTCGGGCATCGAGTGGAGATATAAGGCCCTAGCCCATATATATATATATATATATATATATATATATATATATATATATATATATATATAATGGAATTGGGCCCATTACCTTTTATTCATTTATGCTGAATTCAAGAAACTCCTTATGTATGTGCGCAGCTAGGGAAATAAAATGAGAAACTTATGGGTACTCACACTCCGTATGTATGTGCACAGCCAGGGAAATAACATGAAAAACTTATGGGTACTCACGCCCTGATGGCATGCAACCCACGTTGCAGCACGATTATGAAACTGATACTTGATACATGATACCTAGACATGTCACTATGCTTTGCACACCCAACCCCAACGGCGCTCCCAGCCATCCAACAAATAGGTTTAAAGTCTCTATGCTTTACATAAACTTTCAGTTTTATATTATGAAGAATATTGAATACTTGAAGTGAAGTGAACAAAGTTCCTTCTCAAGCTTAAATACTCTAGAACACTTGGAATACAAATATATCCATGAGGATACAAGTATTATATTATAAAAGATATGAGATAGATGATAAAATGTTACAATGAGACCCTGCTTATATACCTACGTAGGTGACCTTTCATGACTGGGCATGTCTCTTAGACATTCCCTTTCACTAACTTAATGACTACTTACATAATCCTTAATTGATTTTTTTTTTAATTCTTTTTTTTCGTTGAAAGGTTACAACCCTAGTGAAACGTGGCTATTCACATATACTCACCTATTAAATATATGTCCACTTATGTGTATTTCTTTAAGTAAAAGTAAACTTACCATTCACAAAATATTTTTTATTCCTTTACTTCTTATTTTACCTTGCAAATACCATGGGGAATTACCATGGGCTTCCAAAACCACGAGCTTGTAAACCACTGAAAGAATAATCAAAATAACCTTACCTACTCTTCCTTATTTCTTTTTCCTTTTTAGTTTTAATTTGTCTTGGTATACTTATTTATATATGTCTCTTTTTTTTTCTTTTTAATATACTTTGACTTTTCTTCTCTCTTTTATTATTTTGAATATAAATTTTTCCTTTTTTAATATTTCTTCAATTTTTTTATATAAATTATTCTCCCCCTTTTTTTTTATATTTCTTTTCAAAAATTCTCTGGTTTGTTTCCCCCCCCCCCCCCCTTTTTTTTATTATGGCCAAAGGCCTAGTGACGAAAATGGAGAAACTCCAAGATTGATAGCGAAATGCTTCAGTCACGACGGCAACAAGGTTGATGATTTTTACAGTCAAAGACCTGGATCAAGAAGCGTAGCTCTGTGTAGCGATGAGCGGCCAGAAGATAGAACTGCTTTGATATCAAGTTCCTTCTCAATCTTAAATACTCCAGAACACTTGGAATACAAGGATATCCATGAGGATACAAATATTATATTATAGAAGATATGAGATAGATAGATGATAAAATGTTATAATGAGGCCTTGCTTATATACCTACGCAAGTGACCTTTTATTACTGGGCATGTCTCTTAGACATGCCCTTTCACTAACTTAATGACTACTTACATAATCCTTAATTGACTATTTAATAATTAAATTTGTTATATTCGTTATGAATTATATTCATAACATGAAGGAAAAGATAATTTTTTTTGGGCATGTAGACGTATATCTGTCATATTATTCAGAAGCATTGTTGAACATATACCAAGACATGTACTAGAATTTTTATCATTTAATAAAAATCCAGCATTTTTTGCTTTATGGTTGGGCATGTATGTGTGTAGACTGTATGAGGAAGCACAACTGAATTCCAAAATTTCTTGTCAGAAGTCAGACTGAATTATTTGCAACATGCATATTCCTACCTAAACAAATAGGATGCCATAGCTGAGTTTTATGAAACATTTGTCTTTTATATAGAAGGGATATTGTAGTGGAACAATATAAGTCTTATATGTCTGTTAATCGAATTTTTCTTAAGGATCATTTTGTCATGAAATGTGCTTCACAGAAAATTTGGTAAATCATGGAATTGGTTGCCTTAAGTAGTTAGAAGGGGGTCATATTTCAAATCCAAGCTGTGTGAATCAGCGTATTATGCCTAGAACGCAAGCAATTACCCAACAAACAGAAAACAGATTTAAAGCAGATTTAAAGCGTGAAACACAAGAAATTACTCAGGTTCAAAGCCTGGAACGCAGGCAACTACCCGGGCATCCAGAAAAAAAATTTAAAGCGTGGAACGCAAGCAATTACCCAGGCATCCATCAAACAAATTTAAAGTGTGGAACACAAGCAATTACCCAGCCATCCGGAATGTAAGAAATTACCCAGACATCCAACAAACATATTTAAAGCGTGGAACACAAGAAATTACTCAGGTTTAAAGCCTGGAATGCAAGAAATTACCTAGCCATCCAGCAAACAGATTTAAAGCCTAGAACGCAAGAAGTTACTCAGAAAAAAAATTACACAGGGTGCACGAATAGGTCATATCACACATCGACGGACCATCTGAACCCATTGCCAGACAAAATTCAACTTTTGGGTTAGTGGATCAGAATCAGCTAGGTTAGTTCATGAACTAATCATAGCGCTGTTCCTCCAGGTAAGTTCCGACTGCTTCTTTATCTGTTTTTGTCCCATACAATAAATACTATTATAGCTAAATACCTGTCAGATTGTCAAATTCCTCTATCTGAGGACACTGACATGGGTTTGGGTGAGTTCTCAGTAGGAAGAGCCAGTCCTAGTTGTTTAAGTATCAATACCAGCACCATAAGCATCATTATATCCACGAATACGTCCTAAGACGACCTTGGAATATTAGTAAAAAGGCACATAAGGCGAGATTTACTAGAGGCCCTCCTCCCCTGCTGTCCCCTTCGCCTTCCCTGCTGCTGGCTTGGATGCTGGTTCAATGACTTGAACTGGAATAAATCCTGTAGAGCCAAGAGTGCATAAATCTATGGAAGTAGCACCTGCAGAGGCATAGACAGTAGGATCCAGAGGTATTTGCGCACTCGTTGAATTTGCTAGTGTCCTACTTCTCTTTATTGTTAACCCATTCATCCAGTAACTTATTTTTAGTCTATTCCTTATTATTCTATGTGATTCCCATCCGCGTTTGTAGGCTGGCCTGGTCCGGATCCAAGTCTCCAGCCGCCATGGCAGGTGCGTGCTGGTTCTCTATAATTCTATCAAAACGTTTCGCCCCGAAGAGGGAAAGAGTGTTGTGTGGGAAAGAGTTCCTGGTTGTCAAATCTGTAAAAATGCCCTGCACAACCTCTTGTTCACTGTAAACGTAGGTACCGTGCACAACCTTCAACTTCAGCCCTGCATGATTGTTGGCATTGCCTTGTTTTTCCTTCTTTCCCTATCAAATTTAACCCTGTTCGCTGTAAACACAGGTGTCTTCAGCTTCAACCCTGCATGACAGCTTCACCCTACCTGCATGACATTTTCAATCTGCTTGCATGACAACGTAGGTGGCAGTTCAGGAGCGAATAAAGTTCAGAAGGTTGGAGCGAATAAAGTTTAGAAGGTTAAGGTATGGTGAATTGTAAAGTATTTACAAAACATTTAATGTTAAATGACTGATGCTAGAGTAATGCTAGCATTAGTCCACCATAAATTTTTTGGAAAAGAAAAATTTGACAATATGATGTTTTACCAAATATTTTAAACTGTTATGCAGCCCTTAGCCTTGGCCTCCGGAAGAGGCCAATAAGACCTCAAAAGTTTTCATTGGCCAGTAAAACATAGTGTGAGTATTTAATAGGACAGCGAAAAAAGACAAAAAAAAATATTGGCTAAAAACTTTGGGTTTAAGATCTTAATTTCGAAGTGACACAAATGCTAAAAAACCATATTGATTACTATAGTCCCTTGCCTGCTGGCAAAGACTAATAAAATATATATTCAAAAACTAAAATATAAAACGTTCCACACCTTCAAAAGAAAACCAATCTTACCTTCTAAATTTTGAAATGTTATTTATATACATTTCAATAAATTTATTAAATATCAAATTCTAAATAAAATTTAGAACTTTCTTTCACCTCAGTGTCACACTGAATATGACAATTTAAACCTACTTAATTACTTTAGACGGCAAGTGCTCTACACGTTATTGTTTAATGAGTGACGTATCTATATCATGTAAATTCCTCACCATGACCCACAAATTATTATTTTCTGTAATAGATCCATAGAAATCCAATCAATGATGTTGTTATTTTTGTGTAATAGATTCATGTGTCTAATCGATTTTGTGAATTTCATATTCTTCTAAAATCTGATTTATAAATTCACACTAATTATTAAATTATAAAGAACTTATCCCATAATCATGAAACCATGATTTATAAATTAAACCATGATCCGGAACCCATAATGTATTGATTTAAAATTCTTCGTAATTTTCGACATTATGAAATTGTTGAATTGCAAGTGGAATCATGTTGAAAAATTATATTTTGTTTCTTATTCTCTTTAATCCTTCATCTTAAATGCTCTGCCTAAAGTTTGTAGTATACTTAATTTTCCAAACTTTATTCCAAGTCAAAGTTTAATTAAAATTGGGATATAGACACCCAAGTCCATATGGTACATTTTAATTAGTATTTCTCTCAACTTGTGGCTACTTTTTATTAGGGGTCGTAATAAATATGGTGTAATATATAATATTTTATTTAAGATTTTTTTTTTCCAATTTACTTTTTATTAAAAAAAAATTATATTTAGAATTCATATGTAAATTTAATTTTGATGTAATCAATCTAGATTTATCTTAATTTTAGATCTACCAAACATCAAGAGGGATCAAATCTTTTTTAACAAAATAAAATTAACCATATAAAAATTAAATATAAAAAAATAAAAATGAGCCATGCTATTGACTCATGGTATTCATGTGGAATATAACCTATTTAAGAGGAATTAAATTAGCCTAGATCTATCTTAGTCTCATGTTATATTTAGATACATAATTAAGTGTAGAAAATGATGACATCGAATCTATATAACATGTAAAAGAAAATCAATATATTTTCCGCTTTCAAGTGGAATTGTGTTTATAAACGATAGTTCTTCCTAATTTTTAGGATATAACAAGTGGAATTGTACTTAAAAATCAAAATATTTTCCTCTTACAAGTGGAATCATGTTTAAAAATAATTTTCCTCCTAATTTTTAAGATATAACAAGTGGAATCGTATTTAAAATCAATATACTTTCCTCTTGCAAGTGGAATCGTCTTTACAATTCAATATATTTTCCGCGTCTCTCTAATACTCCATTTAAATGGCCCGCGGAATGTTCGTAATATGGTTAATTTTTAGAATTTCGAACAGCCAACAAAGCCCTAATTCTTAAAGTTGGGCTGAATGTTCGTAATATGGTTAATTTTCAGAATTTCGAATAACAGAAAGCTCATTTTTTAAGAATTGGGACAGAAACGACGAAGGCGAAACATATTTTCCAATATTTAATGCACCTTGAAAACTAGATGTGGCAGCTTTCATCGTACTACCAGATACCCGTTATGCTCTTGCTCCTCCATACATGTACTCCATATATATGGACATACAAAAACATCTATTAAATATATTAAATATTAATAAGATTTGAAAAGAAAATTTGAAGTATTAAAACAAATCAATTAATTTATTTTTCAAGTATTTAAAATTGAAAATCAAAGTTCTTTAACTCATGTTTAGTACATGTATTGAGAGGTAAGATTAAACACTTAAACATATACTCAATACATATATATGACATCCTATGCAACACCCAAAAAAAACTTTTATTATATATATTAATTTATTTCTAAGTATTTAAAGTTTTGAAAATCAAAGTTTTTTAGCTCATGTTCAGTACATGTATTGAGAGGTAAGATTAAACACTTAAACCTGTACTCAATACATATATGACATCCTATGCAACACCCAATTAAATTTTTATTAAATATATTAAATATTAACTGGAATTGAATTTTTTTTCAATCAATATTTAAAGTATTAAAACAGATTAATTAATTTATTTTCAAGTTATTAAAGTTTTGATAAATTAAAGTTATTTAACACATGTGTAGAGTATATATAAATAATTAGATAAATATATTGATTTATAAAATTTAATTTAATTTGAATTTTATTAATTCTTAAAAAAATCGACTCTGCTTTTCCTGAAAACTCCTGCTCCATGATCCGTGATTCGTCCAATCAACCTATATCCCTCTCCTCCCAAAAGATGGACCGCGCATCCAATACTCCTAACTTCGCTATCCCCAACCCGCATGGTGACTCACGCATTGACAATGGTATCCCGTCCCTCAATACTAATAAGGAATTTAACAATCCCACCGTAGTAAACTTATCCAACCTTAACTTAGACCAAGCCTCTGTGTCCCTTCTCCAAAAAGGTCTTAATTTCGCCATCGCTCCCAATAGAATTCCTGTTGACAACATAATTATCAATATAGAAATATCCTTAAGAGACCTTAATCTCATCGAAGCTGAAGAGATAAGACAAGAAACCGTGAATATTCTTAAAAATGCCAAGCCTCCTACTTGTAACTTATCCAAAGAAGAAAAACATGCCTTAAAAAACGTAAAAATAATAAAAATATAATAATCCTTAAATCTGATAAAGGAAATGCAACAGTGATAATGGATAGGGTTGATTACATTAAGAAAATGGAAGATCACCTAAACAACAGTGGTTGTTATAAAATTTTGGAAAAAGATCCTAGTACTAAAATTCTCAAAGAAGTAACCAAAAAAATAAAAGACTTTTCTCTTGATAACACCATTAAAAGGAGAATCACCCCTACCAGTTCCATCACCCCCAGAAATATGGCGCTCCCAAGATTCACAAGGGAGGCATTCCCCTAAGACCGATATTCAACACCATTGGCTCTCCTACGTACCTCCTTGCACAATATCTTGCCAAAAAACTTCGCCCCCTTGCCGGAAACACCTCGTCACATATCAAAGAATCTACATCCTTTGTTCAATGGGCCAAAAACCTAGACATGCATAATGATGATCTCATGGTAAGTTTTGACATTGTATCCCTTTATACTATGATACCTATAGACGAAACCATCAACATTCTAAAAACTCTCACTGATAATGAGACGATAGACCTCTTAAAATTATGTATTAAATCTTCTTTCTTCAGTTTCAACGGAAGGATTTATGAACAAACTCATGGCATTGCCATGGGCTCACCTCTATCTCTTATTATTGCCAACATATACATGGAACACTTTGAACAAATGACCCTTAAATCCTTTCCATTCACCCCTGAAGAATGGAAACGATATGTAGATGATATCTTCGCTAAGTGGACCCACAGGATATTGAAATTACATGAGTTCCTTGCCCACATGAATAGTCTTTCAAAGCACATCAAATTTACCATTGAAATTGAAAAAGACAACCAGTTACCTTTCCTAGACATCCTGTTAACTAAGAAAGATGGAAAAATTAGCACCAAGGTATATAGAAAAAAGACTCACACAAATAGATACCTTCATGCTGACTCACATCACCACCCAAAACAGAAAATTGGCATCATTAAAACCCTAACAACCAGGGCATCTAGAATCTCAGACTCCCACCACCTTGAAGATGAGATAAACCACCTTCGCCATGTCTTTCAACAAAATGGTTATAATAAACATGTCGTCAACAAAACTATTCACCAAACCCTTAATAAAAATAACTCAAAAAGTGCCTTTGACATCCCTAAAATCTTGTTACCTTACATAAAAGGAACAACTGATAAAATCTCTAGAATACTTAACAAACACAACATTAAGATCGCCTTCACTCCTCCTAATACTATTTTAAACATGGTAGACTCTGCTAAAGACCCTATAAACCCTAAACTTCAAAAAGGAGTTTATGTCATACCTTGCTCTTGTGGCAAAGAATACATTGGTGAAACATGTAGATCCCTCAACATTAGACTAAAAGAACATGCGGCTGACTTATCCCATAACAGAACGGACAATTCCGCCTTAGCTGAACATGCCTTCTCATCCTCACATTACATAAGAATGGAGGATGCGAAACTTGTCTCTAAAGAGGACCATTACCTAAAGAGGAAAATCAAAGAAGCTATAGAAATTGAGAAAAGATGGAACAACTTAAATCGTGACGATGGGCTTACCATTAGTAACACTTGGAAACCCTTAATACACCAAAACCTCTCAAAACATTAAAAATCTAAATCTAAAATAAACCTGGTACAAATCCATCAAGTCCCCCTTATATAAAAAATAAAAATAAAAAATAAAAAAATAAAAATAAAAATAAAAAAATAAAATAATTATTAAAAATAATAATAATAATAATAAATTAATTAATTAATTAATTAAAAAATAAATAAATAAATAAATAAAAATAAATAATAAAATAAAATAATAATAATAATATTATTGATAATTATAATAATTATAATCAATTACAAATATATAAATACAACATATGAAATATATAATTTAATTTAATAAAAAAATAGAAAAAATAATAAATAAATAAATAATAATAAAAACAAAAATAAAATAAGTAAATAAATTAACAAATAAATGATTGAACAAATAAAACTGTTTTACATACCATACAACATTTATACATTTTAATAATAAACACATTGAATTAAACAGTTTTTTACAAACTATACAATACTTATATATTTTAAATAAACATATCATATTTAACAAATTAAATAATTCATTAAAATATATGTATCAATTTAAATATATCTACTAAATTTTTAAACACATTTCTACTAATTAATTAATTAGGGTTTCATTTGTCAACCTAATTAAGATTTATATTTAAAAAAATTAAAATTAATTAAATTAAGCAATTTAAATAATAGATTATTGTATTATATAGGTTATTTTTAACATAATTTATTTTATTTAATATATATATATATATATATATATATATAAAATAATAATAATAATAAACAAATAAATAAATAAACAAATTAATTAATTAAATATTTCAAAAAGCCGACCTTTCATTAACTCCTCATCATCCACTATATATACCTCTATTCTTTTGCCCTATTTTCTCTTCTTTTCAAAGAACTTTGGACGTCTACCCCTGATGATGGACTCACTTTGACAGTCTGAAACATTGGGTGATTACAAAACTCAGTAACAGGTTGTTCCTCTCTTCTATAAACTATTTCACCTGTATGGATTCTCTCTTTAAAAACATTCAATCCTACCATGGAAGGGATTTAATGGACAACGCCACCCTCTTTGAAAAACTGAGATTTTCTAGGGCCAAACTCCTCTCAAACCTCGCCTTTTTGAAAAACTGCAGAGATCACAATCTTACTCCTAAGTTCGCTTACTGCAAACATCCCCTAAATCATAGACGCAACCTACCAATATTCAAAAAACTCAGTGAATCCCTAATTAGGTCACAAATAAAATCTACCAGACTGCGCCTTATCAACATCTCTCGGCAACTAATGAGCTTACATCTCTTATTGGCCTCAACACTACGCTGTGACTTATGGCGTTCTTTGGATGCCCTCTCCTTTATAAGAGCAGATCGATGGCTTTGCAGGGACACAGCGAGGAAAGACAAGAAAATCGCCAGTCTATCTCATTACTCGTGGAAATCTATACTGACTCCCTCGAACCACTTCTCGGATATCAACCACTTCTCTGATAATAGCCACAACTCTCCTCACAGAAACTCTTCCGATCACATCTATGATATAATAGACCCGTACATTGTTGCAGACACAGGGATTAATGAATTTAATTCTTATATCCTTACTGAAACCAACACCTGCACACCCAAGCTGGCCATAAATTCCGCCTCTGTCGCGTTGAACACTCAACCAGGAAATCCCTCCTCTACTATCCGAACTCCTGAACCCCCCTCCACCTCTCTCCCAGACCAAAACACTGAAATCAATAAGCACGTTTCTCATCTCCTCGACGCACAGGATGTTATCAAGGTTCTGAATGAAGACAGCGTGCACGTAACGGAGGAGACATAATGGTCTAAAGTTAGTCCCGGCGTAACGTCCGATTCAGTCGATATTAACCACTGCATCTCCTACCAACCCGTGAAATCCACTGCCACCTCTTGTATGCATTCAAATGATAAACCTCCTTTCAATCCTCTCAATGCTTCCCTAGACCAAAACGACTCATCAGATATCCACGTTTCAAATCTCCTAAACATTCAGGGTGTTGGCAACTCATTGGGTTCAAACAACGTTCACTTGACGGAGCAGAAAGAACTGTTTAAAAATCACAACATGGTCCACGCAGAACTGTTTAAAAATCACAACGATGTCCACACAGAATACTTGACAGCAAACGATTTTTACAATTCTGTTGATGGTTTACACTTCTCTACTCCGTATAATTTAGAATCTAATATCTTATGCTTATCAGTACCCCCCTCACAAGCTGTATTTCTTAAAAATAACATCATTACGATTGGTGGCAATAAAACATCGATTAATACGCCATCAAGAAACCCGTGGTCCAACACTCTTTGAAATTCTCTTAAAAAAATCGACTCTGCTTTTCTTGAAAACTCCTGCTCCATGATCCGTGATTCGTCCAATCAACCTATATCCCTCTCCTCCCAAAAGATGGACCGCGCATCCAATACTCCTAACTCCGCTATCCCCAACCCGCATGGTGACTCACGCATTGACAAGGGTATCCCATCCCTCAATACTAATAAGGAATTTAACAATCCCATTGTAATAAACTTATCCAACCTTAACTTAGACCAAGCCTCTGTGTCCCTTCTTTAGAAAGGTCTTAATTTCGCCATCGCTCCCAATAGAATTCCTGTTGACAACATAATTAGCAATATAGAAATAGCCTTAAGAGACCTTAATCTCATCGAAGCTGAAGAGATAAGATAAGAAACCGTGAATATTCTTAAAAATGCCAAGCCTCCTACTTGTAACTTATCCAAAGAAGAAAAACATGCCTTAAAAAACTTAAAAAATAATAAAAATATAATAATCCTTAAATCTGATAAAGGAAATGCAACAGTGATAATGGATAGGGTTGATTACATTAAGAAAATGGAAGATCACCTAAACAACAGTGGTTGTTATAAAATTTTGGAAAAAGATCCAAGTACTAAAATTCTCAAAGAAGTAACCAAAAAAATAAAAGACTATTCTCTTGATAGCACCATTAAAAGGAGAATCACCCCTACCAGTTCCATCACCCCTAGAATATATGGCGCTCCCAAGATTCACAAGGCAGGCATTCCCCTAAGACCGATAGTCAACACCATTGGCTCTCCTACGTACCTCCTTGCACAATATCTTGCCAAAAAACTTCGCCCCCTTGCCGGAAAGACCTCGTCACATATCAAAGACTCTACATCCTTTGTTCAATGGGCCAAAAACCTAGACATGCATAGTGATGATCTCATGGTAAGTTTCAACATTGTCTCCCTTTATACTATGATACCTATAGATGAAGCCATCAACATTCTAAAAACTCTCACTGATAATGAGACGATAGACCTCTTAAAATTATGTATTAAATATTCTTTCTTCAGTTTCAACGGAAGGATTTATGAACAAACTCATGGCATTTCCATGGGCTCACCTCTATCTCCTATTATTGCCAACATATACATGGAAAAATTTGAACAAATGGCCCTTAAATCCTTTCCATTCACCCCTGAAGAATGGAAACGATATGTAGATGATATCTTCGCTAAGTGGACCCACGGGATATTGAAATTACATGAGTTCCTTGCCCACATGAATAGTCTTTCAAAGCACATCAAATTTACCATTGAAATTGAAAAAGACAACCAGTCACCTTTCCTAGACATCTTGTTAACTAAGAAAGATGGAAAACTTAGCACCAAGGTATATAGAAAAAAGACTCACACAGATAGATACCTTCATGCTGACTCACATCACCACCCAAAACAGAAAATTGGCATCATTAAAACCCTAACAACCAGGGCGTCTAGAATCTCAGACTCCCACCACCTTGAACATGAGATAAACCACCTCCGCCATGTCTTTCAAAAAAATGGTTATAATAAACATGTCGTCAACAAAACTATTCACCAAACCCTTAATAAAAATAACTCAAAAAGTGCCTTTTGTTGGGTATGTGTTATATTCGGGGTCCGGGGCAGCGCCCCGGCGAAAATTTTGGTTCCTTAATTTCCGGCGGGTAGTCCGCGTCCATGGTTTTGTGCATGGTTTTGCACATGGTATTGGGGTATGATGGTTTTCGGCCCCTGGTATTTTTGTAGATCTGGTCAAGGGAACTACGGTTATGTTCTAATCCATAGTTTATGGATTGGGGTTTATGTATGCTTCGACATGTATATATATGTGTGTTGTAACACTAAAAGGAATATAATGGAAAATCAAGCTGGTCGTCTCGATTTGGGATCCAGGGGAAAATCTCTGTGTTTATCTGTTTTATGTTTTATGCTCTCGCTATTGTTTATTTTCTGTTATAAGATTCGTGTGTAGATAATTTCTATTTAGGGTTAAAACCTACATCTTTGACATCCCTAAAATCTCGTTACCTTACATAAAAGGAACAACTGATAAAATCTCTAGAATACTTAACAAACACAACATTAAGATCGCCTTCACTCCTCCTAATACTATTTTAAACATGGTAGACTCTGCTAAAGACCCTATAAACCCTAAAATTCAAAAAGGAGTTTATGTCATACCTTGCTCTTGTGGCAAAGAATACATTGGTGAAACAGGTAGATCCCTCAACATTAGACTAAAAGAACATGCGGCTGACTTATCCCATAACAGAACGGATAAATCCGCCTTAGCTGAACATGCCTTATCATCCTCACATTACATAAGAATGGAGGATGCCAAACTTGTCTCTAAAGAGGACCATTACCTAAAGATTAAAATCAAAGAAGCTATAGAAATTGAGAAAAGATGGAACAACTTAAATCGTGACGATGGGCTTACCATTAGTAACACTTGGAAACCCTTAATACACCAAAACCTCTCAAGACATTAAAAATCTAAATCTAAAATAAACCTGGTACAAATCCATCAGGTCCCCCTTATATAAAAAATAAAAAAAATAAAAATAAATAAAAAAATAAAAATAAAAATAAAATAAAATAAAATAATTATTAAATAATAATAATAATAATAATAAATAAATAAATTTAAAAAATAAATAAATAAATAAAAATAAAATAAATAAATAATAAAATAATAATAATATTATTATTAATAATTATAATAATTATAATCAGTTACAAATATATAAATACAACATATGAAATATATAATTTAATTTAATAAAAAAATAGAAAAAATAATAAATAAATAAATAATAATAAAAACAAAAATAAAATAAGTAAATAAATTAACAAATAAATGATTGAACAAATAAAACTGTTTTACATACCATACAACATTTATACATTTTAATAATAAACACATCGAATTAAACAATTTTTTACAAACTATACAATACCTATATATTTTAAATAAACATATCATATTTAACAAATTAAATAATTCATTAAAATATATGTATCAATTTAAATATATCTACTAAATTTTTAAAAACATTTCTACTAATTAATTAATTAGGGTTTCATTTGTCAACCTAATTAAGATTTATATTTAAAAAAATTAAAATTAATTAAATTAAGCAATTTAAATAATAGATTATTGTATTATATAGGTTATTTTTAACATAATCTATTATATATATATATATATATATATATATATATATATAATAATTATAATAATAATAATAATAAACAAATAAATAAATAAGCAAATTAATTAATTAAATATTTCAAAAAGCCGACCTTTCATTAACTCCTCATCATCCACTATATATACCTCTATTCTTTTGCCCTATTTTCTCTTCTTTTCAAAGAACTTTGGACGTCTACCCCTGATGATGGACTCACTTTGACAGTCTGAAACGTTGGGTGATTACAAAACTCAGTAACAGGTTATTCCTCTCTTCTATAATTTATGGAGATCTTAAGAGTAACACAAAATTAAGTCAATTGATAAATATCCAACAAGAAGGTCTAGTAATAGAACAAATTCAACTTTAAAACCTAAGTCTCCAACTAAAGAACATTGCAACACATATTTGTTAGATCTCTTTAGGAGCACTTTAAAGGAGAGCACACAATGCGAGGTTAATTTATTGGAACCTAAACCCATATAGCATGATTTTAGTCTAGCATGGAAAGTTGAAAGTGAAAATATGGCTATTAGAAGGATGTTCATTGGAAACTATAGAGAGCACCATGTTTCCTCTCCTAGTATAACTTGAATAAAGAGAAAAGAGATTGTTTCAATTTTGACAACAAGTACAATAAATCACATAAGTTTGGTGAGAGGAATTTATCTTTCATAGATTGTGACGAGGAAGAAGATCAAGAATTGGAACTACTGCAAGATATAGAATTAGAAGGGACTACTCCAACCATATCTTGTTATGCACTAGTTGGAATCAACACTCATTAAACTCTCTATATATAATGGTATACCAAAATAAAATTCTAACAATGTTGATTAGTTTTGGTAGTACCCATAACTTAATTTATTTCAAATTAGCCAAACTTCTTGAAATTTATTTATATATCTAGCACCTTAAATTCAAGTAATGATTACAAATGGAGGCACCATAAATTTCTCAATGAAGAGCATTAATAATAAACTCAAAAAGTGGGAGTATATATTGGGTAGGCCAATGTTTCTAATTAAAATGGGTGGTGTTGATGTTGCATTAGAGGTCCAATGGTTCTTAATTTTGAGAAAAGTTTCATGATATTTTCCTCAAAAAGTGGGGAAATTGAACTTGAAGGTAGACTTTTGGAACTCTCTATAATGATAAAATATAAAAACATGAAAAATGTGCTAAAAAAAGGAAAACCATAGTGTAAGTGTAGAATTGTGTTCGCTATATGTTAAAATAGCTAGACCCTCTATTCCCATGGATATCCAAAACGTTATTGAAAATCATTCCAATGTATTTGGAGAGATTCCTAAAGTTATTCCACTCGCTAGAAATAATGACCATGATATTCATATGTAATACCACTTAATGTTTAACCTTATATGTACCCATATACACAAAAGACCGAGATTGAGCATATGGTTTAGTAAACATTACCAAGGATTCCATTCATGAATTTAGGGATGCATCCATTAGGTTTCCCTAGAAAATTCTCCTTGGGATTCTGTGTGTGTGTGTGTGTGTGTGTGAGAGAGAGAGAGAGAGAGAGAGAGAGATTATGAAAATATAGTGAACCTATGTGCTACATACAAATGACAATAACAAAGTTACCGATGAAACAAGAATTATTACCTCAAAACGAGAACTATAACCAAAAAAACATTAAAAAAAAAACATGAAAAAACAATCGGAAAATGAAACGTGTTATTTTGGAATAACCTCTTTTTTTCGGGGTAAATTTTCAAAAAATTTTAAAAATGGAAGTAAAAACCAAATTTTTTGGTGCAAAAAACACCTTGAAAACAAAAAGTGTTGATGTTGCAATAACGTCGCTAATTTTTTGGTGCAAAAAACACCTTGAAAGCAAAAAGTGTTGATGGTGGAATAACATCGTCAATTTTTTTGTGAAAAAAAACGAAAAGTGTTGATGCTGGAATAACTTGGTCATTTTTTGTGTGCAAAAAACACTCTGAAAACGAAAAGTATTGATGTTGGAATAACATCTTTTTCTTTCGGGGTAAATTGTTGAAATTTTTTAATACTGTAGTTAAAGATAATATACCATGACTAGGTGAATGTATGAAAATGAGTTACACTTTTGTGTGAAACGTGCCCAAAATTTTCAATCTCCCACAACTTCGGCCGAAATTTTCAAAAGTTCGCCCGAACTTTTGAAATAATTCGGCCGAACTTTTTATGTCGTTAATCAAACTTATTCTGCTGTTTACATTAATGGAAATAGTAACCGGATTTTTGGCTGGAGGTAGAAAAAATGGCATTAAAATTTCAGCCAAACTGTTAAAAAAGTTTGTCCGAACTTCATTTTTATAAAAATAGTGGCCGACAGGCCGTAAGATCTTTTCCAACGATTTTCCGTTTGCGTGAAATTAGAGGTGTGTATTTGGCAGTGACCGTTGGAGAGAGTTGGGAGGTGTTTTTTTTGCTTCCGGAGTGCTGGGAGGTGTCATTTTTGCTTTGTTTGGCTTGTGTTTATGCTTTTTTTTATGTTTTTTTTGTGTCTTATTACTAATCTCTGTTTTTTTGCAGTGTTCGCAGTTTTTAGTAGGATTCCTGGGGTTTTCTCTATGGCCTCGTCTCTTTATGGCATCGACGTGCTCATTAAACTTGTTCGTCCTCTTTCTCGGTTGCAGGTATTTTTTCGGTTCGACATGTTCATTCGCTTTCTTAGTTCCATGGTTCCAAGTATTCTTCAGGTTCTCGGTTGCAAATCAGAAAATCTGTGGAAACATATGTAGGTAAGTTAGAAAGAATAGGAGCATAGTATTCATTCGAACTTTCCACTAGCTGTTTAACAGAGGTCCGAAACTTCCCCTTCAACTAATCATCCTCTAAAATCTTAGCAAATAGCCTAAACCAGTCCCACACTGGTCCTGCCATGTTACCATTGTCACCTGCCAGGGAGGGTCTTTGATAACTTTGCTTGGTTTCTTCTATCTTTGGTACATATTGAAATGGTCTTGCTATCTTTGGTACATATTGGTCCTGACACACATTGAAATGGCATTTGATTTTTTTTTTGTAGCCACAATAATTTGTTTCCAATGTAGTGTTCAACTCTAGTCAAATATTTCTTCGTAGAGGTTTTCTGATCAATTTTCTTCATAATATCTTTGAGCTTAATTTATGATTAGCCTTTGCTATGATTTTATCTTTCAAAGCCAAGCTTGAATGGGAATTTTCTATATGCCAAGCCCACAAGGCGATACATAGCAGAATGCAGGTCTCGATTCGCCGTCCCCAGGAGAGAAACTATCGAGGGGAATGGTTTGGGAACAAATCTGAATTACTGCTATGAGGATGAGACCACTCCTTGAGCACTCATCAAGGTTTTCCTCCCTTTCATGTGCCCCAAAGTACCTTGATATGTGTCTACCTCTAGTTTCGTTCATTAAGACGACAACCAAGACTCAAGGAATTCACCTTTCACCAAGCTACCCTACCTATCCTGAGAATCCTCATCGTAGAAGGGAAGGACACGTAGAACCTTGTCATATTGAAATGAAATGGAGATGTGCACAGAATCCAGAAACTGACAGGAGTATATAAGAGGCATGAATGTGAAAATTCATTTCCATAGGCATTTACTCCTTTACTCTGATCTCAGTTAGGAGATTCTTGAGCCAAATTAGTTCAGATGCAGCCTAAAATTTATTCACTTCTTCAAGATGGGATGGCATGAAATAACCTTGACTTCATTCAGTGGTCAAAAACTACCTACCCACTTGAATAATTAGAGGCTATAGCCCCAGGAGAACGAGATACACGGTTGGTTCTTGTGTTACCCAAAATTTGGATCCATTTCTCATCTATTTTAGTTGGGAATTAAGTTGGGTCACTTGAAAAAATCTCTACCTCAGAACCACTTACCAATATAGAACACAAAGTCCTACACTCGTTTATGTATAAGTCAGGGGTAGCACGTTCAGAGGGCTGGCCAACAATTAATTTATCTAAGACCAGGGACTAAGACTAAGTCCATACCATAGGCACAATACCATAGGGCTGAACAGAAACTCGAGATGGTTTCTGGCTGCGAACTACCTATGGATGTTGGGTGATGTACACGACAAAGTGGATCAGAGCAGGTTGATCGATATTTATTTTGCTGACGGTAATTTATTTTTCCGCACATGAAGGTATAGACCTATAGTAATTATGATAATGATGAGTGGTTATTTATGAGTTTATGATGCTGGTGCCCCATTGTTGAGCAGGGCGATCCCTCTATCCCTAGGGTGGTTCTAGCAACAAGGAACACGCTGAATTCCTAAATTCCTAGCTTGTAAATGAAATATGGACGAGAAAATATATCCTACCTCAGTCCAATTCTTTTGTCGTGGCATGTGGCAGTGATCTTTCGATCTTTGTCTTCAAGCCTTGCGCTCCGTTGGTGACGATGTCCATGCACCTCAAAAAAACTCAAATAAATGTTGACAACATACAAACATATATATTCATCTACAGCTATTCAACTAGTCAAGGAGAGTTAAACACTTCGAATAGAAATGGAAACGAAGTTGGAACTAGAAACCAATCATGCAATATTGATATATGAAAAAAAAGTTTACAACCTTATGCCTTGACTTTGTAGATATCCTTTGACGGGTTCAGTCGGGCACGTCTCAAGCATTCGTTCGTTGTTTGGCTCGATGAGGTAGTGGACTTAAACTCTCTCTCACAACAATGGGGTCTTCTCTGCTCTCTTCAACACACCAGCTATATCTAATGATTGTTCAGCTAGCTGAATCAATGTGAGGAATAATAATTTATAGAAGAGGAGAAGGAGGTTTGGGATCCACATAAGGTGATGGGGAGGTCTATCCCTTTGGGGAGTTGCACATTTGTAGGAGATAATAGGCCAAAGGGAGAAGCTCGACTTGATCCAGTCGAAAAAACAACCATGACTCCACTCACCAAGTTGTTAAACCATAGAAGCTTTGTTTCTGTTTTGAAAAACTTTCCAAAAGCAGCTCGATGTGGGTGCCCTTCTGAGACAGAGCGCCGACTGGCCCAAGGCTTATTTTTAATTTGCTCATGGGCATGAGGACATAACTGCCTACCAGCGCCAACCCAAAAACATAGTTTTATGAGGGTTTGCTTGAGGAATGATCAACAAATATCATGCTTTTTACATGTCAAGGGGTGCAATGACATTTATGGCAATGTATGACAATACATAGGGGTCACTAAAATGGTCCTCCAATGTTCAGGATGGGGATTGTAGGGACAGTGACAAATTATTGTGTAATAGATGCCCCCTAAAGCATGAAGTCTAAGAGAGAGGGAGGGGTGAAATGCTTTACGAGAAAATTCCCAAACCAAAACGCCACCGTGGGAAGACCTGTAAGATCAAGTAAAACTGATATCTCTAATACATGAATATGTGGTATGAGCACAACCATCCATAATAGAGAACATGTAATAAGATCCGAGGTATGGATGCATCCATCCAGTGAAAAGGATCATCAAATAGACTCGGGTATGGTCACATCCATCCAAGAAGAAGAGTCATGCATATAGTCATGACAAACCAAATTGTCCCACAGTCTAGATTTTACCAGACAAAACCCAGGGTCTTGCACTCCGTCTCGACCCAGACAAGTACAAATTCAGGCATGTTAATGAATGAGCTGAAGTTGAACATGAAAGAAATTAACCTGATTGCAAACCAATGATGAAAGCTATTAACAGGCGCGAGAGAGACCACAAATAATGACAATGGTTCTCAAGGTACTACTATTACAATCCACGGAATCTGAACAATGAGCCGGAGTCGAACACCTGTGAAATCACTCGATCGAAGGCCAATGATGAGAACTTGTCATCGAATGTGAAGAACTTGCCACTGAGGCTTGAAAGCTCCAAGGTACGAGAAGAGAGTCTCTAAACCAGCTTCCTAGATAATGAGCTGAAGTCGACAGGAAGTGACCAGTCAAAGGAGGGCCATAATGTTTCCCACATGATCAGGAGATCATGTCCAAGTTAAAAAATGCTCAAAAATGAAAGTGCTCAGAAGTGGTTTCAACCTGAATGACCGGAAAGGTCTCATCTCTGTGATTCTGGCGCCATGAATGGTTAGCAAATCAGAGGTCGTATGTAGAAGTTATTAAGGTTTGAAAATGCCCAGTAAACTCCAAAAAAGGACCTTTGACTTAGTTTGACTATGAAATTTTATAAAAATAAAATAAAATAAATATATGTCAAAAATGATCTTTTCATAGTTTTTTGAAGGCCAATCAATGGGTGCCACATGGCCTACCTGGAGGCTGCCACGTGGCCCCAGGCCAGAGGTGGAAAGGTATGGAAAAATTTTGTGGGACTACAGGATTCGAACCTAGGACCCGATACTTTGTGCAGAGTAACCTGACCGGCCTGCCTATGGGAAAGATCTTAACCTCTAATGCAATGACAAACATGTTGTCATGTTAAATTAGAATGAGCGAAAAAGGTTGAGGGCTAGCCTCGTCGTTAGCGTGACTAGGACTGAGAACCCTGGTGGAAGACTTAACCACGGAGTGGAGCGGTTACAAAACCATGACATATGCCAAGTTAAATGCCAATATTAAATGTGGGTAGTTTGAATTGCGATTCGTTGGCGGCTTGGGCGGAGGCATCATGTGACCGCCACTACAAACATTTAATTTAACCATAAACAATTTCTTCCGTATTTGGAGCACCTTTTGCCTTTTTTAGAAATTCCTCCATTTTGGCGTGGCTAACTAGAGTTCCTCTAGTTTTGGAGGAGGTTCTCAAGGGATAATGAGAAAAAATTTGTTTTGGCCATAAATTCTTGGATTTTCGACCAATTTTGATGCATGGATAGTCAATTTTGGGTATTCTCAACATTTTGAACACTTTGGCATAGGTTTCAAAGCCATCAGAGGTAATCTTCAATAGGTTTAGCTTCGGGAAAGATCAAGGAGCCACTAGGGCCACTAAGGTGTTTTCAGTGTATTGAGCATCCATTATCTGTTTTCTGCAAATGAATAGTCATTCCTGACTAATTCAAGCATTTTGAAGCTGTTTTTGTAGAGAGCATAGCCATTTGAGGCTTTATTTCACATGTAATTACCATTTTTAGCAATAAGATATGAGGTACATACCATTGGGAGCTGGACCAATAGATGTAGCCAAAGAGGGGTGAACTAATTCATCAAATTTGCTGAGTATTGTGCCATCTGATGTTTATTTCTCTTTGTTAATATTTACTATTGTGCAATGTTATACAAGCAAAATACATGCTTTAACCTCACACAGAAATCTTTTTAACTAAAATAAAACCATTTGTTTCACCTGCAAACTTCAGAGAACCTTATGCACACATTTTAATTACTGTTTGGATACTTAGCAGAGCAAAACTAATACATTCCATTTAGATCAAGTTGGAATTAGAGCTAGATTTTTACTCTCAGTATTGTTATTGTGCAAAGTTTTTTTAACAGTTTGCAAGGTTTTTCATGCTTACTAGGCTGAAGCTTAAGAGAGGAAAAGGTCAATTGGCAAGGACTTACAGTAATCCTTAGCCAAGGAGGACAAGAGTGCAAGTATCTCCACCTTCAATTTCACCTCCAAGAGAAGCAGAAGAATCCATAAGTATTCAGGAGAAGGTCAAATTCTTGAAGAAGTTGATCCCAAGGAGGAAGAAAGGGTGTTTAGGAAGGCATTCCTAGAAATGACTGAAATGGTGAGAGTCATTTATCAAGAAAGGAATGAAAGGCTTGAAGGAGTGTTATAGCATCATTTCTCACCTTCATATGATTCATGATTTCTTTTATGGCTTTGGGCACCCATTCCTACAGACTTGGACAAATTCACTTAAAAACAGTCTAAAAATCCCCATACGCGACTATGCCCGTACTTTTCCGCGTGTATACGCGAGTCTACCTGCACTTTTCCGCGTGTGCCATTAAAATGATTAAAAAATATATAAAAATTCCCTATTTTCAGGCTGGGTTGATGGTTACTCAGGTAGTTCAACCACCCCAGCACATGGCCAACTGCTTCTCTCCAACTGCTGAAACTACTGGAGGAGTATAAAACTCCCTCATGTCCATGGCCTAAGGGGGAGAGAGAATTTATTGATATTATACTCTGTTGGTATTCCCTATCCAAGTCTGATTCCCCGTGCCTCCTGCACTTTCCCAGTTCATTACAGGAAACCCTTGTTTCCTTGAGATGCTCATCTCCCTATTTTTCATCTCGTATGCACCAGTTTGGAAGGAGTCTTAGCGAGGCAAGGGCGGGACGGATCCAGACGACGATCTGCTCGAAGATCGTGGAAGGATTCAGGTGATCTCTCCACTCGTTATTTGTACATGCTATTTATAATACAGAAGTACCATATTTTTCCCGAAATATACGTGTTAGTGTCTGCTTACATATATGAGAAAATTGTTATTTAAGCATTCATTAAGGTTTATTTAATGTTTTATATGGATTTCACTAACATTTAGAGTAGATATATGCTGTACAACCAGTTCTTCGTGCTTGTTTCTTCTTGTCTTTTAGGTTAAGAAGGAAGGATGGTTGCTGGGGGTTTGGACCCCGAGGGATCTGCTTCAACCGTAGGACCTACGGGTAACTTCCTCGATCTACTCTATTTAGTTTTTCATGAACATGTATGGTTGTGTGAGTCCTTCTTAAGTAGCATGCCCCTGCTCTGTGGAGGTTGTAACCCAACGAACCTCTAGGGTGATTTTCCCCGAAACAAGGAGAAGGATCCAAACTTCACAAGGAAGGACAAGGATCGTCAGGATGCCATAATGATGAAGAGAAATCCAAGAAGGGTAATGGAGGAAATGGAGATAGTGGAAAATCGCCATCATCACCCTTATCTTCATCTTCATCATCATCAATCTCTACATCATCTTCAATACATCATACTCACAAAGTCAAGAAAATGGGTAAAAGTCCTTTTCTTAAAATTGATGTTAAGTTTGAATTGCCAAAGTTTGATGGTGAAGTAAATGCAAAAAAGCTAGATAATTGGATTAGGAAATTAGAGGTCTACTTGAGAATTCAAAATTTTCATGATGATGAAACTAAAATCCAGCTAGCTTCATTGAGAATGGAAGGTGCAACTCTTGTTTGGTGGGAAGCTAAGACAAGGGAGGAGATCAAAAAATATGGTAAGATTATCTTATCATGGTCTGATTTCATTTCTACAATAAAACAATAGTTTTATCCATTAGCTCACATGTAGAAAACCATAATGGATTGGAAAAATTTTAAACAGTTGAAAGGAAAAAATGTTCAAGTTTATACTCAAGAATTTAGAAGAAGAGCTCTTTTACTAGGAATATATTTGCATAGCCAACAAACTTTACTCAAGTATATAGGAGGTTTGAATACCTACCTAAGACATACCATTATCATTTTTAACCCTACAAGCTTAGATGAGGTTTGTGTTCAAGCCACACATTTAGAGGCAAGGGGTACACAAAGTTTAGATGGGAATGAGGAAAGTGATTTTAAAGGCAAAGGGACGAAAAAGAGAAATGCAAATTCTAGGAAAGAGAAGGGAAAATTTTTCTGCAAACACTGTTCTAAAATAAGCCATGATGAGGACCATTGTTGGAAACTTCATCTGGAGTTGGAACCAGAAAGTTTTAAAACCAAAGGTAAAGCCAAGGAGAAAGGCAAGATAGTTGCAATAGCTGAACAAGATCTAGGATCAGAATCGGGAGATGAAACAAAAATCATAGCTATGGCACTAAAGAACTTTAAGGGGAAAAAGAATGAAACTAAACCTAGTTCTAGTATTTCTAACTGTCACATAGAAGCTCCAAGTGAAGAGAAGAGAACTGAACTGTTTCATGAGAGGGTCATTTCCAAACACACCAAGCTTAACCAACTATTTGATAGTGGGTCTCAAGCGAACCTTATTTCAGAAGACTTAGTCAAGAAACTGAATCTTGAGACCATTCCATATCCAAAACCATATCCTCTTGGTTGGATTTGTAAGGATGCAAATTTACAGGTTTCAAAGAAGTGCATGTTGCACTTTGCAATAACATCACATTTTATTGACATGGTTGAATTAGATGTTGTTCCGCTTGATATTACAAGTATGGTTTTGAGCAATCCTTACTTGTATGACAGGAAAGATATATTCCATCACCATGAGAACAAGTACCATTTATTCAAGGTTGGAAAGGAGTTTATTGTGATTTCACATTGCAAAAAACTAGACTCTTCTTTAGTGAATGCAGGGCAGATGAAAAGGCTTCTCAATGCAAGTCAAAATTTGACTTTGATGTTGATTAAACAAAGAGAAATTGTACATAATCCTTTTCATGTATATGCTGATGTAAATAATGAGTTGTTTCAGTCTGAAAGCAGGCTCTCTTTGAAAGAAGATGACAAGAAGTTGCAACAATCGTCTTTGGTGTCGATTGATGCAAAAAACAAAGTGTTAGTGCAAGAAGGTGAAAATATCCAAGAGAGGGTAAAGCATCCAAGAAGAGAAGGCACAAAGTTCAGCAATGATCATTGTTGGTTTCATAATGGCAGAGTACTATGGCGAGGAAACTTGGTCTGGAATCGACACAAGTACAAGGTTAATTCAGCAAAAAATCGCCATAAGGACAAGATGCAAGGTGAAAGTAATTTTCAGTTTCCTTTGATTATAGACCAATGTAGAAAATATATGTTTACTGCAAAGTTAAGTTGTTGTTCTGCAAGTTTCAAAAATGTGTAGCATGATAATGTCAAAGTCAGCAACGGTTGGTCAATGGAATCAAGGAAAAAAATTATCATTTCAAGAAAAGCTCCAATTAATGAAATCAGAGAAATTTTAGTGGACTAGGATTGGAAGAGTGGGGACACAATCTCCTCATCTTCAAGTTCAGTAGTCCAAAGAGATTTTGGGGTCCAAAAGCTTCCCAGTGGGGAGGTGTGATTAAGAGATCATGTCCAAGTTAAAAAATGCTCAAAAATGAAAGTGCTCAGAAGTGGTTTCAGCCTGAACGACCAGAAAGGTCTCGTCGCTGCGATTCTGGTGCTCTAAATGGTTAAAAAAATAGAGGTCGTATGCAGAAGTTATTAGGGTTTGAAAATGCCTAGTAAACTCCAAAAAAGGACCTTTGACTCAGTTTGACTAAGAAATTTTATAAATATATATATATATATATATATATATATATATATATATATATATATATATATATATATATATATATATATATATATATATATATATATATATGTCAAAAATGATTTTTTCATAAGTTTTTCAAGGCTAATCAATCGGTGCCACGTGACCTACCTGGAGGCTGCCACGTGGCCCTAGGCTGGAGGTGGAAAGGTATGGAAAAATTTTGTGGCACTACAGGATTTGAACCCAGGACCCGAGACTTTTTGCATAGTAACCCGACCGGCCCACCTATGGGAAAGATATTAACCTCTAATGTAATGGAAAACGTGTTGTCGTGCAAATTGGAATGAGAGAAAAAGGTTGAGGGCTAGCCCCGTCATCAGCGTGACCAGGACTGAGAACCCTGGTGGAAGACTTAACCACGGAGTGGAGTGGTTACAAAACCACGACATATGCCAGGTTAAATGCCAATATTAAATGCGGGTAGTTTGAATTGCAGTTCGCTGGAGGCTTGGGTGGAGGCATCATGTGACCGCTACTACAAACATTTAATTTAACCACAAACAGTTTCCACCAGATTTGGAGTGCCTTCCGCCTTTTTCAGAGATTCCTCTATTTTGGCATGGCTGACTAGAGTTCCTCCAATTTTGGAGGAGGTTTTCAAGGAATATTGGGAAAAACTTTGTTTTGGCCATAGCTTCTTGGATTTTTGACCAATTTTGATGCATGGATAGTAAATTTTGGGTATTATCGACATTTTGAACACTTTGGCATATGTTTTAGAGCCATCAGAGGTCATCTTCAGTAGGTTTAGCTTCGGGAAAGATCAAGGAGCCACTAGGGCCACTAAGGTGTTTTAAGTGTATTGAGCATCCATTGTCTATTTTCTGCAAATGAATAGTCATTCTTGAATAATTAAAGCATTATAAACCTTTTTTTACAGAGAGTATAGCCATTTGAGGCTTTATTTCACATATACTTACCATTTTGAGCAATAATATATGAGAGACATACCATTGGGAGCTAGACCAACAGATGTAACACAGGAGGGGTGAACTGCTTCATCAAATTTGTTGAGTATTGTGCTATATGATGTTTATTTCTATATTATTTAATGATGTACAATTTTATACATGTAAATTATATGCTTTAACATCACACAGAAATCTGTTTAACTAAGCTCAAACCATTTGTTTCGCCTGCAAACTTCAGAGAACCTTCTGCACACATTTTAATTACTATTTGGATACTTAGTAGAGCAAAACTAATACATTCCATTCAGATCATCACATCATCGACACAATACAGAGGAATAATATGATAGTGAATCAAGACTGAACAGAGGATCATGGGTTGAAAAATTCAGAAGGAACTTCTCTTGAACATATTGGCGACACGACTCCAGAATTTGGTAGTACTTGACATCAAGGGATCTAAGGTCATGGTGATGAAGAAAAGAGTAGATGAGAGGTCAAAACGGATGACCCAAACCCATGGAGGAAAAATGACGAATATGGGATCTCCCTAACCCAACACAAACTACAAAAAATTGTCATGTTCAAGAGCGACATATTGCCGACACAACTGAGAACTAGTTCCATTTTCCCCCACCATTTCTGGCAAGTACCCCAATTATTTTTGGAAACAATCTTGAAGGGGATAGCATATGCTTGTAATGTAAGTTTTTTCTTTGGAAAAATCCATTCTAGTACATATTACGAGTCATAGGAAGGAGGAACTTGGTAATGTCATGATGACGGGATCCATTGTCATTTAGTTTTAACGAGTCTGACAGAGGGAAAACTTGACATATTTTCATGTTTAGAGAGTTTTAAAAGAAGTGAAAAAGAAAACTCTAGTGGGTCCCTTTTCGTAAGTAGTCTCATAGACCCGAAAAGGTATAAAAGAACATCTGAGAGAACCTCTTAGCCATGTTCGACTAAGGTATTCCTTTTTCGTAAATAATCTATCCTAGCCTGAAAAAGGGGTAAACGTATACTAGGAAGATGACGTTTCACAGCCTTTAACGAGTTCAAAACGATGAGATTCTTGGAAATATTTTCAATTTTTGAGAGTTAGAAAAGAGCTTAAAGATGACTCCACTAGGTGAATTTTTCTTGTTTTTACTGAGTTCGAAAAAGTAATAAAATATAACTCATTTCTTCATCGTCCTCTTTTTTAGGACCTGTTGTTGCACAAGAAACAAACGTAAAACCCATTTTTTGAGATAAAATAATAAAATAATCGAAAAATATGGCCAAAAGCCTAATTAGGGTTTATAAAAGGTTATAAAATAATCCAAATCATAAAAACAATTCACTTTTTACCTTTTCACCTTCTTGTGAGAATTTTTTCCATTTTTTACTGTGAACTTGTGGAGCTGACAATAGTCAATCCAGAGGCTCATTTGTGAATATGTTTCTCTAGTTATGAGCTCTCATATTCATCTACATTTTAAGCTATTTTTCATTCTCTGTTTTCGTGGTTTGATGAATTTTTGGGGAAGATTTGAAAAACTTTGGTCGCGGTGATCAGCGTGGATTCAGGGCATGGAGTCGCACCCAACCCCGAAAATTTTGAATGGGGATGTGCCAATTGGCGGTGATGTTTGAAAAATAGTAGCGTCGAACGTTGTGGCTAAGAAATGTCAATATTTCCTTCAAATTTTTTGGTTAAAACGGCTTATGCTACAATATTATCGCTAATGGGAGCTCCAATTGTGGTTTTTGCAGAGAAATTAGTGGCTAAGATGGTCATAGAGTGGAAAGATCGAGAGCATGGGGAAGAGGATTAACAGGCCATGGGAAATAATGCATGCATGGTGATCAAAACTGGATCATGGAACAAAATGATAGCTCAACATTCAAAGTGCTTCGAAGAGTGCCAAACCTGAACGACCGAAATGGTCTCATCATTGTGATTCTAGCGCTGCTAATGGTTCTCAAAACCAAGGTCATATGCAGAAGTTACTGAGGTTTGAAATAATCCAATAAAATCCAAAAATTAAACTTTGACTCAATTTGACCTTATGGAAAATTTTTGTAAAAAAATATATATTTTGCAAAATAATTTTTATATTAAAATTTGGAGGGCCTATCAGCGAGCACCACGTGGCCTGCCCAGAGGCTGCCACGTGGCCTTAGGCCAGAGTCCAAGTGGGGTGATAAAATTTTATGGAGTTCATGGGTTTCGAACCCTAGACCTCCCTCTGCGTGCAAGAGCGCCCAACCAATCGGGCTACAGGTGATACTTAACCTGTATGGTCGACGTGTTTTATTTGAAGTTTGAAAAAAATTTGGGTGGCGGAAAATGGGGGCCAGCCCTCACACATCATGTGACCAGCAGTTGAGAAGTGAGGGCTTCACATTGGTGGAAACTTTTCAACATCTAACCGTTATCCATTAAGACATCATGTGACCACCTTTGGGGATTTAAATGCGACCGGTGGGTTGAATGCCGCAGTTATGCTGGCGGCTAGGGTGGTGGTCCATGTGACCTGCCACCCCCTAACATTAAATATAACTTCTAGTGGTTCCACCAACATTGGAGCGCAGTCTGCTAAATACAGAGTTTGGCCATTTTTGGTCGGGTTAACTAGAGTTCCTCCAGTTTTGGAGGAGGTTTTTGGGGGACGCTGGGAAAAAAATTGTTTTTACCATAACTTTCTCAATTTTCGACCAAAAAAGATGAAATTTTAGTCAATTTTGGGTCTCTTCGACATTCTGAAGATTTTTTCATAGGTTTCAGGTTGAATAGAATTCATCTTCTACATTTTTTTTCTTCGAGGAAGATGAAGGGGCCATCAGGGCCACAATGAGACAAAATCAGTTTGAGGCCTAGCTAGGGGAGCTAGAGTCCTTTTCCAGAGTTCCAATAGTCTAAATTGGATACTTCACATGTTCTGAATTTGATTATATATTTTTTAGAGCCTGTAGAAAACGTTTGAAGGCTGAAAAGCTTCAGCAATGTTCTAGGGGCCATTAGTGCCAGCTTTTGCTAGCAGCAGTGAAGAGTTTAGCTAGAGCTGCTTGAGACCATATGTAGTGAAACAGTGGTCATTATTGACTAAAAAAATCATTCTGAATCTAATGACAGAGTTTTTTGCAAGTTTTGAATACTTCTAGAGGTTGAAAACTCAGTAAAGAAGTTTTCATTGACCCTAGTGCTAGGGGGTGCTGATAGGTAATTGAGGCGAAACTGGAGCAGTCGAAGGCCATTTTTCATGAATGAAAAGTTTATATTGACTATTTAAGAGATTTTGGAACCAATGGAAGTATTTTTAGAACATTTTGAGAACATCTAGAGCTCGATAAGCTGATGTGAAGTTTTGGGCAGCCCTGGGCAAACCGTGGAGGATAACCTATATTGGGGATGCAGTGTTCGATTTGAGCAATTTATCAATTGATATTTGGTGTATGATGTGTGTTGGATACAACAGGAGTGTTTTTAGTGATAGAAACATAATTCTGAGGGAGTTTGTGCCATTTAGAATCTCAGAGTAGCTTAGTGCACCGACATAAGGAATCGTGTCAACAAGAGCCTAAAGCTGTTTGCAGAGTTTGGACAGCCATTAGAGGGATATTGATGGTATTTTAAGTCCTTTGGATCATTTTTGTATTCATTTGAGTTAAGTATTTACTTGTAAAAAAAACTTATCATAATCCCAAAGAGCCGAGCCAAGATGACCAAGCTCAAAGGAGACGTAGCCCACGAGATTTCAAGTGAACTCCTAGATTAAATTTGATGTTGTGTTTAAATTTTTATTGCTGCATTATGTTGCTGTAATACATGTTAAATTTCAGCAAGAACAAATGAACTTAAGACACATAAACAATAAAAATTCATACACCACTTTCAAGTAAATAATTCCACAAAATTGTCAAGTTCAAGCTAGGTCATTTAATTTAAACTGAGTGGTAGGTTCTTGAAATACATACAAGTTATCCAGACCATTTTTAGATCAGGTTGGTATCAAATCATAGTTTCTTGCTTGACAGAGAACTTGGTTGCTTGATTGTATAGCTTGAAGGGTGTTTAAGCAGTGTAAAAGATTGGCTGTTTTACTGTTTGCAAACTGATTATTGTTTGAGTTTTCTTGAGATTTGGGGATAGCTACTGATTAGATAAGTTTCGGAGAGAGAAAAAAGGAATAAAGGGCTGAAGGCATCTTCCTTACCCCAAAGAACCTCAAAGTCACCCTTGAAACACAAACCCTCTTGATGATTGTTTGTTAAGAAGCTCTTGGAGTTTGTTTGTTGTTTGGCTGCTTGAATAAGAGTTTGTCTCTACAGCCATTTTGTTCAAGAGCTTTGTCATTTGTTTTGAAAGCTTTGAGAACTTTTTTTTATTTAATTTTTTCATTGACATCATAATGACAACTTATACAAGTGAAGTTTCATCCTTCACAAGATTCTTCGATGATGATATGAACCATGACTTTACTATATTGAAGGACATGGTGCAGATTTTGTTTGAGGATAAAAGAGAAAGCACTGAAGTTCATGAACAGTTGTTTTCCATGAAGGAAGAGAAGGAAGAAATTCTTCAAAAATTGCATGATATGGAGATACATCTCCATCAAGCCCAAGAGGCTTTGACCAAGAACATGCATGAGGAAGAGGTAATCCATTCTAACTTGTCTTCAGTTTCCTCATTAGAAAGATGTGTTGGTTATTTTAAAAAATATACAAGAGGTATAGGGTCCAAATTAACGATTAAAATGGGCTATGAAGGCAAAGGGTTAGGCAAGCATGCACAAGGCATGGTTGAACCTATTTCGGTTGAGCAACAACCCAAGAATCTTGGTCTTGGTTATGTGAATTTTAACAGTGAAGACTTCAAAGCCATGAAGGCATGTGAAGCTATTTCAGAAAGAACCTTTATTCCAAGTTCTAATATGCAAATATGTCAAATTTGTTTCAAAGATGATTGCCATTTCTTTAAGCCTTTGTTGTAGCAAGAAGTTGGTAGACATGCAGCTTATGGAAAGCATGCGAGTTTAGACAGTTTTCAAGACAAGAACGATGATGTTAGTCTGCAAATGAAAGTTGTAGCCTCTACTAGTTCATCTTCTCAAGAAGGAAAAAAGGATGAACATTCAAAGTAGCACAAGAGGTATAAATATTTCCATGATCAATTTGATTGTGTTTCTGCAAAGCATGATAATTTTGCATAGTTAAATGGAGGAAAGATTTGCTATACATATTGTGGTCGATTTAACCATAATTTTTCGAGATGCTAGATGAGGAAGAAATCATACAGGAAGTTGATGAAGCAAAGACAACTTTCAAAGAAGGTGCATAAGACTTGCACATTTTGCCAAAAGAGGGGACATGTTGTCTCCCATTGTTGGACTTTGCATCCAACTAGTTGTCCCAAGCACATGTAGCAAGAGGACAGAAAGACTGGCGCATGTGGAACCAAGGATTCCATTATTGATGTGAAAACAGAAGTTTCACATGAAGAAGAGTTGCAGCAGCAAAATTTGCCATGGAAGTGGCTTGGTAAGAAGTGGATGGAATTCTTAGCACAGTAAGACATGCTCATTTTGTACATATGAAAATTTCAGTTGTATGCATGTATTTTATGTGGTAATCTCTCATTTGTTTGAGCCACCTTGGATCATTGATGGAGGTAGCGATGTTCAGTTTCCTCCTGCAAATTTCTCACTAGAAATTTCTGAGTGAGTGCAAGAAAGACAGTTCTTAACAGGAGGACAAGCACATCGAGGAAGGGAAGTGTAAATTTCTTTCTAGTTGTGGTTCAAAGTTAGTAGCCATGCAAGATAAGTGTTTGGAGGCTAAAGAGAAGAGGTTGTTTTACTCTCATCTACTGTACATATCAATATATCAGTCTTTTGGGGTCCAAAATATTACCAGTGGGGATGTGTGATCAGAATTGGATCATGGACCAGAATGATAGCTCAAAATTCAAAGTGCTCGGAAGAGTACCAAACCTGAATGACCAGAAAGGTCTCGTCACTGCAATTCTGGTGCCATGAATAGTTATAAAAACCGAGGTCATATGCAGAAGTTATTGAGGTTTGAAATCGTCCAATAAACTCCAAAAAATTAACTTTGACTCAATTTGACCTTATGGAAAAAATTTGTAAAAAAAATATATTTTGCAAAATAATTTTTATATTAAAATTTGGAGGGCCTATCAGCGGGCGCCACGTCCCCTGCCCGGAGGATGCCACATGGCCCCAGGCCAGAGTCAAAGTGGGTTGATGAAATTTTATGGTTCCATGGGTTTCGAACCCCAGACCCCCCTCTGTGTGCAAGAGTGCCCAACCAATCGGGCTACAGGTGATACTTAACCTATATGGTCGACGTGTTTTATTTGAATTTTGAAAAAAATTTGGGTGGCAGAAAATGGGGGCCAGCCCCCACACATCATGTGACTAGCAGATGAGAACCAGGGGCTTCACATTGGTGGAAAATTTGCAACGGCTAACCGTTAACCATTAAGACATCATGTGACCATCTTTGGGAATTTAAATGCGACCGGTGGGTTGGATGCCGCGGTTCCGCTGGCGGCTAGGGTGGTGGTCCATGCCACCTGCCACCCCCTAACATTAAATATAACTGCCATTGGTTCTTCCAACATTGGAGAATAGTCCAATAAATACAGATTTTGGCCATTTTTGGTCGGGTTAACTGGAGTTCCTCCAGTTTTGGAGGAGATTTTTGGGGGACACTAGGCAAAATTTTGTTTTTGCCATAACGTTCTCAATTTTCAACCAAAAAAGATGAAATTTTAGTCAATTTTGGGTCTCCTCGACATTTTGAAGAGTTTGGAACATGTTTTAGGTTGAAAAAAGGTCATCTTCAACATTTTTTTCTTCGAGGAAGATGAAGGGGCCATCAGGGCCACCATGAGATAGAATCAGTTTGAGGCCTAGCCAAGGGAGCTAGAGTCCTTTTCTAGAGTTCCAATAGTCTAAATTGGATAATTCAGATGTTATGAATCTGATGAGATGGTTTGAAGAGCCTTTAGAAAACGTTTGAAGGCTGAAAAGCTTTAGTAAAGTTCCAGGGGCAATTAGTGCCAGCTTTTGCTAGCAGCGGTGCAGGGTTTAGCTAGAGCTGCTTGAGACCATATGCAGTGAAAAAATGGTCATTATTGACTGAAAACATCATTCTAAATCTAATGAAATAGGTTATAGCAAGAGTTGAAGACTTCTAGAGGTTGAAAACTCAGCAGAGAAGTTTTCATTGACCCTAGTGCCAAGGGGTGCCAATAGGTGATTGAGGTGAAACCGAAGCAACCAGAGGCCATTTTTCATGAATGAAAAGTATATCTTGACTATTTCAGACATTTTGGAACCAATGGAAGTGGTTTCAGAAAATTTTGAGAAATTCTAGAGCTTGAGAAGCTGATGTGAAGTTTTGGGCAACCCTGGGCAAACCGTGGAGGATAGCCTATTTTGGGGATGCAGTACTCGATTTGAGAAATTTATCAGTTGATATTTGGTGTCTGATGTGTGTTGGATACAAAAGGAGTGTTTTCAGTGACAGAAACAGAATTCTGAGGGAGTTTGTGCCATTTAGAAGCTCATAGTAACTTAGTGCACCGACAGAAGGAATCGTGTCAACAAGAGCTTAAAGTTGTTTGCATAGTTTGGACAACCATTAGAGGGATATTGATGGTATTTTCATTCCTTTGGATCATTTTTGTATACATTGGAGTTAATTATTTACTTGTAAAAAAAACTTACCATAATCTCAAAGAGCCGAGTCAAGATGACCAAGCTCAAAGGAGACGTAGCCCATGAGATTTTGGGTGAACTCCTAGATTAAGTTTGTTGTTGTGTTTAAATGTTTATTGTTGCATTATGTTTCTGTTATACATGTTAAATTTCAACAAGAAAAAATGAACTTAAGACACATAAACATTAAAAATTCATACACCACTTTCAAGTAAATAATTCCGCAAAATTGTCAAGTTCAAGCTAGATCATTTAATTTAAACAGAGTGGTAGGTTCTTGAAGTACATACAAGTTATCTAGACCATTTTTAGATCACATGGATGCCCTAAGAAATTGTAGGCTCCTGGAATTCTTCATGACACCATGTTTAAGAGCTCAACTTGAGCTATTTAAGTACCTGATTAGTGTGTGGGACATTGATCAAGAAAGATTCATGATTCATGACCAAGAGTTGGAGATAGAAGTCTCCAACATTTATTTCATAACTAGATTGTCACGGACGGGAGCGAAACCATTGCTGACAGGTGCTTGGGCCCTTGGAGAGAGCATGGGCGTCCTGATAGACAAATTTTGTCTTGGAGCAAAGAAAGGATCCAAGAGCAGCAAAGTAGACATTCAGACAATGCCTGACTTGGCATTGAGGGTAGTGCTACATACTATAACTCAGGCCGCCGGATCTTAGGATCCCCATGAAGCTACAAAGACATAGCTTCAACTTACCATAGATTGCATGGCTCCAACCATATTTAATTGGGTGGAAGCAATGACAATCAACTTAAAACATCAGTTAACCAAATGCAAGAATGGTAAGTTGAAACAATTTGGATACAGGTCCTTCTTAATACAGTTCATCCTGGAATAGTTGCCGATATTCCAACGCCAGGAGGTGATAGTACCTATGCCACCAGCATGAGAGCCACGAAAGGTCCATTGGGTAGAGTTGATGCCTCGATCAGGAGGTGGTCAACAAATGTCATGGAAAACCGGATTTTTGACTGGCTACGCTGACAACTCATCGTGGTAGAGGACTGGTCATACACCGGTACCGACTTCAGGGATGATCCGGACCTTCCACTCCCAGAAGGAGATGACTGGGATGAGGATTTAGGTAAAAACTCATTTTTTGATTTTTAGGAGCAATATGATTATTTTTTTTATATGTGTTTTGATATTTACTCAGAGACCTACAGGGATGTCCCCAATAGCACAGAGGGTCCTACGTGATTTTGAAGCATCCCTTAATGGTGAGGGAAGCAAGGAAGAATATATCTCGTGCAACTTGGAGTGACTCACAAGTGGGATCTCGAATTATGTGAGGTTCGAGGATGTTCCTCATGCTTATCAGAGGCACACAGCTGGAGTGTCTAACAAAATCCACCGACTACTGAGGTGGGTCATACGTGCAGTAACGTGCTATCATGATCACCATGTGGACTAGATACCTAGGTTTAATTTCGGCATATTTTTTGAGATACATGTATATATATATATATATATATATTCCCTTCTAAGTCTTACTATGTAATGATGATTGCTTTTACAAATTTCGCAAATGTATATCTAATACAATATTGGGTATTGCATCAGTTAACGTATTCATTCTTCTTAGAATATGTTGGTATGTGATATGATTGAAATTCCTTTCTAACAAATGAACATGCAAATACATCCTTAAAATGTGAGGGTTTCTAACATAATAATGCCCATTGAGTTGGAGAACAACAAGCTAAGAGTCAAGGTTTACAATTAATTCAAGAATGTTGAGAGAAATAGCTTTAGTTAGGAGTTTAATGACTGCACTGTATTCATGGAAATTGTTGGTTGTTCATCCTAGACAAATACCTTGAAGGTCTACCAACTCACCATTAGGATCATAAATCACCCAAGCCGCGGAGGATAAATTTCGGGTACTACGGGACGCACCGTCACCGAAACTGACATAAGGAGTGACAGACATCTGCATAACAAGCAAAGACATAATAAGCAGGAAAAACTTCTCGTAAAGCACACCAAGCCAAAAAATGTACAAAAATGAGAAACACACTTATGTACAAAAGGACATGCACGAGAAACTCTTGCATAATATTTTTTGAGATATAGCCCATTTCTAAGCTGATCCAAGGGATAGCCTTCATAGTCAATAAGCTCATAGGCCCCATTCTACAAAACACACTTGACGATGGAGGGCCCATGCCACATGGGTTTGAATTTACTTTCCCCCAGCTTACCATGAGCTTGGTCATACAAGAGGACTAAGTCTCCTTCTACGAAGGTACGAGGGGAAATTTTCTGGTCAAAGTGGGATTTGACCCAATTTTTCTGAGCTTCTATGACTAGAGCAAAAAAGCGACGAGTTTCATCAAGCCTCTCCAAATATAGAAGACATTCTTCCTTTGGCGAGGTGTTAGGTAGTAATTCGACAACTATATTGAGGGAAGGAATTTCACATTCAATTAGAAGGGTAGCTTCCATACCGTAAACAAGTTGAAATGGGGTGAATCTGATTGCATCCTTCACCAAGGTTCCATAAGCCCGGAGAGCTGAAAAATAGATGAGATGCCAATTGGACTTGTGCATCCTAATCATACTCTGAACTTGTCGTGACACATACCAAACTTAGTAGTCAACTCAGCCATCATATAATGGCGAAAATGGGAGCCATGGTCGGTGAAAATAGATTGAGGGACACCAAGCCTAGTAATCACATGATTGAAAAGAAATTGGGCAGTTGTATTACCGTTAGCTATGAGTGTAAGCATTTCTTCAACCCATTTAGTGAAGTAGTCCATGGCTACAATAATATAACCATGACCCCCGGTCAAGCGATGGTTACACATCATAAAATCGATACCCCACTTCTCAAGGTCACCAACGGTAATGATGGGATGGAGGTGAGTGGATGGCGCGTGCATCTTGCACCGGTAGATCTGGCACTCATGACATTTACGGACAGCGAGGATATAATCTTTGAAAATGGTAGGCCAGAAATATCCAGCACAAAGGATTTTTTGAGCAGTGTTATACCCAGACATGTGACTGCCACATGCACCATAATGGCAATCATTGAGGACTTTTTTAGCTTCCTGGAGGGTCAAACATCGAAGGAGAATGAAATCTGATTTGATGCAGTATAAATTATCTCCGACTATGCGATAGGGTTGCGAATGGTGATAGATATGTCAACGAGCATCTTTCGTCAACTCAGATTGAAAGGTGGAAGTCTGGAGGTAAACGATGATATCACCGTACCATGGATCGAGGGTGCTAATTATAAAAAGAGTGTCTTCTGGAATGCATTCCTCAGAACCAGAGGGAGCAGAGGCAGAAGGTAAAGAGCAGATAAAATCAGAAAAAACTAATGAATTATTCGATTTAGCAGTATTGAATTCCAAATCAAACTCTTGGAGGATAACTATCCACTTGGACTATTTCCCCCCCAACAATTTTCAAGTTAAAATATAGGTCATGGGGTTGCAATTAGAAATCATTGTTGTTTTGCAGAGAAAAATATAGTGGAGAAAACGTTGGACGACTTGAATAGCTACCAACGCAAATTTCTCTACATGAGCATAATGTGTTTCAGTTTCGAGATGATTGTGGCTCAAACAATAAATGACATGCTCATCACCATCGTCATCGTCCAGTACCAGAACCATGGAAATAGTGCTAAAAGCGGCAGCCAAATTGAGTGAATATTCGCGATGATAATTCGGGGGACACAAAAGAGGAGCGTTGACGAGCAAAGTCTTCAGTTCACCGAAATATTTTTGGGAATCTTATCCTAGAGGAATGAGACGCCTTTCTTAAACAGTCGCATGAAGCCTTTGGCTACTTCAACATAGTTTGATATAAAATGACACAGGAAATTAGCTTTCCCTTGCAAACTATGCTACTGATGTAAAGAGGAAGGGGAGGGGAGATTAACAATAGCTTCAAACTTAAGAGGATTGAGACGAATTCCGTCTTTAGAAACGACAAACCCAAGGAGTCTACCGGAATTGACACAGAAGACACATTTGTGCAGATTAAGCCAAATGTTGTAGCGTCTACAGCGAAGAAATATTTGATGAAGGTGTTTTAGGTGATCCTTATGCTTAGCGAAATGAGCCGAAAGGTCATCTGGGTAAGGTTGAACAATGTGTTTAATTTCGTGAAAATCGGATGAAATTGCACGTTGGAATGTGGCACCAGCATTCTTAAGGCCAAAAGGGAGCTTCTTGTATGTGAAGGTGCCTCGTGGACAGATGAAGGAAGTCTTATGTTGATCAGCCCGTAGGATGTTGATCTAGCTGTAACCAGAGAACCCATCCACAAGGGAAAATATCTCGCTCCCAGCACATTCATCAATGATATGGTCGATGAAGGGAGTGGGATAGTTATCCTTAGGAAAAGCATGATTGATATCATAGTAATCCACACAGACGCGAATAGTACCTTGCTTTTTATCCACAGGGACGATGTTAGAGACCCAATATATCAATGTGATCGGATAAATGAAGCCTGCTTTGAGAAGTTTTTCAACTTCCCCCTTGATGGAAGCTGCATTTCTAGGGTGCACGGGATGAAGGCATTCGAAAATTTGTTTCACATCAGGGTAAGTAGGGATATCGTACACAACTATACTCAGATCAATGTTGGGCATTTCCTCGTAGGACCAAGAGAAAACGTCTCGAAACTCTCGGAAGAGGATAGTATAGAACTCGATCTCATCAGGAGAACATGTCACCCCAATAAGGATGTTCTCAACCACCCCTAGTTTAATGGAGATGTCAATAGGCATCATTTGAGTAATATTCCCCATATTGCATTCCGCAAAACCTTCATGTGTCAAGATTGGCATTTGAAGTGGATGGAAAGGAGCTTGGGAAGAAAAATTCTCAAGACAAGTAGACATGGCCCCAAGGCCAGGCAGAAAGGAGGAATGATGATGACTATCGTCCCAGGGAGGATCCTCAAGAGACATGGTTTCCATGATGGCTTCATTAGTTGGGAACATCTCATTCAAGGGATGAGGAGAATCCGAAGCATTGAGCCAAGGGGATTGAGAATACGTGTCGAGAGACACACTCGAAGGAGTATGATGAGGAGTGTTAGGCGTCTATAATTTTAGCAGATTGGCAAGACTAAAGCTGTAGAGACAACATTATGAACCACTTTGGGATTCTAGGATCTAGCCCTCCTGAATCCAGAGAGGAATCTCTCTATAAATGCAAATATTGATTTATCTTTAAGGCTTGAAATATGATATTAGGCTAGTTATGAAGAACAAGGTTTTTCTTTGTTTTGGTTGGGCAAAGATATATGAAGGTGAAAGAAGTATAAATGAAGGGTGAAGGTTGTATGAAAGGGAAGGAATGATTCAGCTAATAAGATAGGCTAGGAGCAGCTTCAATCCATTGGGCTATGGAGTCATAATGGGATTTAATTGAAACAGCAAGGTTCAAGAGTGGTCCATGGGGTAGGTCATCTATGTCAAAGGATCTCTTTAAGTTGATTTTAAGGAATAAAAAAAATAAGAAATGAAGATCAAACAGATGAAGAACAAAGAGCAGCCTAAGATCAAGTAAGTACTTTGAAACTATCCTGCTTTTGGCATGCACTTAAGAAAAGACATAAAAGTAATCTAAGATCAGGTAAGTACTTTGAAACTAGCCTGCTTTTGATGCACTTTCAATAGAAAACATTTAAAAACATTAAGAATAGCTTAAGATTAAGTAAGGAATTTGAACCTATCCTGCTTTCAGCATATTCAAAGGGGAACTTTTCAAAGCAACTATTGGAGAAGAAACTAGAGGACAGGGCTAACCATAGACTTTCCTAGCTCTGCTTTACTTAGCAAACTTTTCGAGACAACACTTAAGATAAACAATGAATAGTCTAAGATCAGGTAAGGACTTTGAACCTAGCCTGCTTTCAACATACACTTAGGGAAACTTTCAGACAACCTTTGGAGATAAAACTAGAGGACAGGGCTAACCATAGACTTCCCTAGTTCAACTCTACTTAGCATAAACTGAAAATATCATTCAAGAACAATGTTTGAAGTTTAGACAGTAAGACATGGGCTCACCAACATTCCTTAACTGCTTGGACTGTATTAAATCATTCTTAAATAAGCAATTGGAAGAAAACATTAAGATAAAGCTTATCAGTGAGAGTAGGGTACTGCAAACAGTAAATCCTAGCTCTATATTTGCTGTTATTTATCAGAGAAAGTGGATAGAATGGAAACAAAAAGAAAATAACAATTTACAATAAGAAAAACATCACCATTGACATAGACCAGGATCCCATAAATTAGCTTGTATTTGATGCTCAAACCGGTTACAATCATCAAGTCCAGTGGGTATCTACAGATTCAAACTTCTCATCTCAACTTAGGTATCTTCAATTACAAACAGAGCTTATAGCAGCTTCAGAAAACTATTTACATGCAACAGATATTCAGAGACCAACCTTTTTCTCATCTTCTTCAGAAGTATTTATAGAAGAAAGAGGAGGTGGGATAAAATAAAAGATCTCTAGTTCAATTAATACAAGTTAATTCTTCTCGGCCTTTGAGGGGCTCAATGGAGAAGCTTTATGATATTTCCTCTGTATTAATTGATTTTTATTAAGTATTCAGGCTATTTGGCAGATTTTGTTGACTTTAAAGCTCTTTAAGGAGGCTGGCAATAACTCTGGCTGTCTTTAACAAAATATCACTGATAAGGTAATAACTATGCCTTGTTCTGATTTATTCGAGGATGCAGGTGGCTCTTTGGTAGCTGAAGAGGATTTAATTAGCCTCTGATGTGGCAGTGAAGGCCTCTCGGACTGATAGATATCATTGTTTTTCCCTAAAACACTGTTAATTTTCTTTTGATCTGTGTTTTAGGCTTGATTAGAATTAATATTTGTCCTCAGGTCTTCATACTATCTTTAATTGTGTGGATTAGGCCTTTGATAGTCGAATTTATGCCTTAATCCCTCAAAACTATGTTAAAATCATAAATTCTTCATTTCTGCTTTGATTTTATCCTTTGACACTGATACTCTTTGTTTGATTGATGTTTACTGTGTCTTTGTTGTTTTGCAGGTGCATAGAGGGTTTTATAACATTACCAATGCTCATGAGGCACAGGTAAAATGATAATTCGAACCCTGCAGATCCTTGTCTTCATGGATAATGGCCTGGGGGATCGTCATCCTCGGCCCTTGACTTCCTTTAAAAAACTATGGAAAACCTTTAAAACCTCCAAAAACGAACAAAATTAAGAAAATCCGGTGAAAATAGGTCAAAGGTTGTTTTGGAGGCGAAATTTAATCGTGGCCGTTGGATGAAAATGTCCAACAGTCCAGATCACTTGCTGGGGTCAATCGGAGGGTGGTTGGGTAAACAGTGGGAAGATTAAGTCTGGGCCGTTGATCTAGATTGATCAACGGCTGAGATTGATCGGGAGATTTACAATGCGGTGGTGGAAATGTTATAACGGAAATGGAGGAAAATGTATCAGGACCACCGATCTTTAGAGATCAACGGTGGAGGAGCCTCGATAAAATGCCCGGCAGAGAAAACAAAGGGACAAAGACTTGGGGGTTAGATGCAATATGGGTCGTTAGATCGAAACAATGGACGGTTAGGATCTTTTGATGGAACCCTTTGGAGAACAAATGGGCAAGGACTTGAGACCAGGATATAATCAAAGCCATTCGATCTAAAAGATCGACAGTGGGGATTTATTGTGGAAACGATCGGGAGAATATACGAAATGGTAAAGGCATAGGGGTCGCGTTAAGTCAGGACCATCGGATCAGATTAATGGACGGCTAGGATTAGATGTAGAATTATATTGGGGAGGAGTGGTTTTAGCAGAAAACTGTTGGTTTTGCATAGTTCTGAGGCGGTTTCAAAATTTCTCCAAAAAAACGTGATATGCTCCACTGCTTGACATGTGTCTTTTTAATACCGCCCATTTCGCGTAATTTTTTGGCATTAATATTCAGGCTCAAAATTACGCGATATGGAGTTTCAGCCGTTGGATGAGGGGTAGCAGATCCAATGGTGTGGATCGCACGTGATGGAGAGAAAGATGCACGGGCGGAAAAGGTGGGTAGGGTCAGTGGTAGTTTAGATCCTGACCATTGGATCTTGGGAATAGACGATCGAGATCTGTCGATGGGGGAGAAATGAAAAGGGCGGGGTTTGAAAGCAGAAGAAATACGGACCGTTTGATTAGAGGAAATCAACGGCGGGGATTTAATTGGAGGTCAGGATGGTGAAGGGCTATGCGATGGGCAAGCGCAATGTGATTAAGCGTTGGCCGTTAGATCTTTCTAAATGGACGGTCAAGATTTAATCGGGGATCGAAAATCGACGGAGGCAAGGGGATGGCACTTTAAGACTGGTGCAATGCGATTAAGCACTGGCTGTCAGATCTAGGAGTAAGATCGACTGTCAATATTCAATCGGAGGGGTAAAGGAGAAAAGTTATGGGTGGAGTGCGACGAAATCTTAGCCATCGGTTCTTGTGGATTCAACGACTAAGACTAAATCAGGGAGATGAAGGAAATGTAAGGCAGCGAATTAGGAGGAGATCAAGCGCAATGTGGACCGTCGATCTGCAAAGATCAACGGTGGATCTTCACCGAAGAATTATAGTGTCGGGATTATGAAAAATCAAAAGAAAAAGGGGTTCGGGAAAAGGTTTTTTAATGTTTTTAGCGCCCGATTGCGGGGCTGTGTTCCTATGAAAAGGATGAGGAGATAGGGGGTTAAAAAGAAAAAGGCTAATCGCAATCAGAGTTTTCAAAGTAAAAGGAAATAAGGAGATAGAAAATCCCGATTGCGATTGCGCGATGGGGGTTAACTCTGGGTCATGGCTCCGGGTTTTATGCAGAGAAAAGGAGCTGGGGCTTAGGCCAAAGGGGCGTAAGGCCTTAAAGCAAAAAATGGAGGTTTTTTAAGGATTTTTGAGGATTTTTGAAGGATTTTGAGGGTTCAGATAAGGGGAAAGAAGTTTTTTTAAACCAAACAAAAGGGAATATAAGGTTTAAAAAGGGTTTTGGAATGGTTTAGAGGTTAGATGAAGGGTTTTTTAGGGATTTTATGAAGAGGGAAAAATTGGTGAAAGGAGGAGTGAAAATGATGGAAAAATGGGCTCTCTTAAGCAGTCTTCTTTTGGAAAACAATAGATTTTTCAGGATTAATGAGGGAAACAACAATGAAGATTAACTAAAGGATTAGTTATCTTCATAAGACTTGAAGAACTAACAATATGGCATGAAATTGTTTCTTGAAGGCTTAAACAAGATCTAGCCACCATTTGATATGACAAATTTTTATAGGTGGCTAACAGTGGCTCCACATGGGGATGGCACCTTCTTGAAGGTGTCAAGAACTTCAGACCTGTCTTCTTTGGAAGCTGATCAATGCCACATCCATTGGGCTGCAACTTTCTTTACCTTTGCTGATCTTCTTTTTCTCTGACAATGTTAGAAGCCATTAAAACAATGGAATTATATCAAAACAAGCTTTCTACTTGCCCAATCCTAATGATCTAACATTTTCTCTTCTTTCAAAGTGCATTTGGATTGGCAAACTCTTTTTACAAATATTTTATTCTTTTGAGAAAACATAAACCTAATCTAAATCTACCCTTATTTCTCCATGAACTCAGATTAAGCAGTTGAGTTCATAAGCTTCTCTACCTAACTACACTTTGTCAGGATTAGACTGTCTGACATAGTTTATTCTGTAATTTCTAAAACAAGAAATTTAAAAGTAGACAAGTCAAGATTGAACAATCTAACTTGTTGCTGGTCTATGGCATAAAAACAACCTACACGTAGACTAAATTTGCTGGAAAAGTAAAGCAAAATGGTGAAGGCTTAAGATCTGAAAGTTTAAGAATATCCTTCACTTTTCTTCAGCTCTGTTTTTAGGCTTGTTTGAGCTATTTTTCTCTTTATTCTCTGGTTCAAGTTTTAGGCATATTAGAACCAATTTGCTACTATCTTTGGCTCAAGATTTGATCTAATTAGAGCCATTATTTCTTCTGAAATTCATAGGTTTAGATTTTGAGCTTGTTTGAACCTTTTTCTTCTATCCTAATGTAACTAACTGATAAGCCAACATTGAACTGTTTGAAAAATCTAATTCACTAACCTATCAGCAGTATCTAATTGAAAACTAATTAGTCATGATTAGGATGTATGACTAACTAGTAGTGTGTTTTTTAGGAGTGACATTTGAGCTTGCACACTTTCAGATTTTATTTCTCTTTTTTGGTATGGGGCTATACCTTTCTTGTTTTTACAATCTAACCTCTTTTTATTTCTGTTGTTTTTGTATTTTTTCTCTTTTTTCAACTTTGAATGAAAATTATGGATATGATATTCACAATGAGGAAAAAATAAAAAGGCTCTCAAACTGATATAGTCAAGAAAAATAATGTTTAAGCATCCTCCCATTGGCAGGACCTCCAAAAAGCTCAGCTCCATTCAATTCTTGCAAAAAATAAGCATTTTTTGTTGAGAATGCAACAAGATGATGGAGCTTAGTGGAAAGAAGTCGCCTTCACTAAGTGGGCCCACAAGCTATTTTTGGCACAAAGTCTATTTTTAGACTATGTATATTTTTAGACATATGGATCATGGTCTATGAGTTGTAGGATGCTATTTGTAGATGGTTGGTCAAGTCGGAAAAAATAGATGGACCTCTATTTTTAGACATACTGGGCGGAGTCTATTTTTAGACTGCCAGTCTAAAAATAGATATGTCGAATATTATTAGCTCTTAATAATATTTGGACTATAAACATTATCTTATCCTCTTATAGCACTTTAGTTTGATGCCTGGATGTGGCACATGCAGCTGACAGAAGGAATTACGCTATTCCTAGGGTTTAGTTGAGCTATTGCATGGTTGACTTCAGTTAGAACTCATGTGACAGATTTTGGTGGAGTTGATGAGACAGTTGATGGAGTTGTGTTCGGTTTAACTTAGTTAAACTAGTTGTATTTAGTCTAACTGATTAATACACTAGTGATGAGTGGTGTGAATTAATTATTAATTAATTCACTAATTATTAACTCATAAATCAACTAAATAACACATCATTTAACTTCAGTGCATGGACAGTTCAGTGGAGACCAGTGGAGGAGGTAGGTGAAAGAGCAGGTTTACTATCAGTTGTGACTATAGTTGTGCATGAGATTTGCACACACATTGATTGAGATTGCCAATGAGAATTGTGCAGTACAATCCAATGGGATTCGAACTTGGATCTCATCATTATTCATCTTGGATTGCGCAGTAGAGGCAGGCAAAAGGCAGGCAAAGATCGGTGCATGGGATTTGCAAGATCAAGCCTGATTAGTGTGTAGCAAGTGGAGATTATACTGAGAGCTTGTGAGGAGCTTTGTATAATGATTGTTGCATGTTCTCTATCATTATAATATACAGATAGTTGGGGGTTTTCAGCTTTAATCTTTCCGATTACATACTGTGTTTATATGTGTGATTGATTAATGTTTTAATGTGTGCATGCGATTGTGTTTAATTCCGCAAATTGATGATCAATGGTAGAAGAGGTTATGTATTATGCATGAAGCTCAAATAGTGTGTAATAAGGATAATCTCGGTGAATAAGTTATCTATTATTCAAATTTCTACATGGTATCAGAGCATTATTGATCATCGGAGCAATTGCAGAACATTGAAGCTGTTGAGTTTTTTGCTGGTGGAATTCGAATTTGCAGCAGTGTTTTCTTGGTGTCAAAGTTGAAATGTCTTTCAACGGATTGCGATTGGAGTATGCCCTTCAAGGCAGCTCGAATTATATTGCATGGAAGGACAGGATGGAGGCGGTGTTAGATGACAATGGGTTGAAGGAGTTCATAGATGTTGAAGTCCCAAAGCCTACTTCTAGCGATGCTGCCGAACTTGACTTATGGCAAAAGAAGACAAAAAAATGTCGAAGGATTCTATTGGAGGGTGTGAAGGATCACATAGTGTCCAGCCTTCATGGTAAGGCTTCTCCATTCTTGATGTGGAAAGCCTTGACAGATTTATTCCAAAGCAAGAGTGAACAGAGGAAGTTGGCGCTCAAAGATAAGCTCAGGAACATAAATATGGAGAAAGGAGACAGTATGCCCAAGTACCTCACGAAGTTCATCCAATGCAGGGATGAGCTGGGAAGTGTGGGGGTGACTGTAGATGACGAGGACTTGGTGAGCTTGGCTCTCCTTGGGCTTCCGAAGAGTTAGCATGCCTATCAAGACTCTGTCAATGGTCGGGAGAAATTGCCAGGATGGGAGCGACTTTGGTCAGATATTGTGCAAGAGGAGATAAGGTGGAGTACCAGGGACGGATCTTCATCAAAGGCATCTGATGAAGAGAATTGCACTTTGGCTGCCAAAGAAAAGAAGGGGAAGAGCAAGAAATCTTCTCAATCTGGTGCAAAAGGCAAGAAGCAGGACATGTCCAAGGTGAAGTGCTTTCACTGTCACCAACATGGACATTATGCCACAAATTGTCCTCAGAAGAAGAAAAATAAGCAGGCTGCTGGATCTGCAGCTGGAGAGGCCTTACCCTCGCAGTTTGAGCTGGATTTTTCACTGATCGCATGCTTGGTATCAAGTGTGATGGGTTCAATGTGGTTCTTGGAAAGTGGTGCGTCTTTTCACATGACAGGAGATCGAGATTTGTTTACTGATCTGGATGAGAAAGATCTTGAAGTGCACATCGAGATGGGCGATGATGGTAGATACAGTGCGACCGGTATCGGTACCATTTCCTTTAAGAGGGAGTCTGGTAAACCCTTCGTATTGAAGGGTGTGATGCATGTTCCAGGATTGAAGAAGAATCTTATCTCTGTGGCAATGTTGGAAGACAAGGGATATGATGTTTTCTTCAGCGAGGGAAAGGCTTTCCTGCGCAGTAAGACAACTGGAGAAACCTGGAGGATAGGGGTTCGTGTCAGGAACCTTTATCAATTGCAGGTAGATGGTAGCACAGCAATGGCATGCAAGGCAGAAGGAGTGGTGAGCCGGGATGATGGTGAGCTATGGCACCGGAGATTGGGCCACCTTCACCATGGAGCTTTGAAGATACTGCAACAGATTTCTACTGGGCTTCCTAAGGGTACTCTTGCATAGTCAGATCAGTGTAAGGGATGTACCTTGGGAAAATTTTTGAAAGCCACCTTTCACGAGAAGGATCTTCACGCCACGACGATCCTTGAGAGAATTCACACAGACGTGTGTGGACCTTTCTCAGTAGCTTCAACAGCAAAGCACAGGTATTATATGATATTTTTTGATGATTTTTCTCATAAGTATTGGATCTTCTTCATGCAGAAGAAGAGCGAGACATACTCAAAGTTCTGTGAGTTCAAGGCACTAGTTGAGAAAGAATCGGGGAAGCAGGTGAAGGCTCTTAGGAGCGACAATGGTGGTGAATTCATCTCTGGTGAATTCAAGGACTTTTGCAGCGCAGAAGGAATTTGAAGAGAGCTCATAGCACCTCATAACCCACAGCAGAACGGTGTTGCTGAGCGGAAGAACAGAACGATCATGGGTGCTGCACGGGCGATGTTGCATGATCAGGGCCTACCCATTCAATTGTGGGCGGAGGCATGCAATACTACAGTATATGTGCAGAACCGTTGTCCTCATAGGATACTTGGCATGAGTACACCCGAGGAGGCGTTTTCTGGTAAGAGACCTGATATTTCCCATTTGAGGATTTTTGGTTCACCTGTTTACATTCATGTGACTAAGGATGCCAGGAAGAAGCTGGAGCCGACTGCAGAGGTTGGGATATTTGTGGGGTACACTGATACACCCCACAACTATCGTGTGTATTTTCCAGACAGTTGCAAGACTATTGTGTGATGGGATATCAAATTTCATGAGGAGAAAGCCATGAAGTGTTCGCTTGAGAGGGAGCCACACTTGCATGCGGATGAGGAGTCATTAGTTCCTAAGGATGAGCCCCTGTGATGTGGATCGTACCACAAGAGGAGGCCCGCGGGAGGAAGAGACCACCTGCGTGGCCACCAACCATCGTAGGGCGGGGCGCACTGCGAGCCGAGGACCCGTTCAAGATGGTGAGAAGGTTGCAGGGACCCCACCTACAAAAGACAGCGGGCGGGCATGGTGACACGCGCCTATCGGACCGGAAGATCGGATATGGCGGCTCGGTGAGCAAGTGGCACGGCGGAGCGCACGCTCATCCCCCGAGGAAGCTATGGAGGACCCCGCATGGGTAGATACCATGGTGGAAGAGTATGATTCGATTGTCAGGAACAGTGCATGGGAGATTGTCCCGAGGCCGGAAGGGAAATTAGTGGTGGGTTCGAGATGGATCTACAAAGTGAAGCAGGCAGCTGACGGGAGTGTGGAAAAGTAAAAGGAAAGATTTATTGCCCAAGGCTTTTCAGAGATAGAGGGGATCGATTATGAGGAGACCTTTGCACCTGTCGCAAGGTATTCTTCCATACGGACGATTCTTGCTCTCTCAGTGCAGATGGGATGGCACATTTATCAGATGGATGTGAAGACTGCATTCCTCAACGGAGTCATTGAGGAGGAGGTGTACATAGAGCAGCCCGAAGGTTTCGAGATATTCAGCAGCGAGTCGCATGTGTGAAGGCTCAAGAGAGCGCTGTATGGGTTGAAACAAGCACCTCGTGCTTGGTACACACGGATAGATATTTATTTCACCGGACTTGGATTCTCCAAGAGTGAGGCGGATCCAAACCTATACCAAATTGTGGTGGAGTGTAAGTTGATGATCATTGTACTTTATGTAGATGATTTGATTTTGACAGGTGATGAGTTGTTGATACTCTCATGCAAGGATGATCTTGCAAAAGAGTTTGAGATGAAGGACTTGGGCCTCCTTCATTATTTCCTGGGATTGGAAATTTGGCAGCGCAGTGATGGACTATTTGTTTCTCAGGGTAAGTATGCTCGAGAGATATTGGAGAAGTTCAACATGCATGGCTGCAAGCCTGTTGATACTCCTCTTCCTGGAGGTTGGAGGAAGGAGGATGCTACTTCAGCGGAGGTAGTGGATGCCACTGTTTATCGATAGTTGGTGGGGTCGCTTATGTATCTGGTCAATACACAACCCGATATATGCTATGCAGTTAACCATCTTTCACAAGCTGGCGGTTACCAACCAAGCACTTTCAAAGGGGCGGTGCGCGGCTATGCTATTCTAGAGGCACATCGGGACATGTCTTGGTACAGACAGGAGGATGAGGTGAGGCTTTGTGGCTTCACGGATGCAGATTGGGCAGGGAGCCCAACGGACAGAAAGAGCACATCTGGAGGGATTTTCAGTATCAGGTCGACAACAGTTTCTTGGTACAGAAGGAAGTAGAGATCCGTGGCACTCAGTTCAGCAGAGGTCGAGTATATGGCAGCAAGCTTGGCTGCATGCGAGGCTATATGGATGAGGAAGATCCTGGTCGGGTTGTTCGTGTCACACTTGGAGCCTACTGTGATTTATTGTGATAACCAGAGTTGCATCAAACTCTTGACTAATCAAGTATTTCATGATAGATCCAAACACATTGACATCAGGTACCATCATATCAAATATTTTGTGCAGCGGAGAATCATGTTACTTTCATACATTCCCATGGAGGATCAGGATGCTGATATCTTGACAAAGGCGCTCACCAGGAGAAAATTCGAATACCACAGGGGCAGGATAGGGGTTGCAGATAATCCATATCTTTTTGAGAGGGAGTGTTGAGAATGCAACAAGATGATGGAGCTTAGTGAAAAGAAGTCGCCTTCACTAAGTGGGCCCGCAGGCTATTTTTGGCGCAAAGTCTATTTTTAGACTATGTCTATTTTTAGACATATGGATCATGGTCTATGAGTTACAGGATGCTATTTATGGATGATTGGTCGAGTTGGTAAAAATAGATGGACCTCTATTTTTAGACATTGGGCAGTTTCTATTTTTAGACTGTCGGGCTAAAAATAGAACAGTCAAATATTATTAACCCTTAATAATATTTAGACTATAAACATTATCTTATCCTCTTGGAGCACTTCAGTTTGATGCTTGGATGTGGCACATGCACCTGACAGAAGGAAATACGCTTTTCCTAAGGGTTAGTTGAGCTATTGCATGGTTGACTTCAGTTAGAACTCATGTGGCAGAGTTTGGTGGAGTTGATGAGACAATTGATGGAGTTGTGTTCAGTTTAACTTAGTTGAACTAGTTGTATTTAGTCTAACTGATAAATACACTAGTGATGAGTGGTGTGAATTAATTATTAATTAATTCACTAATTATTAACTCATAAATCAACTAAAGAACACATCATTTAACTGCAATGCATGGACAGTTCAGTGGAGACCAGTGGAGGAGGTAGGTGAAAGAGCAGGTTTACTATCAGTTGTGACTATAGTTGTGCATGAGATTTGCACACACATTGATTGAGATTGCCAATGAGAATTGCGCAGTACAATCCAGTGGGATTCGAACTTGGATCTCATCATTATTCATCTTGGATTGTGTAGTAGAGGCAGGCAAAAGGCTGGCAAAGATCGGTGCATGGGATTTGCAAGATCAAGCATGATTAGTGTGTAGCAAGTGGAGATTATACTGAGAGCTTGTGAGGAGCTTTGTATAATGATTTTTACATGTTCTCTATCATTATACTATACAGATAGTTGGGGGTTTTCAGCTTTAAGCTTTCCCATTACATACTGTGTTTATATGTGTGATTGATTAATGTTTTAATGTGCGCATGCGATTGTGTTTAATTCTGCAAATTGATGATCAATGGTAGAAGAGGTTATGTATTATGCATGAAGCTCAAATAGTGTGTAATCAAGATAATCTCGGTGAATAACTTATCTATTATTCAAATTTCTACATTGTTACCAGCAGTTGAATGAATGAGATAAGGGCAAAGCCATAAGTTATCAAATTTCCCATGCTTGCCCTTATCTTCTCTTCTTGAATCCCACTTTAAAACTTTTTCACCAATGCTGAAATCATTGGATTTTTTCCTTCTATCAAACATCTTCTTGATGCTTTCTTTCTTTTGTAATGCTTTGTTGTATACTTCCTCTCTGGTTTGCTGAGGATGTATGGTCTGATTAATTCTTCTTACCATGTCATTGTCTTCAGACTGTGCTTCTTAGATCAGCTTCATAACTGGCACTCCTAGGTTGGTTGGAAAATTTTCATCTACTCCATAAACAAGCTAGTAGGGTGACATTCCAATTGATTTCTTAAGTGTTAATCTATCATCCCATAGTGCATGTACTAGCTTTTTGTGCCATGATTTCTTATTTTCCTCCAGCAACTTCTTTATTATATTCACCAAACCTTTGTTTGAGGATTCTGCCAGCCCATTACCTTGAGGGTAATAAGCAGTAGAATGGCCCAATGTAATATGATATTTGTGACAGAATTCAACCATATTTTTGGATCCAAATGTAGTATCATTATCAGTGATAATCTTCCTAGGACAGCCAAATCTAGAGAGGATATGATTTTCAAGGAATTTTATGATAACAGAGTCATTGGCTTGCCTAGAAGGGATGGCTTCTATCCATTTGGTAAAGTAGTCTATTGCAGTGAGAATCCATCTATGTTGGGAAGATGAGGGTGGATGGATTTCTCCTATGAAGTCTAGACCCCACTTTTGAAAAGGAGCTTCAACAGTGATTGGATGCAAAGGTAAGGGAAACAATTTTCTTTTTCCTTCAAAGAGTTGACATTTGTGACAGGCAATAATCATTTTATGGACATCTTGAAAGAGGGTGGGCCAATAGTAACCAACTCTAAGGATTTTGTTGGCAGTTGTCTTCCAATAGAAGTGGCCTCCACATTCTCCTTCATAGAACTCATGCTTGATCTTATTTGCATCATTCTCAAACAAACATTTAAGCAATAATCCACTAACATTTTTCCAATATAGACATTTATCTACAATACAGTAATTTACAGCTTTCAATTTTAAAAATCTTCCCTTTTTTTTAGGCAATCCAGGAGGTGTATTCAAATTGAACAAAACATACAAAATATCATCATACCAAGATGAATTCAGAAAATGATCTTCAATAATGGGAGTTGGCAATTCCTCCTGTTCATCTTGCATCTATCATGTTAATATCAAGAGCTTCAAAATTAGACTCAACCATTAATCTTAGCTTAGTGGGCTTGATTTCTAAATCATATTCAAGTATCACAGCTATCCACTTTCCTCTTTTGCCATCTGGGTCATGCGTTAAAATATCTTTCACAATTGAATTTGGCACAAATGCAATTATGTGGGAGTGTAGAATGTAAACTTTGAAGTCTTTTAGGGCTTTGACTAAGGCAAAGGCTTGTTTTTCCATGATATTGTACTTCAGAGGTGCATCTCTCAATGCCTTACTAAAGAATGCAATGGGCTACTCTTGTCCCTTTAAATTTTTTTGCAATAGGACAACAGCCACTGTATGTTCTGATGCAAATGAAAAAATGAAGAAATCCTTTGTAAAATCAGGACTAATGAGAATTGGTGTTTTGGTTAATGCTTGTTTTACCATTTCAAATGATTTCTTTGCTTCTAAGGTCCATTTAACTCCTTCTTTCTTTAACATGTTTGTTATGTTTCTAAGGAGTTCAGCTAAGTTGGGTATGAACCTTCTCAAGAAATTAATCTTCCCAATGAAAGATTGAAGTTCCTTGATGTTTCTTGGATGGTTGATTTTCAAAATACCATCAATCCTTTTTGGGTCTATCTTTATCCCCTCTTCTGATATGATGTGTCCAAGTAGTTTACCTTCTTGGAGACCAAAAATTGTTTTCTTTGGATTTAAAGATAACCCATATTTTTTGCATTTCTCAAAGACTTTTCTCAAGTGTTTTAGGTGTTCTTCATCTGTTTTGGAAAAAACAGTGATATCATCAAGGTAAATAATGATAAATTAGCCTAATTCTTCTGAGAATGCAATATCCATGGCTCTTTGAAATTTAGCACCAGCATTCATTAAACAAAAGGGCATTTTCACATACATGAAAGTACCCCAAGGTGTAGTAAAGGCTATTTTGAGTTGATCATCAGGATGTACTAATATCTGATTGTACCCTGAGAAGTCATCTAGCAAAGAAATCCTTTTAGAACCAACTACCCTTTGTAAAATATGATCCATCTTGGGTAAAGGGTAGTTTTCCTTTAATGAGGCTTTGTTTAAGTTCCTAAAGTCAATACAAAGCCTTATTTCTCCTGTTTTATTTCTAACTAACACTAGATTAGATACCCACTCTGAATATCTAATAGGAACAATAATTCCAGCTTCATACATTTTCTTGATTTCTTTCTCAACCAAAGGTAATTGAACAGGGTTGATTCTATGTAGTTTTTGTTTAAATGGCCTTTGGTTTTCCTTGAGGGGTATCTTATGCTGAATTATCTCTATCTCATAGGACTTTGGATCCTCATAACTCCATACAAAAACATCGGAAAATTATTTAAACAGCTCTATGTATTTCAGTTTGATGTGAGCTGGTAAAGTTTTAGACAGTTTGATCATCTTTGGTTTTATTTCACTGCCTATATTTCACTCTTCTACCTCAGTTTCAACAGGCTCCAATTTTGGTTTCTTGGCAACATCATTGAAATCAAACAACTCTTCTAAAGGGACCAGACCTTTTGGCAAACTTTGTGTGTTAGATTTCAATGTTTCTAAGTCTTCTTTTTCTAAATCTGCACTAATATTCGTGATATGTTAAAGTTTATTAGATAATAGATTAATATCAGCAATATTTGGAGAGTTTTATTCTTCATAAAGTAGATTTTCTTCAATGGAACAGTCATTTTCATACTCTAAATCTGAACTTGGCAGCTCAAATTCATTTCTGGACTGTAAGAAGTCTTCTATTTATTTGTCTCCTTCAAACACTTGCCAATATTTTTCATTGTCAGGGACAACTGGTCTAAATTTGATTTGGGTAGTGCATAGTTTGGTTTCATAAGGTGTTAGACATGTTCTAGCAGCAAAAGCTAAACCATTAGCAGCAATATTTTGATTTCTTGGAACAAAAATAAGTTGGAATTCCTTAAATGTTTTCAATAAATCCATGACATCATTCCTATACGCTCTAAGTCTGGGATGTTTAGCACTATATTCCCCATTTACCTGCCTAATTATTAATTCAGAATCACCATGAACCTTTATCCTTTTGGCCCCTAATTTCTTCAATAAGTGTAGGCCTAAAAGGAGGGCTTCATACTCAACTATGTTGTTGGTGCATTGAAAGTTTAATTTGCAGGAATTCCCTTCAGCATGATTATTCATTGTATTGTGAAGCCACACTCATACACCTGCATCACTCTTAGTGCAAGACCCATCAAATTTCATACTCCAAAGAGGACTAGTTTCAGATTCACTAGTTTGGTTATTATCCTCTTCATCTAGTGTGCTTTTGGATTGTTGTTGAAGATCAACACTATATTGAATTTGTTTTAGTTCCTCATGTTTTTCATTCTGTTGAAGACTCTTCTCGTGACTCTCAAGGTTGAAAAGCAATGGATGACTAATTTGCAACTCTAGACTTGTGATTTGTTTGCTATGATTTTCTGATTTGGCAAACTGTTTTGACACTTCTGTCTTGTCTTCCTCTTATTCTATATCTGCCACTAACTTAGTTAAGGTTTCTTGCTCACTTAATGTTTCATCATTGAAAAGGATAAATGAATCAATGCTTGTATGTACAGAATAAAGAGGAGAGTTTTGTGGTATCTCTTAGCTGGTAACCATGTATTGCATATGAGATTCCCTATAAAGTCTTCTAGTTTGATTGAAAACAGGGATGGTAGCATATGTCATATCCATTTGCATAGTTCCTTGTAACTTAGCTCCCCAAGATCTTGATAATAGCATACCATACTTGGGGGGTACATCAGCCACTACAATATCCAATACTAAACACTTGGCTGGAATTTGTGCTAAGTTTACACAGAGGTCTTTGATCAAACCTAAGCATTTTACTCTGCTTGAGTCAAAGGAGTAAAGATCTTTGTATGGTCTGGTGAGTTCAAGGCCTAGGCTCTCCATTACAGCTTTGGGCATTAAGTTATGAGAGGCCCCTGAATCATGCATAGCGTTGTGTAAAATTTTGTCATGAATCTTTAAACTAACATAAAAAGGATGAACTGGTCCTTCTTGATATCTACCGTCAATATTAGGACCAAATATGAGCCCTGGTTGGTCATCATTAAGATTGAAAGTGTCATTATTCTCTTCTATGTTAAAAACCTTTAAAATTTGGGATCTATACACATCTTGGGTAGCTAATTCAGTGAGAGGAACAAAGATTTTGATTTTGGAAATTTCCTGCTCCAAACTAAAAGGCATATAATTTTTTAAAATGCTTGTTTCAGCCTTATTAACTACCACTCTATCAGCAAAATCAGTTTGTTGATTTCCTCTATTTACATTGGTCAAAATTGTTTTAATAAGAGCACTAGCTGAAGTACTAGCGCTGCTAAGATCTGCACTCTGTTTTTCACTAATTTGAGTGCCTTTTTCTTTGTTTCTATCAGAATTTATAGCCACTATTTTGTCTTTCTATTTTGTAACTTTGGGTTTATTTACAGGGTTTTTTTTTGCAGAATTTTTAGAGGTCTTAGTCTTGGGAGTTTCCTGATTTCTTTTACTCCTAAGTTCATACTCTTTTGGAGTTTCTATGATGACATTTTCCAATTCTTGATAGTGAAATTCATCTTCTACTCTTTTATCATCATAGGGTGTGTACAGGCCTTGTTTCATATTGTAATGAACATCAAAATCATCATTGTCTACTCCCAACATGTTTATATTATCTTCCTCTATTTGTTCAATTGTTTCATCAACCTCACTTACATAATTTTGATGAAAAGGAGGTATAATCTCCTGATCGGGGTCTCTTGGTTTGTTTTGAGGTTGATTTCTCCTGAAATTCTGATTTTGATTTTGAGATTGATTTCTGTTTTGGGGAGCTAATTGTTTTCTCTAGCTTGTGCTCTCTTAATTATGCTCATCTCCTTCATCATTTCCTCCATCATTCTTTCCATATTAGAGATAGATGTGGAAGGTGCAGATTCCTCCCTAAATGATACTTTCTCTAAGTTGATAAGCCATTTCAGGATTAAATCCTTCAAGAAACTTGTTTAAAGCTGAGCCTTGTGGAGGTTTCAATTCTGGGGGTAAGGCATTATAAACACTATTGAATCTAGTGCAATAAGCTTGAACACTCTCCCCAGTGTTTCTTTTGAGGCTGTTATAGTCTGAAAGTATTTGCAGAGGGTTTTTCTTGACTTCCCACTTGTTTAGGAATAACTGATGGAGGGCTTGAAGGTCATTAATACTATTAGGGTTTAATATTTTGAACCATTTTCTTGCTTCTCCCCCTAAAATCTGAAGAAACAATCTAAGTTTGACAGTTTCATCATCAATCTCATTTTTTTCAAAATAGTCATTCATCTTATCCACATGTTGTGAAGCAGTAGTAGCACTACTGGCATCATACAATGGTATCTTGGACTAATAGTCCTGTGGAAGATTGACTAGAGGTAAAGGAAGGACTAGAGGGGCATACCATGTTGCCATGATAGGAGGTTGTGGGAAAAATGGGGGGTTTACAGGTGGAGGATGGAAAAGGGGAGGGGGTTGATGGAATGATATGGTTGGAACAGTAAGAGATTGTTGAGCAGACCCAGGAATTAGAGGAGCACAATAGGTGGTACGTCATAACATGTGCCTGGGGGTATTCTCCATATTTTCCTTCAAACATGGGACAATCGCTAGGAATCTTGGTGGGAACTGGGGGCCAATATGGATTATGAAGAATAGGATCATTCATTAACTTTCAACACATCAAGCAACTCCAGCGTAGCAAGGAATGGTAATTGTGGATTGAAAGGAATCGCAGGCCTTTGATAAATACTGGCGTTGGGGTTCCAACCAGGTTAGGAGAAATTTTGAGCCCATATGTTCTATCCCGGAGGATTTTTTCCATAGGGTTATAATTTTGATAATTCTTCCCATAAACCGGTTGAGGATGAGGGTATTGATTCTGAGTAAACCACTGAGGTCTAGCTTGAGCAACATACAAATTTTGTTGTGGGATGAAAGAAGTGCCTTAGGGTGGACCTTGTGTTGGTGTCCAGATGTGAACATATATTCAAACCCTTTTCCCACATAAAATATCAACCCGAGGGCATTAGTTATTCAAGACTAATGTACACAGTATATGTAAGTGAAATCACACAGCCTGTTATTGGATCACAAGCTTTAATTAATGAACAAGAAAACTACTATAACAAAAATTAAAATGGATTCCAGAATTCAAAAGGTATTCACAACAATTGCAGAGTTATACTGAAACAACAGTTACAAAACCAAACTAAAATGTAACATAAACAAAGAAAGATAACGCAACACCTGATCAGAAGAATTGGCCCAACTCTCTGATCAGGGCTGCGGCAAACTCACAGTTTATAGGTGAAACAACAAAGTGTTGTGCATTCAATTAATTGGAAAAATACTTCTGTTACAAAATCTGTATATTCTTGCTTCACCCCCGATTCACAGCACGAAATTCCTCTTTATACAACCATTCTAGAAATTGTAGATTTCCCTTAACAACTAAATATTTACAATTATACAATTAGTTACAACAACAACCTAGCTGCCAAAAGGAAACCATGAAAAAGATTGAAATATTTCTGGGGTGAAATAGAGTCTATTGCACTGTAGCAGCAGGTAAAGATAGCACTGGAATTAGGAGTTGTTCCATCGCTCACAGCTGTAATCCCCTTGCTTTTACCAAATCTGTAAAAATATCGGAGTTAATGCTTGCAAAGGTAAAACCTCCATGAATATTACTTCATTAATCAAATGTTCCATGTAATAAAGAGAAAAGGGGTTTACCTCATGCATTTTTAAAATAATTAATGATACAAAGAGATAGAAAGGTGGGCGAAAATGGGAGAGAAAAGTATACAAATCCGGTACCCAACATCTCCCCCCAACTGGCCTATCTGCATGTCCTCATGCATCTTGTTGTCTCCTCAGACCTGGGTTGGACTGACTGTTACTGGCATGAAGCTATGTGAGATCATATTCTTCTACTATTTCTATCCCAAGGGGTTTATAACCTTCTGTCAGAGCAACATCCTTCCACCAGTCTAGGTCAATGTTGTATGCAGGAGTATATTGCTCAACTGGCAACCAAATAAGGGGAAACTCAAACCTCAGCCCCATCCACCTGACACCACAAGTATGAATGCATGCTAAAGAAAATGGAATCCTCTCTAGTGCCTGTGCAAAGTTAGGTGCTCCAAATGGTTCTCGACCTCTGACGGCTGAAGATGACAACATCCACCTCCTCTGACAACTATCCAGTGCTTCCTTACAGAACATTGTAATATGTCTGACACAGAGGTCAGCACACCAGTTTTGGGTTGTCAACATGTGTCCTCTATGCCCCTCAATATGTAGAAAGGTAAAATTCTTGTTATAAAAATTTGTTGACTGGCCATGCTCCTTCCTCATCATTAGCGACCTTATGACTTGGTTTCCCTCAAAAGTATCATAGGCCTTTCTCCATTTAATCTGATTGATGGTGTAGGAGGCAAAAGCTCTTAAATGGATATCCCCCATGAATGGAACGGGATTAAAAGCCTGATCATGCCTCAAGAAGTAACCATGCATGTATAGCTCGCACATTAAGTGTTGTCCTATGATATCATGAATTTTCAAGATACGGAGAAACTGAATGGGGTCCTCAATCTCGTGCCAAATTTCCTTATATATACTCTCAAGACAAAAGAAAAGAAATTTTTCATGAAGGAATAAGGCATAGCTATGTGCAGGAGGTCTGCAGGCCATTACCTATTTTACCAGGGAGAACATCTTCTCCTTATATGATTGCAACAGTTGCACTTGTTCTTCCAATTCTTTTATTCTGGCCTTTTGTTTAGCTTGCCTCAGCCACGCCTTATCTAACTAGTCTATGTATCCTATAAAGATCTCGACAACCTGTTCTCACACCCGCATTGTCTCTTTCTTACGTCCATTTGCAGCAGACTGCCACCTCTATATTTCAGCGGCCAAGAAAAATTCCTGGCCTTTAAACAAATGTTCAATCAGACCAATCTGTGTAGCTGTGGAAGAGACCTCAATTTTTGGCTTTACCCCCTTCCACTTGTAGACTTTTACCTTATTTTTCAACCAGGAAACTTGCCTCTTCAACTCCTGAAACTCCTTCTTCAATCTCATGGTTTCATTGAACTACAACTGATACCGTTTCTTGAGAGGTAATCTTCTTTTCTCACACTGTTCAATCCATTCATGTTTGACAATAAATTCATTTTTCGGGCCTGTAACAGGCTCAGGAGGTTGTGGAATGTTGTCGGTATTATCAACTGGTTCTTCTGTTAGGTGCTTCTGGCTGGGCTCCCTATCTTCAGGGGCATCCTCCTCTATATTTACCTTAGGGAATCTTTTTTATTGGTCAGCATTTCCATCGACCGTCCTATGTTTTGGTGTTTCCATAGGAATTCTGTCTCCCTTTCGAGCCTCTGGGTGTTCCAGATGGGATTCAAAAATTACTGGGTTGATATTGGCCATGTCCTTTCCTAGGTTGATGAAATTAAGCACTGGTGGGATAGCTATTTCCTCCATTAATCATTGGGACGAGCGGAATCCCCTCACCCCTCTAGGCATCATAAACTGGAACGAAGAACAGGGAATAGCTTCATCATCCTAATTTCCTGCTTGGGTTGGAGTTTCATGCACTACTACTTCAGTCAGGGTCAATGCTATTTCTTGTGGAACAACGTTGATTGTAATATCCCAAATGGGAAACATACAGCAATACTAAACATTCATTCATTAAAATAACACAGTTCATCTAAAACATAACAGGAGGCCAATAAAAATGTTCTTCAATAGTATTTATAGCAGCAATATAGATGTATAATGAGGCCTATAAGATGCATAGCTGGAAATACAAGATATAAGCAGAAGAAATTCCCTCAAAAGAGGTGTTGCAACCACATGAATGGACTGAAACTTCCTTGACAGCATTATTTTATTAGGCTGCAGCTGCTGTCGATTACATGTCAGATCTAGAGCACATATGTGCATAAAAATTCAGATCCATAACAGATCCATGCACTAGAAAGGCTCCTCTTTTAGATCCCCTTGGGGTTTTGAGCATTACACCAAGGATAAGCAGTAGATATGAGATCTAAGAATGCAGATCTGTAGAAATATTTAGAAATTATGAAGTATTCAGAAATATGCAGATTAGATCTAAAGTGTACAATGTGTAGATCTCCTCCAATGGATCTCAAAGTGAAGGGTAGATCCCCAACACTCAGAAACCAGCTCCCCAAATGGTGCACCCAAATTCCCTGCAAAAACACCTACAGGAATAATGCAGATCTGGAACAGAAACTATGATGTAGGGTATATATAGATGTTGGCCACATGCCAAGATATGAAAATGATGCCCAATCACTCCAATACACTTCCCTCAATAGAGCAGAAGACTCCTCCACTGAAAAAGGGCACTGAAATGTCCTAGATCTGAATAGATAGCTTCCACTTGCTATAGCTTGCAAAGACAACCAAACCCTCAATAGGATTTGAGTTGTATTTGAAAGGACAAGCTTGGTCTCAAGCCAGATAGTGGACTATGATGGAATTCCTGAATAGGAGATCCCAATGCTAAAAATCATTTGAAATCTAGGCTAAATAACCAAAGAAAGCTATATGGTCTAAATAGACAATATATAAAAATATCATATCTCCAACAACCTCTCCATGCTACCATCCTCTTCCTTATATAGATTAAGAGCTTGTAAACCCTAAACCACCTTCAATGAAATCTTCTCTTTCACACCATCCATCTCCTTCTAGAACTGCGTTGTGCGACATTGATGGCCTCTTCCTTCTAGACAACGTTGTATATTTGGTCAAGGTTGACCGAGTCAAAATGTCCAGCCCCTTTCACACCTAAGGGTGCTTGTTTACATAGCCAAGATTTAGCCTTTTTCACATTTGGCATTGATTTATTCTTTATTAGGAGTTTGATGAACCTCCTTTACACATTTATTCTTTAAGCAAAGAAATAAAATCAAAAGTGGATATTCCAATTAGCTTAGGAATAACTAGGAATATTACAGCCCTCCCCTCCAAAATGTTGCTTTTCCTCAAGCAACTTACAAGGACTTTGCAAAATCTCCAATGGAATTGTTTCCTCCCATGAGTACAAGTTTTCATTTGGTGAATAAACCAAATAGCTGTCATCATGAAGAAGTGGGAGATACATAGAAAGAATCATGTGTTGTCCATTGGCCTTCTCAAGGCATGAGAGATGGTAAGTATTGGGTGCTTCAACCCCCATGAGAAACTCCAATCTCCATGCTATCATCCAAACAAGGTGAGCCATCCTTGGTAGCTCATAGAAATAGTCACCAATCCCCTCCTTATGCAATTCATAGGGGCTATCTGGCTGGAAATGAGAGGTAAGAATGTTCAACTTACGCTGTCTCTCTCTCCATTTATGATAAATGTGGAGCTGCTGATCCTGGGCTACAATAATATAGTCCTCATGAAGCCAAAAGATACTTGGAACCTCATGATTCCCTTCATTGATAATAGGGAGCCTCCTTGCCCAATCTTCCATGCATATAGTGAATAAAGTATCATCACCATATGTGCTTGAAAATAAACATGGACTAAGTGTCATATGATATATTGGATGGTGACAATAGTCCCTCCATTGAGACCATTGTTGTTCTTCTTCTTGCTGCCTCAAAACATAGTTCAATAAGTGGCCACCCAACCACCTTCTTGTTGCCATGAGCTTCTTCAAAGCTTGAAAATAGTAGAGGATAAGAGGTGTTAGCTGAATATGATTCAAGCAACACATGTCTTGCCACAAATTCTCCCATGTGAGAGTCTTCTCCAAAAGACACAAGTCACACCTATGGCCTTTTGCATAGAGAAACAAAAGATAAAGTGTAGCAGTCATATAGTGTTCTATCTTCCTCTTGAAGCATAAATAAATATAGGAAGTTTCATTCCCCATGGACACATCCAACAAATGTGTCATCCCTCCTATCATGTCCCCAACAAAGATTAGAGCATCATCATCATGTGGGATCAAAATCAGCAATACATAAACAATTAGATACAATGATAGAACTGGATCATAGTCCCACAGGTGGAACCAGTGCAGTGCATCTCCTGCCTGCCTTAGATCTAGATGTGGTAAGTGGCTTTCCCACCACTTACTTGCTGCCCATAACATCTCTCCATGGCTGAAAGTGGAAGATATATTTGGTGCCTTAGGAAAGCACCCATCATGCTTTAAAATCTCTCTTTTTCCACCAAGGGAGTGGCCATATTCAGAAATAGTGTTGGCCCAAAGTTGGCCATGAAGTTTATAAGGTATAACACTCCTCTTTGGAGTAATGGCCTACATATACATAGTAAAAGAATGCATACAATCATAAAATAAAATATGATTTACATAAGTATGGTCTTCACCAATAGTCCTCCTCAAACAAATGGAGTGGTGCATAGATCTATCCCCTTCCTCAAAAACAGAAAGAGAGGGCTGAATTAACTCTTGCATAGAGTTATGTTTCTGCTCAATCTCAATATGGTACATGCATCTTTGACAATGCTTATAGCTCTCCTTCAAAGCCCTCCTAATAGTAGCTCCTCAAGATGATGTTGTTGAGCTTCATAGAATATGTGTGGCTGAAACATAACTCTTCATAGGCTCCTTGCAGTAACTTCTCCTTGAGCTTGGAGCCTCTAGATAAGAAGATCCTATCATGATCATAGATGACACCATCTTGGACTAAATATCCCTCATCTTGTAGCTGGTCATCAAGAATCATGCATGTGTGAAGATCCTTGGAATATTCCACCAACAGTTGGGATTTCCAATATGGATCCAATCTCCCCAACCATGACAGCGCTATAGAAATATGAACTGAAGCTTCTGTCATATCATGGTTTTCCTCTTTGACATGTTGAATGCCAAAGTCAAATGTTGGAGTAAAGTTACTCCATCTTTGCTGCCTATCTTGCAGCTGATCTTGCTCAAGGCAAGATTGAAGTTCATGGAAGTGAACCTATTTTTGAAAGGTCTCTTTCTTCCAAAAATTCCATAGTTTGGCCCATGCATACAAGAGTGTTGGTACCCTCTTGTCATCTTCAGAAATATTCTTTGTATGTAGAGATATCATTTGCTGCCCCAAAACTATGGAGTGGCCATTTTACACCATGCTTATGTCATCACAGATCTCTAAATCCTTCTTTTCTAGCGCAAATAGCTAAGTGGAAGGTAGCAAAGTCCATTTCAGAAATTTTCTCACCTCTCCTTGGAACCCATCAAATATTTGTTAGCCTCTCTAAAATAACAATAATAAATCCTAGTTAGGAATATGAGCCTAACTCTTGGGTTGTTCCTCAAATGTTGGAGTTTGTTTAGGAAGTCCTATCTTGGTGGGTTTTTGGTGAGAAATTATCTTAACCAAAGGAGTCTAAGATAGCACAGACTATCTTAGACATTTTCTCTCATCTATTTAAATTGTAAATTAAATTCTTTTAATAAGAGAGAATACAAGAAGAAGCCATGAGGCTTCTGCCTTTTCCGCCTTTATTTTGTGTGTGCTTTATTATGTGTGCTTTATGTCTATTTCTAAGTTAATTATTTTGTTAACATGTGGTATCAGAGCACATGGTTTTTCACTTTGGGATTGAGAGACTCTGTGTATTGGCGCTCTGTGTGCATGAGGCATTGAGCGTTGCATGATGTGTGAAGATTTTTTGAAGTTCGTAACCTCACCTAGGACCTGCTACAGTGCATTGCCTTTTGAGATCTAGACGTTTAGATTCCTGGTGCCTATGATCCTTTTGCTAATGCAAATGCTAAAGAAATCTGAGTTCGAAAATAGTGTTTTTGGTGAGCGCTCCATGCTCTCTGGCTAGCGTGAGATTTTTGGTGAGAAACCTGTTTCCAAACTTGATCCATACATATTTTTTCTGTAAATCTATGTAATTTCTGTTATCTGCGTGGAGCATAGAGAGGGATGGTGAAAGTGTGAAGAATGATAACAGCAAAGGGTCAGAAAATGAGCAAGCAGATGCAGATTGTGGAGAATTGAAGTGGCAAGCGGATTGTATAGCTTGGAACGTAAAGGCCGAAAGTTGAAATTGGAGCAGCGTTGAGTGGAAAGCAATTGGTGCAAGCCCGAGTCCGCTTGCACTGGTGAATGGCAGTATGAACGCAGAAGTGGTGTCAACGGTGATCATGAGTACTTGATCGCCGTATGGAGAGCCGAGATGTACCTGATTCTCTTGCAATGCCAAAGAGTACGTGGAGCTCCCTGGTGCAAGAGCCGAGCTGTACCTGATTCTCTTGCAGAGTCAAAGAGGACGTGGAGCTCCCTGGTGCAAGAGTCGAATCGTTGCACTTTCCAATGTTGTCCAACTCACATTAGTGTGACAGTTTGCAGCCACTCTTCACAAATTAGTGGATGAGTATCTCAGTAATTCGATGGAGCATGGAGCTGTAGCTATGGAGGCTCGGAAGACTTAACTCTTAATCACAGAGATTCAACTCACACGCTTACAATAATTTACAACATGAAAACAATTTAATTTACTGTAATTCTAGAGCTGAGCGCATTATTGAATTAATTCAAAATGGCGCTGATCACAGAGGGAGAGGTCTGAAACAAGGGAAATGCAACCAAAATCTAGTGATTGGAATAATTAAGGAACAGTCATGGTAAGTTCTTCAACAATTTTTTCTAAAAACGTGTGCATGCTAAGACTTTAAAGACCAGTCGTATTGTAAGTGAAGATTTGCTGTGTGTGAACCTACGTTGAAGAAATACTTGCATGCGTCCAGTTTTCAAATGTTTTCCTTTTGAGAATCGCCTTGGAGAGGAGCTTGCGTGAATCAATGGCCTCGAACATCTTGATTCATGTGCCATGAGAACGTTTCACTTGGAAAGTGATTTACACATTCTAGTTTTTTTTAATCTCCGTGGTTCATTCGTAAGTTACTTTTTCAACACATGAAACCTAAAGTATATGGTTTAAATCTTTTAACGTGGATTTCTACTTTACATAAAGTATAAAATCAAAACCATTACTTTAGATTCACATAAAGGGAGACACAAGTAAATTGGAAAAGTGTATTTTTTTTTAATTGTGAGTTATTGTTTTTTGGGGGTGATAGGGAATGGTGGGCATACCGTTACATACGTAGGTTGTAGAGTTTTAAGAGAAACTTGAATTTAAGTGACATAAAGTTTCTTAATAATCATTTTAATGAGAAGTGTGTCAAGGAACTTTTAAAGAGTGCTGATAACGTTTTTTTATGGAGTGTTTAATGAGAGAATGAGTGGAGGTTTATATTATGATGTATGGTTTCACCATGAGAGAGCGTAATAAGTGATTTTTGAAATTCATTTTGGAGAGATAACTGTCTTATTTTAGGGTGATTTTTCTTTGGAGTGATAAGTGAAGTTAATAGAAAAATTGATTCACTTTTTTTCTAAAGTGATTTTATAACTTATTTTTAATTTTGGAGAAATAAGTGATTTTGTGGAGTGATAAGGATTCATTTTTTTTGTAAATTTGGAGTGATAAGGGAAAGCCTTTATTGTAATTCAAAGTATTGTTTTAATTTGAGAGAGATCGTGTCACTATCCATTCCAATTTTGAAGGCCAGTTGTTTCAAAGGGTTCCCAGCTTGGCATTATCATTGCTTCAGATGATGTACTCCAGTGATTAATAAAGACATATTTTTTCGTGTTGATGTGTCCTAGATCTTCCCGAAATTGAATAAGGGGATCTTAGGTACACCACGTGTGTTTGTGATGGTGCATGTTTTTTATGGCTTCATGTTATTGTTTTTTATTTGTGTCTAGTTGTGACACATCAATGATTTCATTTAATATCGCATACATTAGCAAGCACAACACATATAACGAAATAGCTGCAAGATCACCACATGCATCTGCACAACTACAACATATAATCGAAGACTGTCTACATCAGCATTCTACATCAAACAACAAATTCACTTAGTCAAGTTAATGCTTTTCACAACAAAGTCTACATCAAGGTTCTTGAAAATCCATTTAAAGAACTTGTAATCAAATTCATTGATTTAAGTGAATCATTAAAAATTCATTGTTAATGAATTTTTAAGAGAACAAGTGAATTCATTGTTTTAAAGTGAATCATTGTAAGCTTTCTTGGGTGCATTGTCAACAGTGTTCGACACCCTTCCTTTACGCAAAATCAATTGAGTGCATGATTTTTTTAAATCAAACAAGGAACAAGTTCACATATCCTGCAAGCGAGCATGATTATTCATTTAAGCAATTTTCATCAAGATAGTACAAAGTTCAAAACTTCAAGCAAGCAAGAGTGAAGTTCATTGCAGCAATCATCAAAGCAAACAAACAAGTTCAACTCTAACATCAATCAATCACATCGACATCAAGCGAGTGTGGCTATTCATTCAAGTGAGCATGAAGTCATCAAGTAAGTCAAGTGAGTGCTTAAACAAACGCGATCATAATTATGCGAGCATGAATTCCAGATTTTAAGTGAGAAAATTCTACAATTCTAGCAAGTGAAATAAGCAACAAATCAAGCGAGCGTGCCATTCAAGCCACATTCAAGCGAGTCTTTCCTTCAAGTATGAAAATCAAGTGAAAGAGTTCAAAGAAAAACATCTACAATAAGAGAGCCTGTTTTCAAGTGCGCAAGTTCAAATGGCACAACATATTCAGTTGTTAATATTCACGGTTTGATCATCTCAAGTGCTGTGGTAGCTCCTCTCAAAGCTCCTCCCTTAGCCAAATATGTCACTGATGCATTAAGTTGAGAGAACGCTTTATTCATCTTCTCATCAGGGGGTCTCCTTGGTGGGATTCCTCCATGCAAGGAGACATCAAAATCTGAAGTAGTCTATATAAATGAGTGGATTGATTTGTCCCTCCCCTTGCTGCATAGTTTAGTCTCCTTCTCATGAATAGAAACCCCTTGAAATAAACAAGGGTGCATGCTCCTCATCATTGGATTTTGATCGATCCTTCCTCCTCCTCCTTGAAGCAAGGTGTTATTGCCCAATACTATTGTCACATGATGCTCTTTGGGAAACATTTGCAAGGATGCAAAAGATCCTTCCCTTGAAGCAACAACTTCATGTCCATCCCCATGTGGTGATGGTTCTTCTTCTGAAGTGACAGCGCTATTACTGCCCTCTTGTTCTTTCTCCTCTTCAATATTTGAGAATACCTCATTATCAATGAGAGACCTTAGATCTTGGTCTTCCCTTGAAGGAGGGATCTCCATGACTTCCCTTTGAGAATAAATCTCTTCATGCAATGGGGATCTTACCTTTGGAAAAGTATCACACAAGTTTTTATTACCTTCAACACAATTATGAAGTGGAGTTGGCATAACAGATCTTTGCAACTCATGCAAGGGTTTTTCATGCTCATGCCTTGCTAACCCAATCAAAGATGTTTCAGCTTGTTTTACATCAAATATCTTCACTAATATCCTAGTTAATCTTGCATAAGTAGATACATTTTCATTTTTCAATGAAAAGGATTCAAATAACCACCAAGCATAAGATTTACCTTTAAGATGCAGCGCTGCTAGTTTAAGGGCTTCCTTTTTTGAAACTTGATGTAGATCCAAATATGAGTCTAGCTGATCTACCCATTCTTTGGCTGTGCATGTGGAGGATCCATCAAAGTTTGGCAGAAAGAATCTACCTCTTCTTCTTCTATTGTACTTGTTGGATCTACTTTCCTCCTTGAGCTGGCAGAACTCTTGGAAACTCAAGTGCTCCTTGATCCTCCAAGATTTAGATTCATACTCCTGAAGATAATCACTCAAAGTCTCCTCCTTTGGTGCATCTTCTTCCTTCATTTCTCTTGTAGTAAATATGGGATATAATAACGTTGTAGATTTGATTGTGTAGCTGAGTGATTTCACATATAAGATGAAGAACTGAGGCTTTATTCATGTAAAGATCTTCTTGAGGGACCTTCATGTCTTTCCCTCTTCATTTCTTTGATTTCTCCTTTAAGTTCATGAAGAGTTTGGAACAGATTTTTTGAGAACTCTTTCCCTTTCATTCTTCCAGATAAAGTGGTTTTACCCTTGTCTTCTTTGTCTTCAGTGTAATAAAACTTATTCTTCTGTCTTTCCCTTTCTTGAAAAGACATATTGGCTTCTCAATAAGCACAAGCTGTGCCAAGATGACGCTCCGATACCACTGTAATATCCCAAATGGGAAACATGCAGCAATACTAAACAGTCATGCATTAAAATAATGCAGTTCATCTAAAACATAGCAGGAGGCCAAAAAAAATGTTCTTCAATAGTATTTACAACAGCAATATAGATGTATAATGAGGCCCATAAGATGCATAGCTGGAAATACAAGACATAAACAGAACAAATTACCTCAAAAGAGGTGATGCAACCACATGAATGGATTGAAACTGCCTTGATAGCATTATTTTATTAGGCTGCAACTGCTGCTGATTACATGTCAGATCTAGAGCAGATATGTGCATAAAAAGTCAGATCCATAACAGATCCATGCACTAAAAAGGCTCCTCTTTCAGATCCCCTTGGGGTTTTGAGCATTACACCAAGGACAAGCAGTAGATATGAGATCTAATAATGTAGATCTGTAGAAATATTCAAAAATATGTAGATCATATCTGAAGTGTACAATGTGTAGATCTCCTCCAATGGATCTCAAAGTGAAGGGCAGATCCCCAACACTCAGAAACCATCTCCCCAAATGGTGCACCCAAACTCCCTGCAACAACACCTACAGGAATAATGCAGACCTGGAATAGAAACTACACTATAGGGTATAGATAGATGTTGGCCACATGCCAAGATATGAAAATGATGCCCAATCACTCCAATACACTTCCCTCAATAGAGAAGAAGACTCCTCCACTGAAAAATGGCACTGAAATGTCCTAGATCTGAATAGATCTAGCTTCCACTTGTTGTAGCTTGCAAAGACAACCAAACCCTCAACAGGAACTAAGTTGTAGTTGAAAGGAGAAGATTGGTCTCAAGCCAGATAGTGGACTATGCAATACAAGACTCTCCCAAGAGCTACTAAATGGGAAGAGGTGGAATTCCTGAATAGGAGATCCTAATGCTAAACAACATTTGCAATCTAGGCTAAACAGCCAAAGAAAGATATATGGTCTAAACAGACAATATATCAAAATATCATATCTTCAAAAACCTCTCCATGCTTCCATTCCCTTCCTTATATAGATTAAGAGCTTGTAAACCCTAAACCACCTTCAATGAAATCTTCTCTTTCACACCATCCATCTCCTTCTAGAACTGCGTTGTGCCACATTGATGGCCTCTTCCTTCTAGATAGCATTGTAGATTTGGTCAAGGTTGACCCAGTCAAAATGTCCAGCCCCTTTCACACCTAAGGGTGCTTGTCTACATTGCCAAGATTTAGCCTTTTTCACATTTGGCATTGATTTATTCTTTATTAGGAGTTTGATGAACCTCCTTTACACATTTATTCTTTAAGTAAAGAAATAAAATCAAAATTGGATATTCCAATTAGCTTAGGACTAATTAGGAATATTACATCAATTCTGAGAGTTGTTTCCCTTCTGTCCTCCTTCCCTTTGTGCATTATTTCTTCCTCTACGGTTGATACTGGTTCTTGTGGGATAGTATCGACCTTGTGGGTTATTTCTCCTCTATATTCCTGTTCTTCATGGATTTCTTCCTCTTCTGTGGTTGGCACTGGTTCTTGTGGAGAAGTTCCGACTTCACAGGTTGACTCTTCCCTGTTTCCTTGTTTTAGCTGAATCGGGGGTGGTTCTTGTGTAACACCCCCACTTGTTTCAATATTCATATCTGCTTGGGCAGGTGATGTTGGTTCTTGCAAAAAAACATCACTTGCCATCCCTTTGTCTGATGTTCCACCTTCCTGTTCTTCATTAACAAAAGTTGACTACTGTATGACAGTCTCAACTTCATGCACTATATCCATAATTCCTTCATCTATGGGTTCTTCAGGTGAGGCTAGTTCTTGTGTGACAACCTCGACTATATCGCCATTTGTCTCCTCCATTCCCATTTCTTCAGGTTCTTCCTTATCAATCTCCATCTCCATCTCTTCTGGTTATTCCTGCTCTAATTCCATGTCCTCTAAATGTTCTTCCTCTACTAAACCAGTTGGAGAGACTGGTTTTTATTCTCTAGTATCAATGACAACTGCTATCTCTTCTTCTGATGATTCACAGAGTTCTGTACAAAAGACTCGAAATCTGACTATTGCATGCATGACCAGTAAACACACCAATCCATGACTGAAGAGAAATGCCAGCATCTTGCGCGAATTCCAAGCAGACTGTGCCATATGCTACAATTTTTTTAATAAAAAGAAAGGCATGTTTAAGGAATGCACCTGAGCCTATGGAAATTGAAGGTGAGTCAAAATTTTAAAGTGATATTTGAATAGGGTTGTGGCTCGTCCTTCGCAGGTTATGTACTTCATTACAAAAACTGCAACTTCATTCCATGGATATGGTATAGACTTGCATTCATACCCTCTCCCATATGGAATGACACTTTCTCCTGCCTGTAAGAACAGTTTTGGAAACTCCAGGAGAGGAACTCTACGAGCAAACTATTGTTGCCCTTGCTGTCTCAGCTCGCTAACTTCTGCAATTATTTATTCTGTGACAGGAATTTACAATCCTCTTACCCATGAGAAATTCTCATTCAAATTAAGTGAAAACTCCATTTTAATTCCTTTATCAAACCCCTGCAATCTATCAAAGTAGATATCCCATCTTGCATCGACAAACACTTGCCATACCTTTGGATTACTACGGACCGAGACTGTATTTTTAGGTTCATGTCGCACAGCCAGTCCGCCCATAATATGGAGATTGTAACAACACTCTGGAACAGTAGACCATTGGACAAAGTGGTGGGTACCAAATTTGGCAACACAACATGTTGAAAAATAAGGGGTAGTAACGGTAAATATGGATGGTAATTCTCGGGAAACGAGGAAAATCATGAAAAAGTATGGTAAGTGCGATGAATGGAATAGTAATTATTTCATATGAGGTGGAAAGGATGTGTTGTGGTTCCAAATACGTATTTAATGATTATACGGAGTATGATAAGGATCGTAGGGTGTAAGACACACATAATTGTAATAATGACTTGTAAAATCATTATTACTCCGTCGTTAAATTATGATGGCACCCCCCCACCCCCCCAACTTAAAAGTTGTCTTCCGTGGCATTAATTTCTTTACATGGAATATTTAATTAAATCCGTAAAAGTCAAGTGGAGATGTACCTGGTGGCCTACTTGGACGAAGTGATGGTTGGTAGAATGATGGTGCAGTAATGATGTGCATGGAGTAACAACAGTATGAGTAGTAGCATTTGGAGTAATAGCAGTACGAGTAACAACATCTAGAGTAACAACATCTCGAGTAACAGCAGTGCGAGTAACAACATCTGGAGTAACAGCATCTGGAGTAACAGGAGTGTGAGTAACAATAGTGCGAGTAACAACATCCGGAGTAACATTATCTGGAGTAACAGCAGTGCGAGTAGCATCATCTGGAGTAACAGTAGTGCGAGTAACAACATCTAGAGTAACAACATTTTAAGTAATAACAGTGTGAGTAACAACATCTGGAGTAACAACATCTGGCTAGCAGCAACCAAGGAGTAACAACATCGAGTAGCAGCAACTGAGTAAAAGCATCATGAGTAGCAACAACCGAGTAACAACATCATGAGTAGTAGCAACTGAGTAATATCATCATGAGTAACAGCAACCAAGTAACAACATCAAGAGTAGTAGCAACCGAGTAACAGCATCAGGAGTAGCAGCAACCGAGTAACAACATCATGAGTAGCAGCAACTGAGTAACATCATCATGAGTAGCTGCTTCCATGGAGTAACAACATCGATACTTAGAAGAAATTTTTGATCTTCAAAACATTACTCCTTAGTAGTAACTCCTGCAAAAAGACAACAAAATAAATAGTAACAATATTTATTCATTTTAAATTTATTTATTTTAGAGCAAGGATGTAGAGGAAGAGTGTGTTGCGCTAATAACCTTCAAACCAGATTTCTCAGAGAGATATTTGATGAAAGCATCCTTAGAGGCTGGGCGGTGGTATAATCTCAGGCGATGTCTATTTGCTATGAATGTAGCACATGTATCGTCAATTGTGACTAGCCTGACTGTTCCATTATCAAATACAGTGTCTACCTTGTAAGGTCCCATCCAACGAGTGCAAAGATTTCCCTTAAAATCCTTAAAGCGGGAGTCATAAAGTAATGCCCAGTCTCCCTTATGAAACACCTTGTTTCTGATAAAATTATCGTGCCATTTCATTCTCTGCTGCTAAATAGCAGTAGTCCTCTGGACATCCATTGAACAAATTTCATCTAGTTCATTGAGCTGGGCCAGTCAGTGTTTTTGGGCATCTGATAGATCCAAACCAACTTCAAGAGCTGTTATGAGCGTACTTATTTCAAATTCTATTGGAAACAATGGGGATTTCTCATAAACCAACTCAAACGGTGAAAACCCAGTTGTGTTCCGCCATGTTGTTATGTATGCCCAGAGAGCTTCAGGCAGCTTCTGAGCCCAATCCTGACGATGGTATGCCACCGTTTTTGTCAAGATATTTTGCAATGTCTTGTTTGTGCTTTCCACTAGTCCATTCGCCTAGGGATGGTATGGATATGTCACCTTGTGTTCGACCCCATATTTCTGCATAAGCTTTGCTATCATGTGTGATGTAAATTTTGATCCTCCATCTGAAACAATCTCTCTTGGAGTACCTTAATGAGCAAAAATTTCTTCAAATAGAAAATCCGAGACCACCTGCTTTGTTGCTTTTGTAACAGCTTTGGCTTCCACCCAATTAGTCACGTAATATGTACAGAAAAAAATGTGAACCTTTTGCTAGGAGGGTGGGTTGAAGGGTCCAACGAAGTCGATAGCCCATTTCTAAAAAGGTTCGAGGACTACCTGTGCCTGTAAAGGAATTTCATCAACTTGACCGGGATGCCCCATATGCTAGCAACTATCACACCTCCTAAAATAATTCTTTGCATCTCGAAAGATATAAGGCCAGTAATATCCCATTTGTAGCACCTTATGGCATGTTTTTTTGTCTGAATAATGACCTCCACAAGGGCCATCATGGGTAGCCTTCAATACTTCATAAATATCATCCTCAGATACACAGCGCCGAATCTGCTTATCAGCTTTTGTATGAAAGAGGTACCTTGCTATCCAAGAATATCGGGCACTGTGATGAAAAAATTTTCGCTGTTCCTTGTATGAAAAATGATGAGGCACTTTCCCTGTAGCAAGATAGTTAGCAATATCTGCATACCACAGAGGTTTAGTAGAAACTGCAAAAAGATGCTCATTGGGAAAACTATCTTCTATAGGTGTGCTTTCATCATTGTTATCCATTCTAGACAGGGAATCAACAACTACATTATCTTTTCCTGGTTTGTCTATTATTGTAATATCAAATTCTTGAAGCAATAGCAACCATCTTGTAATACAACCATGAGTGATAGGTTTATTCATCAAATACCTTATTGCTGCATGATTAGTATGTAAAAAAGTAGGATACTCGGTGATGTAGTGTCAAAACTTGTTGATATCATAAATGACAGCTAGGAATTCCTTCTCTGTCACCGTGTAATTCATTTTAGCAGGAATTAAATTCTTGCTGACATAGTAGATTTCATATGGTGTTTTGTCTACCTGCTGTCCTAAAACAACTCCTACTATTGTCTGAGAAGCATCAACATGTATGTGAAATGGTAATTCCCAATCAAGTCCTCAAAGGATTGGAGCCTTGCAAATTAGTCCCTTAATTTTCGTGAAAGCTGCCTCACAGTCTTCAGTCCACAAGAATTCTGCATCTTTTGTTAACAATTGAAAAAGTGCGCTATTTTAGCAAAATTTTCTATAAAGCGTCTATTAGGGTCCCGTGATTTGGCCGATTGGCTAGCCAAATGACGATGTAACATCAAACCAAGCTTTGGAGCCCAAGGACCTAGCCTTCCTGGACTCAGAGAGGGCTCTCTCTATATGTGTAAAAGATGTCGGTGTGTTTACTTGCAGTGTTCTGATATTAGGCTAGTTATGAAGTGTGTTTTTGGTTTTTTAGTTTTTAAGTTTGTGAGGGATGAAACTGATCAAATACATAAACTGGATAACAAGATGCAGATAAATTGGGCTATGGGGTCAAACAGGTCAAGGAGGCTATGAGGTGATAATGTAAAGCTGCTGTAGGGCCGATTTGATTCACAGTAGAAGGGATCTCTGGGAAAAATGGCTTAAATGGACAACAAGTTGGCGAAAGACAAGGGATTTCAAGTGTAACTAGTTAATAGCAGACATAAACATGTAATAGCAAGCCATTAATCATGCTAAGTATAACTATAAGCTAATTAATACATAGAAATCAAACATTCCAGCCATACATAGAGGTATAAGACCCTCTAACTTCGGGAAATGGCTATCAGACTTTGGGGAAAACACATGAGACAAACTAACAACTCATGAACTATGCCGGAACGCCTAAACATAGTCTCTAAGTCATTGGGCACTTGGACAAATAAGTTTTCATAGTTTTAGGCAAAGGGCTAGATCGGGACTAGGCCTCCATGGTTCAACAAAATGATCAACAAATCAGTCAAAGAGAAAGTTTTATGGACAGAACTATGGGCAGCTGATAGGTAGGTAGGGCAAACCATACATCCTACTCAACATACATAGAACTTATGAACAAAACTTAGCAACAATACCTTAAGTTACTAAAGAGCAGCTAAGAATTCTTTAGCATAACTAAGGGAGAAGAAAACATCAAGCTATGAAGATTCGGGGATTTTGAGGTGCCTCCATGGGCATATCTCAAAATCAATCTTTACTGATCTATAGCAGCAAGAAATATGTAGTGTGAATGAAAAACTAGAAGACAAAACACATTAAGAAGCACTATACCATTCTACCATGTCAAGGAATCCATCAACAATCCTTCATCATTCCTCAAAAGCATCCAAGAGGCAGTCCAAAAATCATAACTCAAGTGTATTCCTCAAAGCTCATATGACCAATGTATTAATTCTTCTCTCAAGTTCAGCCTCTGATTTACAATGAGAACCATGGAATAAATAGGCTTGAGGGAGGAAAACCTCATGGAGCAACTAGCTATCCCATTGGCCAAGTCAAAATATCTAAACTTGTCCTTGGGGCTTTGCAAAGCCCAAGGCACAAAATATCCCATAAAATATCTAAAAAACTGCTAAAAACGGAAATTATATTGACTTTACATGATTTCCCCATGATAAAAATAGCTTAACGCACATTTGGGAAAAGCAGATTTTTGGAGTTCAAAAATTACAAAAATACTTCATATTTATGCCTGAAAAAGGTCCCCTGACTTGCTGAAGGAAAATGGCAGCCTTCTTGGTGTCGAAATGAGGCTCATGATGGCTCGTTGGAAATCTCTCTGTGTCTGCTTTCCGACGCAAGTGAAATCACCTCAATCTGATCTCTAAAAGTCCCTCAAAACTGTACCTGTGTGCAAAAACCTAGAAAATAGCAGACTGCTGATATGGCGGGCAGAATGTGCAAAATGAGGGTGTTTTTCGCCAATTTGAGGGGGCGAATGATCTCCAAATGCCCTGAAAATCGCTGGAGACCTGCTCATGGAATTATGGCATCCATTGGTATCATTCTCCTCCCTTGACCACTCACCAAACTGAAATGGCGAATTTATGAGTTTTCGACCAAAAACCCAAAAAATGCCAAAAAACAAAAAGTTGTCGAACGAGGCCCAAAATTGGCATGCATGACCCTCAAGGGTCCATAGCAACATGCTCCGAAGCTGAGGCCAAAATATCAAGGGCTGATATTCTTTTCCCTTCTTTCCGTGCTAGGCGCCTCTCCTTCAACTTCTTCAATTTCTCTTGTGCTACCTTTAATTTTCGCCTGGCAAACTGATTTAGCTTCTGAAAGTGAAGAGTCCTCTTTCTTTGTAGCTCAAGATCCCTGTTCGCCCTCTCAAGCTTCGTTTCCAAATGCTGATTAGCTCTCTCAAGCCATGCTTCTTTGTTTTCCTCAATTTCCTGCTCAAGGAGGGCAGTGAGAGGAAAGGCTTCGAAATGAGCTTGTTCTTCTGCTCTCTGTTTTTCCAAGGCTCTTCTAAGCCCGATGGTTCTAGGCCTCTTCCGCCTAGGCTGGTCTTCCTCCTCTTCATCATCAAACTCGCCAATGAGCTCTTCAATTCTTGCTTGCGCCTTTTCTGCCTCTTTCTTATACTTGATTGCCCTTGCCTCATGAATAACTGCATGAAACTTCATTTGTTTGTTTTCAACCTCTAAGAAATGGTTGAAATTTCTCGCCCTTTGAAGGTCTTCTTGTAACACCTCAATTTGCCCCTCTTTGTGAATGAGGAGGTTTTCAAGGAGGCGGGCCTCGTTGTCACTATCATCGCTTTGGATAGGGATAATAGCTAATTCACCCCCATGCTTTGTACTTTCTCCAATTCTACTTTTGCCTTTGAAAACCAATCTGGCGCTTTTCCTCCTTGGCAAGCTAGAAGGTGTCTTTTTGGGCAATTTCCTCTTGCTAGGAACAGTTTTGGTCACTGTCAAGGAGGCAGCTTCAGCTTGCTGTCCTTCCTCAACATCCTGTCCAGTTTGTGGCTCAAAAGGCGCTTCAATTATTTTCTCAACTTGCTGCTCTTCAATTTCTGTCTACTGTTGTCCCTCTTCCTGTACCTGCTGCTGTTCATCAACCTGTAGCTGCTGCTGATCTTCAAACTCTAGTTGCTGTTGTTCACTAATCTCCAACTGGTGCTGTCCCTCAATATCTAGCTGCTGCTGTTCACTGCCTTCTTTTTCTCCCTGTGGTTCACTGCCCTCTCCTTCTCCCTGTTGACTTGGCTGCCCAGTGGTCATCTTGAGTTTTTTAGGGGTAGGCCTACTAGAAAAAGGCACTGGGCGATGAACAGGCTGAGTAGGAGACACATGAACAGGAGGGACAGTGGCGAAATCTGCATGGCTAATGAATGAATCCCATGAAACCCCTTTTTTCTCCAGCTGGTGTAAGAAGATAATCTTGATCAAGGAATGATGAAAGAGAGAAGGGATTTGCTGAGGTGGAGCCTTCTTTTGGACAGTAGCTGCCATTTTCTCTATGCTTTTGGACAAAAAGTATGGAAGGTTTAGCTGCCTGCTTCTGGTAAAATCCATCAACAAGCGGACATGATAGGCATAAATTTGGTTAAACCTCCCTTCACAAGTGAAATATCTCATTATGGCTTTCATCAGCGGAGCATAACTGTCAAGAAGATAGGAGAAAGGGAAAATAGCAGTGATGGTTTCCCTATGCTCAGGTTTGATGAAAGGTTTATAATCCTCTAGATCAAGATGAGCTTGTTTAAACCACTTTTCACCATGATACGGGATCTTGGTAGCCTTGGATACATACCTTGGAGAGATTTTGAAATCAAGACCTGCTAACTGGAAGTGTTTGTCGTTGAATCTCAAAGCGCACAAATGTGTAAGTGGCGAAAAACTCTTGACTTCTTCTATCCTCTGGCAGAAATCAAGACAGCCTACTTCATGGAAATTGAAAAGCACTGATGGGTGAGCATTGATTTCTTCTATGGAGATAGGCTCATATCTCTGATGTGGACCGCTCCTGTGATCTTGCTTTGGAGGCATTCTGACTTTGACCAAACTTTTGGAAGAGGCAAACCGCCTTACCGTATGAAAAATGCTCGCCGGATTGAAATCGGCCACTAGACTGCTTGGGATTGATATGGACACCGTGGTTTGATAAAATGCAACAATTTTTCTTTGAATAAACCACCCCCGCACTTCTTAAAACAATCCTTCAACTCGGGATGCACTTCAGCCATGTAAAATTCTCAATAGGAAACCATCAATAAAGATGAGACAATATGCCGTATAAATTTCTCGTATGTAGTGTTAAGCAATCATTCCTCCCGGTGAGTTTGTTAGAGACTAACCAACCTCGCATTTTTCATCTATAAGACCAATCTTCAATATTAAAACCCCGCTCTTTAGAAATGGTCTTCCTCTTGAAAAATATCAAAATCAATAGCTCTTCAAAATGATATAATGTAGTGAAAAGAAAAAAACAGACCTAGGTTGGGTGTAAAATTAGTGCACAATGGTTTAGGAAACACACTCTTTGCTTGTGAGTTTAAGAGATCCACCAACACATCTATACCTCTCGCCTCCAATGTTTAACTTCCCATCAACAAACTATGACCTTTAATGTGTTGTCACCTTTGGAAACTCTCTCGTCAACAAATCTTCGAATGATACAATATAGTGCAAGGAAAAGGCGTACCTAGGTTAGGTGTGTAAAATCAATGCATAGTGCTTTAGGAAAACCACCTCTTTACTTGTGAATTTCAAAGGTCAACACTACCCGTACCTCTGCCTCAATGTTAAATGCAATCACCAACAACAACTCGTCCTTTCGAAAGTGGCCCTTTTCATTTGTGAAGTTTTAAGAAATCAAACACCACTTGTACCTCCTCGCCTCCAAAGTTAGAATCCCATCAACGAACTCGCCCTTAAGAGTGTACCGTTCATCCTTAGAATCTCTGTCAATCAATTTTCAAGATGAAATAATGTAGTGAAGAAAAAGGGGCAGACTATATGAGGCAAATAAAGATGTAATGCCAAAGTTTCCCCGCTTGGTGATCTTCAAAGTTTGAGCAACACATCTTGTGTCTTGGATCAACATTACATTTTCCAATTATTCCAAATATGCCTTGACTAAGTATACCAACAACTCAATCAAATTTTCATGTGTGAAAACAATCGTTTGTGCAATTTAAAATCACTTGGTATAATCTTAGCCAAGATGACAATTCCTTTAAAAAACTACGCAGCTTTGGGCAGAGGGTTATGTGAGTTTTCTTTTTTCAAAATAGTCAAGGGCCCTCATACACGTGCCCCCTAGCTTTTGGAAGGGGAAAACCTTGTTACACCCGACAGACCTAAGCCCCGTCTCTATGACAAAATCTTCTTTTTCTCGTTTGAACACAACTCTTGACAAATTTTTTTACATTTCAAAACCTTACACAACAAAACACTCGTTCTTCCTTTCTATTTTAGCTATGGGGACAAGGTTTTGAAAGGTCTTCAGAGGCCGGGGGTGTGAACAATTTGTAGTGGTTTCAACACTCGCTTCCTCCATAGGCCTCCTTAACAATACATCTATCTTTTTAGCATAGTTGCAAATCAAGGAATACATAGTTCAATTTTTTTTGGTATTCGAGGATTTTCAAGGGCGGAGTTTGAAATACCTCTTGAAATTGATGGGAAAACCTTGGAAGAAAAACTTGAGTAGCACGGATTCTGTGAAGTCGCGCGCACTCTGCGCCGCGCATCGCTCGCGCAAAAATCACCGTGGTGGCTCACGGTCGACCCGCCGGTGGCTCCGCGCTCAGACAGCGCGTCACGCCAATGTACAGCATCGCTCGCGTCAGGAACGGTGGCCCGTGCAAAATTTCTCTTCGCCTGTGCACGTCGCGCAAAAACCTGTGCACGTCGCGCGCGGCAAAAAACGTGCGCATCGTGTTATTTCGAATTTAATCCTTTGTGTTGATGCTATGGAGGCGCTGCCTCTAGTTTCGCCTTTGAAATCGACAATATTTCCCTCACACTTACTATTTGATGTCAATTCAAAACAAAAATCCAACGGTCATTTACTCGGGAAAGAACGCCGGGTTTTCAACTCGTTTGTTTTAAAACAAGTGGGTTTGTCTTTTGAATATGTAAAACCCGAAACATGATTCGACCCCGAGTTTTAAACTTTGACAAAAACTCAAAACTTCATTTCCACTTCGCCATTGTTTTTAACAATGTTGGGGCTATTTCTCGATGTAAGGCAACCCACCTACTACCGTAAAGATAATGCTAAAAACGCTATGTTTCTCAAAGATGTATTTGCCTGTTAATGTATTTTGACTGCATTGGTCTTTGTAAGAGAGACATTCCAAAACTCAACTCGTCCCAGGAGATTGCATGTGCCCTTCCAACTTGCTTAATAATTTCGCCTAGGTGATTTATAAGCTTTTCCCTGGGATCGTAGCGCCTTCTTTAGGTTGCATTCTTTCACACTATACTTCACTGCTTTTACTCAAAAGGATCTCCCTTCAAACTTCTCCGGGCAAGGGATAGTGTGGAGTACCGTTTTAAACATTTCCTTTAAAGAAACTTCTCGCTTGTGGTATAAATGCATGCATATGTTCAATATTTTCTCTTTTCCACTACAGTACTATCTCGACGTATTGTACCCTTGAAAAGGGAAAACAATACCTTTGCCTCATCGCGCACTACCACACTCGTGCAATGACCTTTATTCAATTTCTTTGTGTCCTTTCTCTCGCACTTTTAGACCCATCGCTTTTCAACAACCCGCAATGGCTTTGGCCATCCGTCATATATGGAGGAGGCTCTTCATCGTGTAAGGTATCCGAAGGTTTTTTGACAACTATGTCCGACACATCCTTTCTCCGAATGTGATGGTGCAAACCACTAAAACATCAATCTTGGCATCTTTACTCGCAAGCATCACCGTATTTCATAAGAAACCCTAGCCACGTTGACACTGCTCCTCCGTACCGGCCTAAGGGTGACTAAAGTATCATCATGTGTTTTGGTCATCTCATGACAAACCATTTGAAGGATAATCTCCGTAATTATGGAGGTCCGTGTCTTATGAGAAACAAGAACTTTCCTTCGCTCGGGTAATGGCATTTGTTGTCGCACCGTTCTATTTGATCTTGTGGATACAGTACTTATGATTGGAATTTTCACCAATGACATGCCTTTCTTCATTTCAACAATTCACATGATTTGAAAGCTTCGTAATGACCTCCTTATCGACCGCACTCTTTTTCTTAGCATATTCCAAACTCGTTCGTTATGACCATCACTCAAATTCATAAAACCGGAGATATTATTTCACCTGCTCAATACAAAGCAAACCCTCGGGACCTTTGCAATCTTCCAAGTCAATATTGGCCGCCCTCTCGCTTGTGGGATGAAGGAGGCGCCCCAACCTCTGGGCTTGTAAATGAAGGAGTGTCTCCGGGCCTCGACAATTTACCGCCTGCTGGAGACAAAGGTGACCCTTTCTTACCGTGATTTTCATGCCGGAAAGAGTCAAAGGTCCCGATGAGTGACTTTTGTTTTTTGCGGGGCCTTCATCTCAAAGCTCATAATACATTTAGAAGTACCGTTCCTCTAATCGTAGATCAAGCATTTCCTCCGAGATGTTATATTTCCTGCCTTTGTAGAAACCATAGAACACCGTGAAAAACCTAATAGTCAGCTTGAGATTGGGCTTTATGAAAAGGCCGAGATCTAGGGGATATGAGTGGCGCGACTTAGGGCCGTTTGTCAAGTTCATTTGTAAAGTAAGAGGTCACCATGGTAGGACCGTTGCAGATGGAGGCTTTTTGGCTTTTTGATGATTGCCAAGGGTGAAATGTCTTAAAGCGCCTCACTTCCTAACATAGGGGAGACTTTTGAAATAGATGTGGATTTGCCTTTTAAAGCCGATGGGCACTAATACAATGAAGCTAGATAGGATCGTGATAATGAGGTTTTGATTTCTATTACGGGGCGAACCGAAAAGGTAGAAAAGCGAAAAAAGTTTTAGGAGGGTTTTCTTCGGATGACATATTGACATGAGGAAATCCGCTCAGAAAACTCAGCTTGTAGATATAGTCATCACTAACATGTAAAAAATACCGATGGCTAATGCTGGCTCCATTTGGGGAGGGCGCCCTCCGTCAGAGGTGTCCGTAATTCAGATTTTTGGCTTATGAAGACCAAGGCTCATCCATCGGCGCAAAATTTACCCTTCTCTTGATGTTATTTCTGAAAAATGACAACATGGTTAATCATCAATGATACTTCTACCTACCCCACTATCTTTCCTAACATTTTTTCTTCTCTTCGTGCATTTGAACTAGCTGTACCCTATCAAAAATGCATATTTTTTCTTTTGCAAAATGAACCTATCTATTTTTACTCTTATATCTCCGCCGTGAGTTCGATTAAGCCGATGAACTCCTTCATTTCTCTACTTAAAACTAGATCGACCGTCAAGATTAAGTGTTTGATTGTGATTTCATTCTCTAAGCTACAACATGAAATTCAAAAATGATCAAATCAGATTAGCAAGTACCGATTTGTCATGCATTTGCGGCATAAAAGACAAGTCGCACACAATTGTTATTCTCGTTAATAAAGGAAACTAGACAAGCGGGCTAAGATGTACAATGTGTTTTTCATCCCTCGCTTCTCTCTTTGGTTCTATTTTAGGCATGTGGAACCGTAATCTCTCCCTAATCTGGAGCTCGTGATAAGTCAATCTTACACAATGTTGAATATCTTTGGCACTCACTAACTTATCAAAGAATAAATTTAAACATGCCGCCTATGATTAGGCTAGATAGTCGAACAAGACATTGGAGCACTAGTAGCGTCATTTAGACTTGCTCGCTTCTCGAAAGACTATTTTTTGGAACATGGGGCCTTTGTTCTATCTTCACTTGCCCCTCTTTTCTCGCTTTTACTATTTTTTGACTTTCCTATCTTTTACCTGCTCTTGACTTTTCTATTTTTTTTCAATATTTCAAACAATGGTATGTACAATGATTGAAAGTGTTTCAAACTCAAAAATCTTGGAAATGACTCGAATTTCGCATCTTATCCTCGTAAGGATCTCCTCTCACCCTTGGCCCACTTAACTTCCCGAAAAGAAAAATTTGGGAAATTTTCTCTCTAATACGACATAAGGATTCATGCAAGAATCTCTAAACAGCCCAAGATCCTCCCTTCCGTACCTCTTTGAATATCTGATTTCCACTCCTTTTCCTTACCGTATGCTTTCTTCGTGTAATGTATGTACTCTTGGTAATTCTTGAAATAGATAGTGACATCATCAAGGTATGCAAAAACACAGAATTTAAAACTGGAACATGGCCTTCATGAACAAACATTTTTGATATTGGGTGGTTTTGTAATTTTGAACTTGAAATCAGATCTACCTCCCGCAAACCGGAAAAATCTTTAAGTTGTCTACTTTGCAAAGGAATTTATGATTATGACCCGAAACATGATCTTGCGTGAACACATGATTAAAAGATTGGTGAATCATGATCTTGGGTAGAAACATGATTTTTGTTATATGGAGATGCAGTATTATTCCTAAAATCAAAGCAAACATTCTATGGCCACTATTTTTCCTCGATCATTTCAAGAGCCAGCTTTTGTCGTGTTTGCTTTTGTTAAAGTTGTTATTTGAGGAAAAGGTAGTGATACAATGTTTTCCCTTGTTTTTTCCGTAGAATTAGTATTTTGCATGAGATTCCTGATTTTAGCATTTCTAAGTTCTTCATGAAAAGACAAAATATGAGCCAATTTCGTAGCTCGTGTATGCCGGGATTATAACCGTCATCCTTGCTCATAAGAAGTTCATTTGGCATTTTCTCAAGATGTTGAGCTACCGAGGTTACGGTCAAGGCCATTTGCGTAGGAGGGTCACATGATGGTAAATCTTTCGAGGTATGGTAGAAACATTAAACTCCCTTTCTCCCGAGTTCCAAATAGGTTTATGATGTGTAGGTCTTCTAAAGCTTTTACCCTAAGAAATTTCCACAAGTTACCGTCGGTGTTTGACTAAAGCTAGAGCAATTTGTTTGATAGTACATGAGGGTTTGTGCTTCTTGCTCTAATCCTACTTGGAGGGGAAACTTACTTTCCTCAAGAGACAACCTGCTCATGATCATGGTAGTTTTGAGTGTCTAGTTCATCATAAGGCACCAGGGACAACCGATGTGGTGGATCTAAGTCTTTACTTCCGCCTTTTCCGACTCTTCCTCTAGGTTTACATCAATATGCATAATGAAAGAGTTTAGGTCGGACCGCAAAGAACACATTGGAATGTTATCTAGCCTATTCGACTCGCCGATCATGTATTTCATGTGTGATTCGCTGGTGATACGCATTCCTCGTCCGACCAAACACAAGAATGGTGGCATATGACATGTCTAGTTGGATGTTCCTCGAGTTTGGCTCCCCAAGATCTCGGATAGAGCATCCCGTACTGGGGAGGAATGTCTCGCCACTACTATATCCATGATTAGATGTTTCGCGGGTATTTGGGCCGTACCAAAACAAAGGTCTTTCGATCAAACCCGTGCATTGGACTCGCTTGAATCAAATGAATACAAGTCTTTGTATGGTCTTGTGATTTCCAAGCCTAATCTTTCCATTACTACCTTCGGCATAAGATTATGCGAGGCGCCGTAGTCTAGCATGGCATTGTGGAGGATTTGGTCGTGGATGTTTAGGCTAATGTAAAATGGAAGAGTAACTCTCTGGAATTTTCCTCTACCTTTGGACCAAAACAATACCAGGAATGTCATCGCGGAGATTAACAAGTTGTTCGCATCATTCCCTAGGATTTAAGACTTTTAGTACTTGGGATTTATAAGAGTTTTGGGCAATGAGTTCAAGAAGAGGCATGGTGATTTTGATCTTAGCGATTTCGCCTTCAAGCTAAAAGGAACTTGGAGTTTAGATATGTTTGTTTCAGCTTTTTCAGCTAAGACCTTGTCTATGTTCCGAGTTTGTTGACCTTGTTTAGGGGTTTTGTTTGCCATAGTTGTTTTGGTGACTCCCTTTGTAGAAGCATCAGAGTATCCGAGAGAGGACTAGTTTGGGTAACTTTAGCTTGGCTTTGGTCGGGCCTTTTAAACCTTGATTTTAATAACTTCGATGCTTTTGAGGATGGTATCCGGAGCTTTAGCAACATCGAATTACCTTTCTTGACATTATCTTGGTTTCTTTTGTTTCTAAGGTCATATTGCTCCAGGGCTTTGCCAATAGCATTTTGAAACTCTATGGCAGGGTCATCGGGATCTTCATAATTGGTCTCATCTGAATGAGAAAAGAACGCTTGTTCTTCTTCGGTGAGGTACACCTCACTCTCACCTTCGACCCTATGAGGTTTAAATGATGTTCATCAGCAGGTTCCCGAGTCCCTATCATCTTCTTCCACATAGTTTTCATTGAATGGTGGCCCTGATCTCGTTGGTCACATCCCTTGGTCGTTTTGGGGTCGCTTCCTCCTAAAGTTTTGGTTTCGGTTTCTGATTGGAGGGTTTGGCTCGGTTGTCCCTACCGGTGAGCTTTTTTCATTGATCTTTTCCCACATTTTAGCCATGGATTTGACTCAAGTCATCTATTCGGGGATCTAGGGAAGGTGATGAAGTGGAGACCTCATCTCTATATTTGACTTTTTCTTTCGATCTAGTTCTAGCTCTTTTTTCGCCTAAGTTAGCATCTCGCTTTTATGGCTATTTGTTGCATTTCCTCCAAGGTAGGGGGATCCTTATCTCTCGCATGATATGTCATGTCCGATCAAAACCTCGTGAAATTTTGCCAAAGCCAAACCAAGTGGAGGTTTGAAATGAGGTGGGAGGGAGCTATATACACCGTTGAACCTAGTGCGCAAGCTTGGACACTTTCCCATTTTCCGTTTTAGATCGTTATATTCTCAATAAAAAGATCCGAATGGGGTTTCTTCGGATTTCCCACCTATTTCTCGAAGACTTGATGTAGTTCGGGGATATCATGATGCCGTTTGGAGCTAAGCTTTTGAACCATGCTTTGGGTTCACCACCAAGACTTTCGGGCAAATATTCTCATTCCGATTAGCCTCGTCTTGTACCTCCAGGTATTCATAAGCATCGCTCATTCTACTTATATGCCGTTGGAGGTGTGGTGGTGTCTTCTCCAAGAAAGTGTGGGATTTTGTCTTGATATTTGTTTGGGAGAGGAGCCAGTTACAGTGGCAACACCAAAGGTGCGTACTCAGGCAATGCATGACCGGAGCTAATGGATGATGTACAAGAGATGAGGACTAGTAGGTCGAAATGAAGTGGTTTGAATAGTGGTGGTTCAATTCTAGTGTGGCGAATGAATTTGGACTAGATCTCGGTTTTGAGCAGATTCCGGATGATAGGAGCCAAATTGATAAAGAAGCTGGAAATCGTGAGGAGTGGTATGCGGTAGTTTCTTCTCATCAGGACTATGTGGTGGGCTTAGGTTCAAGATTCGTCAAAGTTTATCTTACTATATGATTTGCTTCGGGAAGAGCTTGTGATGACTCTAGTTCAAAAGGTGAATCTAGTAGATAGTGCGATGTTTAGGCTGCATCTGTTTCATTTTGATGGATCTACCAAGAGGCTAGATGGTCGGGCTTAAGCTACGTAATCTTTTCTCGGGTCATCTACTATGATAGGGGATTTGGGTCCGGATGGGCTCGTATCGATTATTCGTGAAGCCGCATTTTAGATCCAGAGTTTAGAAAGGATGGTATTGGTGAATATGTTCTCGGGATGTGTGATTTTTTTCTAAAATTTTACTAAGGTGAAGGGATGGTCAAAAAGGGATGGATTAGTGGACGCGTGGAACCGGGTTGTTTCGCCGTGGAAGATAGCTATGGTCCACCACCAAGAATTCAATCTCAAATGTTTTTTGATTTTCGAGTTTTATGTGTGTTCTTGCGGTTTGTTAAAGTATCCTAGACTTGTTTCAACACTTTGCTAGGGTGATGAGAACAAAAAGAGTTTACTCTAAAAATGAGTCTATGGATCGCTTGTTTGTTTATGGTACCTAAAGGGACCAAAAAGTCTATAAGAGTTTGTCGGACTATTATGTACTCGTGTCTTACCATCTCCCGCTATGTTAGTGAGTGATGGGATAGGTCTATCGGATAGTAGCCTAGGAGTTTGGTGAAATAGTAAGGCTTACTAGAAGTTAGTGGAGTCGCTGTGTGGAAAATCGCTTGTTTTGAGATATACTTGTATGGTCCACCACTCGCAATGTCAAAAACCAATCTAAGGGAATGTTTTGGGGTTTTTTTGAGTTTTATGTGCCTACAAGGTTTGGAAGAGTTTCCTATAACTGACTCATCATTTTGCTAAGATGGTGAAAGAGCTATTTTCTACTCTTCAAACAATCTCTAAGTTTACTAAGCTTGATTGAGACTTCGAGTTACTAAGTTGTACTTAGATTGCCACTAACTCGAAGGTCCTATTGTGAGTGTCACTATCTTAGTGAGCAAAGTGGGATAAGTCAATCAGACAGTATTCTTAAAGGCTTCTAAAGATGAGGGAGACCAAGTTTTTTAATCACTCGAGTCCCACCGTGATCGCCATTATGTTAGGGTCCCGTGATTTGGCCGATCGCTGGGGCCAAATGACGATGTAACATCAAACCAAGCTTTGGAGCCCAAAGGACCTTAGCCTTTCCCGGACTCGGTAGAGAGGGCTCTCTTCTCTATATGTGTAAAAGATGTCGGTGTGTTTACTAAGTGTGTTCTGATATTAGGCTAGTTATGAAGTGTGTTTTTGGTTTTTTTTAGTTTTTAAGTTTGTGAGGGATGAACCCATCAAATACATAAACTGATAACAAGATGCAGATAAATTGGGCTATGGGGTCAAACAGGTCAAGGAGGCTATGAGGTGATAATGTAAAGCCGCCGTAGGGCCGATTTGATTCACAAAGTATAAGGGATCTCTCGGGAAAATGGCTTTAAAAAATGGGACAACAAGTTGGCGAAAGACAAGGGATTTCAAGTGTAACTAGGTTAATAAAGCGTACATAAACATGTAATAGCAAGCCATTAATCATGCTAAGTATAACTATAAGCTAATTAATACATAGAAATCAAACATTCCGTACCCATACATAGAGGTATAAGACCCTCTAACTTCGTGGAAATGGCTATCCCACTTTGGGGAAAACACATGAGACAAACTAACAACTCATAAACTACGCCTCTAACGCCTAAACATAGTCTCTAAGTCATTGGGCACTTGGACAAATAAGTTTTCATAGTTTTAGGCAAAGGGCTAGATCGGGACTAGGCTCCTTGGTTCAACAACAAGATGATCAACAAACTACCAAAGAGAAAGTTTTATGGACAGAACTATGGGCAAAATTTTTTATAGGTAGGCAGTATAAACCATACATCCTACTCAACATACATAGAACTTATGAATAAAACTTGGCAACAATACCTTAAGTTACTAAAGAGCAAATAAGAATTCTTTAGCATGACTAAGGGAGAAGAAAACATCAAGCTATGAAGATTCAGGGATTTTGAGGTGCCTCCATGGGAATATCTCAAAATCAATCTTTACTGATCTATAGCAGCAAGAAATATGTAGTGTGAATGAAAAACTAGAAGACAAAACACATTAAGAAGCACTATACCATTCTACCATGTCAAGGAATCCATCAACAATCCTTCATCATTCCTCAAAAGCATCCAAGAGGTACCAAAATCATAACTCAAGTGTATTCTTCAAAGCTCATATGACCAATGTATTAATTTTTTTCTGCTCAGCCTCTCCATTTACAATGAGAACCATGGAATAAATAGGCTTGAGGGAGGAAAACCTCATGGAGCAACTAGCTATCCCATTGGCCAAGTCAAAATATCTAAACTTGTCCTTGAGGCTTTGCAAAGCCCAAGGCACAAAATATCCCATAAAATATCTAAAAAACTCGCTATAAAACGGAAATTATATTGACTTTACATGATTTCCCCATGATAAAAATAGCTTAACGCACATTTGGGAAAAGGCATTTCTTGGAGTTCAAAAATTACAAAAATACTTCATATTTATGCCTCGAAAAAGGTCCCCCTGACTTGCTGAAGGCAAATGTGGCAGCCTTCCGGTGTCGAAATGAGGCTCATGATGGCTCGTTGGAAAGCTCTCTGTGTCTGCTTTCCGACGCAAGTAAAATCACCTCACCCTTGATCTCTGAAAGTCCCTCAAAACTGTACCGTGTGCAAAAACCTAAAATATGCAGACCGCTGATATGGCGGGCGTGTGCAAAATGGGGGTGTTTTTCGCCAATTTGAGGGGGCGAATGATCTCCAAATGCCCTGAAAATTGCTGGAGACCTGCTCATGGAATTATGGCATCCATTGGTATCATTCTCCTCCCTTGACCACTCACCAAACTTGAAATGGCGAATTTATGAGTTTTCGACCAAAACCCAAAAAATGCCAAAAAACAAAAAGTTGTCGAACGAGGCCCAAAATTGGCATGCATGACCCTCAAGGGTCCATAGCAACATGCTCCGAAGTTGAGGCCAAAATATCAAGGGCTGATATGCTTTTCCTTTCCGTGCTAGGCGCCTCTCCTTCAACTTCTTCAATTTCTCTTGTGCTACCTTTAATTTTCGCCCGGAAAACCGATTTAGCTTCGAAAGTGAAGAGTCCTCTTTCTTTGTAGCTCAAGATCCCTGTTCGCCCTCTCAAGCTTTGTTTCCAAATGCCGGTTAGCTCTCTCAAGCCATGCTTCTTTGTTTTCCTCACTTCTCGCTCATGAAGTTGGGCAGTTGAGAGGAAAGGCTTCGAAATGATGTTCTTCCGTTCGTTTTTCCAAGGCTCTTCTAAGCCCGATGGTTCTAGGCCTCTTCCGCCTAGGCTAGCTTCCTCCTCTTCATCATCAAACTCACCAATGAGCTCTTCAATCTTTGCTTGCGCCTTTTCTCTCGCCTCTTTCTTATACTTGATTGCCCTCGCCTCATGAATAGCCGCATGAAACTTGTTTGTTTTCAACCTCTAAGAAATGGTTGAAATTTCTCGCCCTTTGAAGGTCTTCTTGTAACACTTCAATTTGCCCCTCTTTGGAATGAGGAGGTTTTCAAGGAGGCGGGCCTCGTTGTCACTATCATCGCTTTGGGATAGGGATAATAGCTAATCACTCCCATGCTTTGTACTTTCTCCAATTCTACTTTTGCCTTTGAAAACCACTCCGGCGCTTTTCCTCCTCAAGCGGGGGGCGGGTGTCTTTTCGGGGCAATTTCCTCTTGCTAGGAACAGCTTTTGGTCACCGTCAAGGAGGCAACAATTGTCGTCCTTCCTCAACATCCTATCCGCCTTGTGGCCCAAAAGGCGCTTCAATTATTTCGCTTCAACTTGCCGCTCTTCAATTTCGTCCGCCGCCGTCCCTCTTCCCCGTACCTTTCCGCCGTTCATCAACCTCGTAGCCGCCGCCGATCTTCAAACTCTAGTTGTCGTTGTTCACTAATCTCCAACCGCCGATGTCCCTCAATATCTAGCCGGCCGCCGTTCACCGCCTTCTTTTCTCCTCGTGGTTCATCGCCCTCCTTCTCCCCTCGTTGACTTGGGTCGCCTGGTCATCTTGAGTTTTTTAGGTAGGCCTACTGTGACAAAGGCACCGGGCGATGGACGTGTCGAGTAGGAGACACATGAACAAGAGGGACAAGGCGAAATCGCATGGCTAATGAATGAATCCCATGAAACCCCTTTTTTTCTCCACCGTGTAAGAAGATAATCTTGATCAAGGAATGATGAAAGAGAGAAGGGGATTTGCCGAGGTGGAGCTGACAAAATAGAAGCCATTTTCTCTATGCTTTTGGACAAAAAGTATGGAAGGTTTAGCTGCCCGTTTCCGGTAAAATGCATCAACAAGCGGACATGATAGGCATAAATTTGGTTAAACCTCCCTTCACAAGTGAAATATCTCATTATGGCTTTCATCGTTGAGCATAACCGTCAAGAAGATAGGAAAAAGGGAAAATAGCAGTTGATGGTTTCCCTATGCTCAGGTTTGATGAAAGGTTTATAATCCTCTAGATGAAGATGAGCTTGTTTAAACCACTTTTCACCATGATACGGGATCTTGGTAGCCTTGGATACATACCTTGGAGAGATTTTGAAATCAAGACCTCGCTAACCGGAAGTGTTTGTCCTTGAATCTCAAAGTGCACAAATGTGTAAGTGGCGAAAAACTTGACTTCTTCTATCCTCTCGGCGTAAATCAAGACAAACTTCATGGAGATTGAAAAGCACCGATGGTGAGCATTGATTTCTTCTATGGAGATAGGCTCATATCTCTGTAATCGCTCCGTGATCTTGCTTTGGAGTGTACTCGACTTTGACCAAATCCTTTGGAAGAGGCAAATTGCCTTTACCGTATGAAAAATGCTCGCCGGATTGAACGCCACTGGGACCGTTTGGACGTATATGACACCGTGGTTTGGATAAAATGCAACAATGTTTCTTTGAATAAACCACCCCCGCACTTCTTAAAACAAATTCCTTCAACTCGGGATGCACTTCAGCCATGTAAAATTCTCAATAGGAAACCATCAATAAAGATGAGACAATATGGCCGTATAAATTTCCCGTATGTAGTGTTAAGCAATCATTCCTCCCGGTGAGTTTGTTAGAGATCAAGCAATCCTTGCATTTTGCATCTATAAGACCAATCTTCAATATTAAACCCCGCTCTTTAGAAATGGTCTTCCTCTTGAAAAATATCAAAATCATCAAACTCTTCAAAATGATATAATGTAGTGAAAAGAAAAAATGTACCTAGGTTGGGTGTGTAAATTAGTGCACAATGGTTTAGGAAACACACTTTTGCTTGTGAGTTTAAGAGATCCACCAACACATCTATACCTCTGCCTCTCCAATGTTTAACTTCCCATCAACAAAACTCGCCCTTTAATGTGATGTCACCTTTGGAAACTTTCCGTCAACAAATCTTCGAATGATTACAATATAGTGCAAGGAAAAGGCAGACCTAGTTTTAGGTGTAAAATCAATGATAGTGCTTTTAGAAAAATCACCTCTTTGCTTGTGAATTTCAAAGGTCAACACTACACATGTACCTCTGTCTCAATGTTAAATGCAATCACCAACAACTCTGTCCTTTAGAAAGTGGCCCTTTTCATTTGCAAAGTTTTAAGATTTCAAACACTTTTGTACCTCTCGCTCTCCAAAGTTAGAATCCTATCAACGAATCCCCGCTTCTTCAGAACACCGCTGCTCATCCTTAGAATCTCTTTCATCAATTTTCAAAAGATGCGAAAAGAAATAATGTAATAGAAGAAAAAGTGCGTACTATATGAGGCAAAGCCATATGTAATGCCAAAGTTTCCCTCGCTAAGATCTTTGAAAGTTTGAGCAACACATCTTCATGGTCTTTGGATCATTACATTTTCCACTCAAATATGCTCTGACTACATACCAACAAACAATCATCTTTCATGTGTGAAAACAATTGTTTGTGCAATTTAAAAAAAATCACTTGGTATAATCTTGAGCCAAGATGACAGACCCTTTTAAAAACCACAGAGCTTTGGGCAGAGGGTTATGTGAGTTTTCTTTTTCAAAACAGTCAAGGGCCCCTCATACACGCAGCCCTAGCTTTTGGAAGGGGAAAACCTTTGTTACACCTGACAGACCTAAGCCCTGTCTCTATGACAAAATCTTCTTTTCTGTTTGAACAATAACCCCTACAGCTTTACATTTCAAAACCTTACACAGCAAAAACACTATTCTTCCTTTCTATTTTAGCTATGGGGACAAGGTTTTGAAAGGTCTTGTATGCTGGGGTGTGAACAATTTGCAGTGGTTTCAACACTCGCTTCCCTCCATAGGCCTCCTTAACAATACATCTTCTTTTTAGCATAGTTCCAAATCAAGGAATACATAGTTCAATTTTGGTATTCGAGATTTTCAAGGGCGGAGTTTGAAATACCTCTTGAAATTGATGGGAAAACCTTTGGAAGAAAACTTGAGTAGCACCGGGATCTTCAGAAGCTGCGCGGCACTCTTTGCAGTCAGCACGTCGCGCAAAAATCACCATGGGTGGCCTGTCGGGTCGACCAGTCGGGCGGTCGGGCGGCCTTGTACAGGCGCGTCACGCCAACGTACAGGCACGTCGCGCCGACAAAGGGCCCTGTGTAAATTTCCGCCCAGGCACGTCGCGCAGAAACCCAGGCACGTCGTGCAGTGCAAAAAAGGTGCAGACTGTGTGATTTCGACCAGAAACGCCTTGTTTTGGTGCTAGGGAGGCACGGGGTCTGGTTTCAGCTTTGAAATTGACAATATTTCCCTCACCTTATTCTTTTATATCAATTCGAAACAAGTCTTAACGGTCTTAAACTTTGGAAAATGAATGTTGGCTTTTGACTCTGTTTTGTTTTTAAAACAAGGTTTGTCGTTTGAACATGTAAAACCCGCTCGGACCCCGAGCTTTAAACTTTGACAAAAACTCAACAAACTTCATCACCTCTACCATTGTTTTTAACAATGTTGGGGCTATTTCTGATGTAAGGCAACCCACCTTACCACTGTAAAGATAATGCTAAAAAACAGTTATGTTTCTGAAAGACAGGGCTTGCCTTGTTAATGTATTTTGACTGGTGCATTGGTCTTTTGTAAGAGAGACATTCCAAAACCTCAACTCTGTCCCAGGAGATTGCATGTGCCCTTCCAACTTGTTTAATAATTTCTGCTCTTAGGTGATTTATAAGCTTTTCCCTAGACTGTAGCGCCTTCTTTAGGTTGCATTCTTTCACACTATACTTCACTGTTTTACTCAAAAGGATCTCCTTCAAACTTCTGGGCAAGGGATATGTGAGGTAAAATGATTTCTAAGAAACTGCCTCCCGTGGTATAAATGGTATGAAGCAGGCTCACACATTTTCTCTTTCCACTACAGTACGTTCCGATGCATGCCTCCTTGAAAAGGGAAAACAATACCTTGCCCCACGTAAAGACTACTGCCTAAGTGCAATGACTCATTCACTTTTGTGTCCTTTCTCTGCACTTTTTAGACCCATCAGTTTTCAACAACTTGCAATGGCTTTGGCCATCTATATATGGAGGAGGCTCTTCATCAGGTAAGGTATCCGAAGGTTTTTTGACAACTATGTCTGACACATCCTTCCTCTGAATGTGATGGTAAGTAAACCACTTGAAAAACATCAATCTTGGCATCTTTACTTGCAAGCATCATTGTATTTCATAAGAAACCCTAGCCACAGTGACACTGTTCCTCTGTACTGCTCTAAGGGTGACTAAAGTATCATCATGTGTTTTGGTCATCTCATGACAAACCATTTGAAGGATAATCTCTGTAATTATGGAGGTCAGTGTCTTATGAGAAAACAAGAACTTTCCTTCTGCCTGGGTAATGGCATTTTTTGTCAGCATCTGTTCTATTTGATCTTGTGGATAAGCAGGGTACTTATGATTGGAATTTTCACCAATTGACATGCCTTTCTTCATTTCAACAATTCACATGATTTGAAAGCTTCAGATGACCTCCTTTATCAAACCAGACTCTTTTTCTTAGCATATTCCAAACTCTGTTCCTGTTATGACCATCACTCAAATTCATAAAACCTGGAGATATTATTTCACTGTTCAATACAAAGCAAACCTTGACCTTTGCAATCTTCCAAGTCAATATTGGCCAGCGCCCTCTGCTTGTGGATGAAGGAGGCGCCCTAACCCTCTGCTTGTAAATGAAGGAGGTTCTGGGCCTTGACAATTACCGCCACACAGACAAGGCATCCCTTCTTACCGTGATTTTCAGCCGGGAAAGAGTCAGAAGGTCCCGATGAGTGACTTTGTTTTTACCATTCTGTGCTCATAATACTAGACTGCTCAACTCAGGGATCACATTTCCCAGATGAAGTATTTCCTCGCCTTTGTAGGAACCATGAACATCAGAAAAACCGAATAGTCAGCTTCTTGAGATTGGGCTTATGGGGCATTTTCAGATCTAGGGGATATGAGTGGCGCGACTTAGGGCTGTTTGTCAATTTCATTTGCAAAGTAAGAGGTCAGTCATGGTAGGTCTGTTGCAGATGGAGGCTTTTTGGCTTTTTGATGATTGCCAAGGGTGAAATGTCTTAAAGCGCCACTTCCTAACATAGGGGAGACTTTTGAAATAGATGTGGATTTTCCTTTTAAAGCTGATGGGCAGACCAATAAGGCTGAAGCTAGATAGGATTGTGATAATGAGGTTTTGATTTCGACATGGGCGAACTGAAAAGGTAGAAAAGCGAAAAAAGTTTTAGGAGGGTTTTCAGGATGACATATTGACATGAGGAAATCAGTTTCTAGAAAACTCAGCTTGTAGATATAGTCATCACTAACATGTAAAAAATACTGATGGCTAACAACGTCTGTAATAACCAGCACAACCAATAAAGCTACGTACCTGTGTTGGTGTCTTTGGTACTGGGAAGTGTAATATTACCTCTACTTTGGCCGGATCAACTCGAATTCTAACAGCTGAGAGAAAATGTCCCAATGCTATTTCTTCTTCCCTCATCATATGGCATTTGACTATACTCAGAGATACATGGGTCTGCTCACACCTTTTGATTACTTTCTCCATATTTTCCAATCCCTCTTCAAATGAGTTTCCATATGGAGTAAAATAATCCATATAGATTTCAACGCTATCATCAACCAAATCAGAAAAGATTCCTAGAATTGCCCTCTGGAAGGTGGCGGGAGCATTACACAGGCCAAATGGGAGAACCATGTATGCAAATGTCCCCCATGGGCATGTGAAAGTTGTTTTATCCCGGTCTTCCGGGGCTATCTGGATCTGGTTATATCCACTGAATCCGTCTAGGAAGGAAAAGAAATTCTTCCCAGCCAGGGTGTCCAAGAATTGGTCAATGAATGGCAAAGGGAAATGGTATTTTTGAGTTGCCTTGTTTAGCTCCCTGTAATATACATAGATTCACCACTTACCATTCTTTTTAGGAATAATAACTAGCGTAGATACCCAATGGCTATCTGAGATGGGGTAAATGAAACCTATATCCAATAATTTTTGTAATTCTTCTTTGACAATATTCTTTAGAGCAGGATTCATTCTCTGTTGGGGTTGTCTCACATGGCGGAAATCTTCGTTAATGTAAATATGATGAGTACATAAGTTAGTAGGGATTTCCTTCATGTCGGTATAATTCCATGCAAAAGCTTCCTGATGGTCTTGAAGGAATTTTAAAAGATGTTTTGTCTAGGATTCAAACAGATTGGGGTTGATATTGAGTGTTTTCCCTAGTTCAATTTCAATCGGAATACTATCATGGGATGAAGTTACAATAATGTCTTCAATTTCATCCTCTGGTTCAATGTTTTCCTATGTCCTGAGGCATACCTGGGTTCATAGCTGTTGGTCAAGGTTTCAATGGCTTTTTCGGCCCCACGAAGTACAATTGATCCACTGCATTTTCTTCACTTGCCCCTTAAAAAACTGCCTTCAGTCCTGGCAAGGAAGGGCACGAGCTGGTCGCATGAGTCTATTCAAAAATCGCATGGGCTTCCACTATGTTTAATGGGCATTCTTTCAAAGGATTCTTCTTTCTGCATTGTGGGCAGAATATAGCAATAGTTTTCTCCAACTTTATCTATTTATGTTTTTCTTGCAGAGTGTTCATCTGGGCAGATAATGTGCTTAGGATATCAGTCCTTAAGTTATCTAGTAGGTTTCTAATTTCTACCTTTTAGATCCATTTCAGATCGGTTATTTGTCCATCCAAAACACCTCTTTTCAGTTTTGTTTGGTACTCCCTTTAGGGTCCCCTACGTTTCCCTTTAGGTTGTAGCCTTTCACCACCTATTTTCATCATTTTTCCCTTTGGTTTCTTGTTGTTTTCTGCACCTCTTTTCAGCAGATTTAACCTTTAGATCCCTATTCCTCTTGACCTTATATATATTGGCCATATTGTGTGTTTTGAGTAGATTTTTCCCACCCTTAGACTAGTTGTTGGGAAGCCCTCCTCATTGGGTTTATATTTAGGCACTTTGGCAGTTTATTTTACTGTCGCTTTTAGCTTCATTTACTATCGCTTTTAGTTTTATTTACAGTTATACAAAATATTTTTTCTTTTTTCTATACACACGTATGGGCTTAATTAAAATCAACACACTTATCACACACACACACACACACCTAAAGAAAAGAATGCTTGGTTTACACCGCCAGGCCAAGACTTAAACATTGTAATTAATTAATCTGCACGTCCGTTCCCTTGTTTACCTCTCTTCCTTATTGGGTTCCGTGTATCTTTTCCATCATTGCGCCCCCAAGGCATTTATCCCAAAGACCCCAAGGCCTTCATCCTTAGTTTTGTTAGGAATATTTACCCCACCACATAGGGTCTGAGTTAGTCCTCCGCTGAGTCCCCATTTTGACTATGATTCTGGTTTATCGGGTTCCCCTTCTATTTATATCCCCGGTTCTCCTCAACCTTTCACCTTCATCATGTCTAGTGCAGGAGCTACCACTGGTGGTGGCCTCGTCTCTAATGATGGAACCGCTACTAGTGGAGCCACAACAAATACGATTCTGGCTGCTCCCTTGCTTCCTTATATGGTAGGCCTAAGCCTTCCCAAGTTAAGCTAGTTGATTAATGACCCTATACACCATGATCCAGGTTGGCCTATTATGCCAACTAAGCTTCCTTCAAACATCCCTAAGTTTGAAGGAAATTCTGGAGAGGATCCTACCAACCATGTTCATTATTTCCACATGTGGTGATCATCCAACTCTCTCACTGATGACTCTGTCCATCTTCAGTTATTCTAGTGTACGCTTACTAGATAAGCTTCCAAGTGCTATGTCAACCAGGGCGTTGCCTCTCATGCCACTTTTGTGACTTTTGAAAAGGCGTTTCTGTCCTAATTCCACCTTCCCCTTCGCTATGACACTGGTACCAAACTTTTGACTGCTTTCCATCAAACTTCTGCCACTCGCCTATCTGACCATGTTCAAGAATGCCGCAGAAGGAAGAGCTTATGTCGAGCTCCAGTTTTTGAAGACCGTGTCTACATGGACTAGTTTCTCAGATCCCTTTTTCCCTCTATTGGTAAATATTTTGCATCTCACTTTCCTTCGACTGTGGAAGAAGCCCTCCAAGTTGCGTTGAAATATGACTTGATATACGTGCAATCTGGTTATGTTTATACCATCTTACCTGATCTCCCTAGACATGGTGGCGCCAACGCACTGGGAGCATCTCATGCCACCGACGGTATCATTGGATCCCTTTCACTTCCATACACTCATCCTCCTATGGGTTATGGTTTCCCTCAGGTGATGAACCCTTAGTTAAACTGAGAGGGGGGGAGGGGAATCAGTTTAATACATTCATGGACATTGAAATTTTTTTATTCAACTAATTTACACCTTCATTTCATAAGCAGCTTATTACATAATGGATAAACAACATAATGTGTGGACAACAAGTAATTAAACAGATTAAAACATTTGATCAACACTTAATAATCAAGTGCATAGACAACATATATAAGTGGAAACCCATAAAGGGAGAAAACCACATCTTATTATTGTTGTGATGCAAAGGCAAGCTCCAACTCCCTCTCACAACTGATTTTCTATAGGATCCAACCTACAAGAGGCTACTACCCGAAATTCTGCAAGATACAACTTGCAAGGAAGCTTGAACTCCCATCTACTTTCTGCAGGCTACAACCCATAGGAGGCTCCTATCTCAACCAACTACAACTGGACATATTTCAAGCTACAACTTGATATGGACGAACCAATTCCCTCACACTACAATAAAATCATATGTTTATTTACCTGGATATCAGCACTGTTTTATCCTTCTTCAATGCTACCCTTCCAGCCTTCAAATCTGCTTCATATCAGCTCTTGATCCGTACAACATCTCTATCTGCTCTCTCTCATTCTTCCACTCTCTAAACACTCTATGCATATTACATTAACATCATTTATAGAGATTACTTCATGGATGTTTGCATTCTATATGGGAATATGAAGTGAACAAGCATGACTCTTGCCTTCCACTCATTCATTTCCTCACTCAGCATATTCAGGAATATGTTACAAATATATACAATTATTACAGTATCAAATGGAGTTTTTCTTTGCCTGGGAGGCTTGCCTTTGCATCACAAACAATATAAATCAAATAGTGCATTTACAGTTACATTCAAATATTTCATTCAGCCCTTTCAGCTTCTTAGATTTTCTGTGTGTTTGTCCTCTTCTGCTTGATGTCCCTTTCTCTTTTATGTTTCAGCAATTATATTCGAAATGTGCTGCATGACTGCCTTTTTTCCCGACTCGACCCATGTTGTTGCATTGTTCTGCACGAGCTTCAGGTCCTTTTTCTTACTCGAGCCTTTTCTTTATGTGTTCAGACTTTTCTTTTGTTACCCAAGTCTTTTCTTCATGAGCTGTGGGGTATGGCCCACATAAAATCCCTTTTAACATAGCAGATTACAATATCATAGTTTATTCCACATACATATGTTAGTGATCAAACAACGCATATTTTATATAACAGAATGCGAAACAAGGGTTATCGGGTCCCACAACATTTGACCAATCACAATACATCACACTGCGCTTTGCCCACAAATTTTAACATTTAGTAATAACCTATCTCCTATCTTGTGCGATATGCGATCGCATTGCATCACATCCAATTTAACTTATCATGTGAACCTTAAGCACAAAACATGAAATCTGCTATGTGCGCTAATGTGTAGTGCTGACACGTAGCTCCTGCCTTTCACCACATTGCATCCAACATAACTTACTGTGCAAACCTTAAACCATAAAATATGTGATGTGCACTAATGCGCAGTGCCGACACGCGGCTTCTCCCTTTCACCGCATCGCATCTTTGTAGCCTTATCACATCGTAAACTAATTAACATACCTTGTGAAGCCTTAGTGCTGTCTGCTAGCATTTGCGATGTGCGAACTCATGATTCACCGTCCGCTTTTGATCTGCCATATGATCTAATGGTCCTCATTGTGTGCCCTATCGTGCCAACATGTTTCCCTTCTCCACTTTGCATCGCACACAAAGTAACTTACCCTGCGACGACCTTAACACTTAAGCAAAAAAATTTGCGATTTGTGCCTTCGATCTCCACCGGTTGTCTTCATTGGATCCAATGGTCCAATCTTGTCTCCTTACTGATCCACTTCGCATCACATGTTAAATATCTTAACTTGTGAATTCCTAACCGTAAACACTGTACCCTACGATGTGCGATATGTTCATGGTTGCGATGTGATTGTCACTGTTGATCTTCACTAGATCTATGGTCCTCACTGCTGCTTGCAAATCCGATTGTCCTTCCCGAATCATCTTGTAGAGTAATCTCATCCGTTCATCTCTTGCCTTCACTTCTGCGATCTAATCTTGACCATCTGCTCGCCTCCCTTGGAATTCTTCTAAGTGTTCTTTGTGCCTTAGTCGATTTTCCTTCTTTCTCCAACCACCGCTACTTTGCATCTCCACTATCCTTCCTGATCTTTATGCAGTTTCTAAACGCGTTGATATATCCTTAGCTTTATTCAGTTTCTAAACACGATGATATCTCCTGAGCTTATTCTTCTATTTGTTATTCACTCCGACTTGGGATTATTACTCTTGCTGCACATTGTACTCACTACATTGTTGCATGCGTTACTTACTACTGCCTTGTCTGCCTTAGCTTCCTTTGTTTCCTTTGCTACTTCTGCGACCTCTGCTTCTTTGCTTCCTTTGCTCCTTGTCTACCTTGCTTCTTAGCTTCCTTTGCTTCCTTTTCATTTTTGACAGTTCAGGTGCTACTCCTTTGTGCTCCTTTTCCATCAATGACAATATTTCCAACAATCTCCCCCTTTGGCATTGATGGCAACACTTCCTCCAATAATCCCTCCCCCTTTCATTCTGAGATGTGTCTTTCTTCCTCTACTTTCTTTTTAGAAGAGCCTTTCTTCTTCCTCTTTCCTTTCCTCCCCCTTTTACATAAATGGGAAAGGGTTGCACATTTCCGAGTGCAGTTTCTATCCTTGCATTTTCTTTTCTCACTTTATCGGCCTTCTTCTTTTGACTTTATACTTTGCTACTCCAAGATGGTGTATAATAGTTTTTGGGAGAACACTTTGAGAATCATTGAACTTGTATGAATATACACAACAAATTGATGTTATCCCAAACTCATGAGAATGTTGGAAGGCATGTCACCATAAAATGTTCTAAATTTTTGTCCCCTACTGCTTGATAGATGTGACATGTGCTAGAATTTTGATGTACTTCTGTCATAATTCTCCGATATTGAGGACATGTACCATACCATACTCTGTAGATATTTACCAGCTTCACAGCTCTAGCTCTTCTGTGACAACTTTTATGAACTTCTCTCCCCCTAGAATGACGCTTTCTTGTCGGATAATGGCTATCACTTGTCTACCGCATTGTTTCTTTCCTTATATTGATGCGTTTGCTGGTGTATTTCCATCATTTTTTTTTCTTCTGATCATATCAGAGAGTATCATCTGCAGACACTACCCCTATTTTTTCTCTTAGATATTTGAATGGTTCTCTAGCAAGAGGTTTTGTGTATATGTCTGATGTGTGTTCCTTTGTTGGTACATACTCCAGATTTACTATTTTCTCTGCTACTTGTTCTCTGAGGAAGTGGTACTTTATTGGGATGTGCCTGATTTTCGAATGAAGTACTGGATTTTTTGATAAAATTATTGCACTTGTATAGTCACATTTGATAGAAATAGGTTCAATGATGCTTACCTTCATGTCTTGGAGAGTTTGTTTCATCCACATTACTTGTGTGCAACAAGATGCTACTTTTATGTATTCGCTTCTGCTGTAGATAGAGAGACAGATGTCTACTTCTCACTTGACCATGCCACCAAACTTTCTCCCAAATAAAATGCACCTCCACTTGTGCTTTTCCTGTCATCCAAACAACTGGCCCAATCTACATCCGTATATGTTGTCAATGTGAATTCTTTGCTTTTTGGATACCATAGGCCATAATGTGCAGTTCCTTGTAGGTATGTAAATATCCTCTTGATTGCTAGAAAGTGACTTTGTTTTGGTGTTGCTTGATATCTTGCCACAAGTCCTACTGCCAACATAATGTCTAGTCTATAGGCAGTTATGTATATCATACTTCCTATCATAGATCTGTAAAGTCTTTGATCTACATCTACGGATCCATCATTAGCACATAAGTTGCATCCAATGATCATGGGAGTAGACACAGGTTTGCAGTCTTCCATTAGGAATATTTTTAACATATCTCTTAAGTATTTTTCTTGTGAAATGAATATGCCCCTATTCTTTTGTAGAATTTGAAGTCCTAGGTAGTAGGTAAGCTCTCCAATCATAGACATCTCAAATTTTGACTTCATTTCCTCTCCAAATTATTTTACTAACTCATCCTTGTTGCTACCAAACATGATGTCATCTACATATACTACTACAATTAAGAGTTCATTTTCATCTTCCTTTATATACAGATTGTTGTCTACTCCTCCCTTCTTGAAACCTTGTTTTTGAAAGTACTTGTCCAACCTAGAATACCATGCATGTGGAGCTTGTTTGAGACCATATAGGGCTTTCTTTAATTTGCACACATAGTCGTGTTTATCTGCTAAATAAAATCCTTCAGGTTGTTCCATGTAGACTTCTTCCTCTAGATCTCCATTAAAGAAGGCAGACTTCACATCCATTTGATATACCTTGAAATCATGATAACATGCAAAAGCCAAAAGCATTCTAATTGCTTCCATTCTTCCTACAGGAGAAAATTTTTCATCATACTCAATTCCTTCGATTTGAGAGTATCCCTTGCATACAAGTTTGGATTTATTTCTGATTACCTAACCTTGTTCATTCATCTTATTCTAGAATATCCACTTTGTGCCAATGAAATTTTTCCTAGCAGGTCTTGGCATTAAGTCCCTGGTCTTGTTCTTCTCAATTTTGTCTAATTCTTCATTCATAGCATTTACCCAATGTTTGTCTTTGTTGGCTTCATCGAAATTCTTCGGTTCTATCTGTGACAACATGGCTAGGTACACTTCCTTAGTCTATTCAGCTAGCTATATTCTAGTTTGGACTCCTACACTCTTGTCTCCAATAATTTGGTCTTTAGGATGGTTCTTCTGAGTGTGTCTCGAGGGTCCTTTTGAGTTTATTTATGTATCTTATGTTGTCTTACTCTGTTCTTCATTTTCTTTATTCTCGTCTTCATGATCATCTGGAGGATTGGCGTAGTTTGTGTTTTTGGTTCTGTCTGGTAGATCTTTGTCGAATCTTATATCAATGCTTTCCACAATTTTATGCAGTTTTTTATTGTAGCACCTATATCCCTTACTCTTGGATGCATATCCCAAAAATATTCCTTCATCAGCTCTTGCATCATACTTCCCTAATTTTTCATCATTATTATCTATGAAACATTTGTTTCCAAAGACTCTAAAGTGCTTGATTGATGTCGGTTTCCAATGCCATAATTCATATGGAGTCTTGTCACAATTTAGTCTGAGATGAGCTTTGTTGAGAATATGGACAACTGTATGTATTGCTTCTGCCCAGTAGGTTTGGGGAATGTTTCTTTCTTGCATCATTGCTCTGGCCATCTATTGTACTGACCTGTTTTGTCTCTCTGCTACTCCATTCTGTTGAGGTGTACCTACAACTGTAAACTGTTGCTTTATATCACATTCACTGCACAGGTTTGTAAAATCATCGTTTGTGAATTCACCTCCTCTGCGTGATCTAATGCATTTTAGTTTACATCCAGTTTGATTTTCTACCAATGCTTTGAACATCTTAAATTTATCAAAGGCTTTGGATTTGTATCTAAGAAATTCCACCTATGTTAATCTAGAAAAATCGTCGATTATCAGCATGAAATACGATTCTCCACCTAGTGCATTTGTTCTTGAAGGTCTGCACAGGTCCATGTGTACAAGATGAAGAGGCTTACTTGTAGATAGTTGGTCTTTAGCTTTGAAAGTTGTGTGAGTTTTCTTTCCCAGTTGGCAGGACTTACACGTGGTATTTGGTGGCTTCATTACTGTAGGAAAATCTCTGATAGCTTCCTTTTTTCTCAGTTTGATGATGTGCTCAAAATTTAGATGTCCCAATCTTCTATGCCATAGCCAAGATTTGTCAATCTTGTTGATGTGGCATGCTTCATTCTTTTCTTCTAATATATAAACATTACTCTCTATTCGAACACCTTTGACCAAGGTATTTCCTATGTTGATTGGCCTTACTTCACAATCTTGGGATCTGAAAAGGACCTCACAGCCTTTATCACACATTTGACTAACACTTAACAGATTGGATTTTAGACCGTCTACAAATAGTACATCCTGAGCCTCTCCTCTTCCATTATTCAGGCTGACTGTTCCTTTTCCCTTGATTTTCCCTACTTTATCATCACCGAATGTTACATTCCCAGATTTCTTTTCATCGAAAGATACAAACTTGCTTCGGTCTCTAGTCATATGTTTTGAGCACCCACTATCCACATACCATTGATTGTTTTGATTTTGAGCAAATAGAACCAGATCACATTTATTTAGTTTCCTTTTCCATTGCATGCAATTGTTTGCTGTATAACCTTCTGGGGAGATGAATCATAGTCTTTGAGAGGACATTCGTTAGACTTGTGCCCATTTTTATGGCAGCTAAAACATTTGATTGTATTTCTGAATAGATTGAGTACGTAAGTGAATCCATCATTGTTCCTAATTCCCTTTGAGTTTCCATACTCCAGTCTTTGTATATAAGTTCTGCACTCCATGGATTTATGATCGAACCCTTTACAACAAAAACAATACCGATGGAAGTAGTATTTGTCTCTAGCAGAGAGAGTTGTTTGAGGTAGTCTTTTCATTTTTTGCATCTTTTGCTGGTTTGACTGGATTTGCTTTTTCTTACTTTATGCTGCAATATGTTCAGGTTTGTGGCAGACAAAGTAGTTGATGCTTCTCACAGGGGGCAGGAACCGCCTTTGACATCTTCCAAATTTGTTCAATTCATCCTTAGGAGCGTATGAGCCTTTTGAAGTTGTCTGTTTCTTCATTTATTTCTTTGTCACTTGAGGTTGCTACTTGTTTCTTTGTTTCATTATATATCATGGTATTGTTAGATTCTAATTCTGTGGATTCCATTTTTGCTCCTTCATTATCCTTTACAACTTTTACAAAAATGATATTCTTTTTATATTCTGCCTTGGATTTGTTTGTTTCTCCTTCATAGCCTATCACAGCCTTTATATGAGGAGGTCTTTGAGCTTTTATAATTTTGTCCAAATGTCCAATGCTTTTCATTTGAGAAATATTCATAGTTAATTCAATTTGGGCCTTTTCTAATTTCTTCCTCAGGCTTACCACTTCTTCTTACAGTATTTGTCGCTCTTGATTTTTCTCCTTTATTTCTCTTCTCAGAATATCCTCTATTTTCCTTGATTCTTCTAGCTCAATCTTCAATTTAATAATATGTTATGAATCTGGTTCTGTATTTACATATTTCAGAAGAATATCATTCTATTTCTTACTCTTAAATTTAAGTTTGTCTATTTCCTCTAGGGCACTAATTAGCTCCCCCTAAAGATCTACCTCACCTTCTTCTTCAAATTCCCGAAGATCTTCCTCAAGATCTTCCTTGGCCATCAAAATGAATTCCGATGTTCCTTCTTCATTGGGGGATTCATCTGAGCTCTCAGATGTGTTGTTGTCTTGTTGGGCATAGAATGTTTTTTATTACATCTGTTCCCTTTCGACCTAATGCTGAAATTGGTTTTCTCTTTCCCTCTTGACTGATTCTACATTTTCTTATGAGGATATTTATATGCATAGTGCCCCACTCTTCCACAGTTAAAGCACTTAAATGGACGTTTATCTTTATATGTACCTATGCCTTTCTCCCATCTTTTGACAAATTTGGCCTCTTCTTCATTGGAGCAGGAGCATGTACCTTCCTTCTCTTCTCTACACTTATCTTTCTTAAAGGTTTCCTCCCTCACATTTGACTTCCCTTTTGGAAGTCTCATCTCATAGGTCATCAAGTTTCCAAGCAATTGGTTCATGGTCAGTGTTTCCCAGTTTGTTGTTTCTTCTATGGCAGAAACCTTAGGGGTTAAAATTGGATAGTAAATATCTCAATATATTTTGTACAATTATAGATTCTTTAATGGTTTCTCCTAGTGCTTTCATGTTATTCACAACTTCTGCAACCTTTAAGAAGAAACTGGCTACATATTCATCTTCATTCATTTTTATATTTTCAAATTGATATCTATAGGCTTGCATTTTGGCCATCTTCACCTTTTTATCTCCCTCATGGATATTTTCTAATGTATCCCAGATATCTTTGGCAGTCTCACTGTGCATTACTTTGATAAATTTTGGTTCGACTGCTCAAGAGTGCATTCATGGATTTTGCATTAGCTATGAAATTTTTCTTGGCTTCTTTCTCTGTGTTAGTATCCTTTGGAGCATATCCTTCTTCCACAACAACCCAAACTTCTATTCCTAGAGACATTATGTATGTCTCATTATTATTTCTAGAAGGCATAGTTTGTGCCAGCAATCAATGGGGCTTTATTTGTTGATCATCCTCCTAGGCTAGCCATTTTGGGGACCTAGGATCTCCTTCCAGTTATTAAACTGATACATAAGGAAATGTATCTGATACCAATTGATGAACCCTTAGTTAAACTGAGAGGGGGGGGGGGTGAATCAGATTAATACATTCATGGACATTTAAAACTTTTTATTCAACTCATTTACACCTTCATTTCATAAGAAGCTTAATACATAATGGACCAACAAACATAATGTGTGGACAACAAGTAATTAAATAGATTAAAACACCTCATCAACACTTAATCATCAATCACATAGATAACAGATATAAGTGGAAACCCATAAAGGGAGAAAACCACATCTTATTATTGTTGTGATGCAAAGGCAAGCTCCAACTCCCTCTCACAACTGATTTTCTGTAGGCTCCAATCTATAGGAGGCTACTACCCCAAATTCTGCAAGATACAACTTGCATGGAAGCTCGAACTCCCATCTACTTTCTGCAGGCTACAACCCATAGGAGGCTCATACCTCAACCAACTACAACTAGACATCTATCAAGCTACAACTTGATATGGAAGCACCAACTCCCTCACATTACAATAAAATCATATGTTGATTTACCTGGATATCAACTCTGTATTTCTCCTTCTTCAATGCTGCCCTTCCCGCCTTCAAATCTACTTCATATCAGCTCTGGATCTGCACAACATCTTTATCTGCTCTCTCTCATTCTTCCACTCTCTAACCCCTCTATGCATATTACAATAAAATCATTTATAGAGATCACTTCATGGTTTTTTGCATTCTATATGGGAATATGAAGTGAACAAGCATGACTCTTGCCTTCCACCCATTCATTTCCTCACTCAACATATTCATGATGTTACAAATATATACAATTATTACAGTATCAAATGGAGTTTTGGTTTGCCTGGGAGACTTGCCTTTGCATCACAAACAATATAAAACAAATAATACATTTACAGTTACATTCAAATATTTCATTCATCCCTTTCAACTTCTTGCATTTGCTGTGTGTTTTTCCTCTTCTGCTTGCTGTCCCTTTGTCTTTTATGTTTCAGCAGTTATATTCCAACTATGCTGCATGACCTCCTTTTTTCCTGACTCGACCCATGCTGTTGCACTATTCTACATGAGCTCCGGGTCCTTTTTCTTACCTGAGCCTTTTCTTGCTGTGTTCAGACTTTTCTTTTGTTACCCGAGTCTTTTATTCATGACCTATGGGGTATGGTCCACATAAAATCCCTTTTAACGCAGCGAATTACAATATCATAGTTTATTCCACATACATACGTTAGTGATCAAACAACGTATATTTTATATAAGAGAATGCGGAATAGGAGTTATCGGGTCCCACAACACTTTACCAATCACAATAAATCACACTGCTCTTTGCCTGCAAATTTTAACGTTTAGCAATAATATATCTCCTATCTTGTGTGATATGCAATCACATCACATTGCATCCAACATAACTTATCGTGCGAACCTTAAGCAAAAAAACATGAAATATGTGATGTGCACTAATGTGTAGTGCTGACACATGGCTCCTACCTTTCACTACATCGCATCCAACATACCTTACCATGCGAACCTTAAACCATAAAATCTGTAATGTGTGCTAATGCGCAGTGCTGACACGTGACTCCTCCTTTCCAACGCATTACATTTTTTTAACCTTATCTGATCTGAAAATGAATGCTAGGTATTGCTGTGCTAGTTTCATTTTAGATATAAAATTTTCTTTGCTTTGTTTTACTTATCCTTTATGGGTTTGTTTTGGAGCATGTGATTGTCAAACAATGTATTTAGTGAAATTATGAGTTTGTCATAAGCTTAAAAAGCATAATTTTAAATGACAGAACATAAGCAATATTAAACACAACAAACACACATAACAGAGCTTAACACAGAGAATTTTGATAAAGGATTTCACCCCTCTTGGGCTACATCTCCTTGGTCCAGATTCATAGTGTGACCTTTGTATTAGCTTCAAGTGTGCTCAAATTGCTATTACAAGCTTCAGAACCTCTTGGAACCTATTCTAATGAGTTTTAAAACATTATAATCTCCCAAAAATGACTATTTTTTTGCTAAATTTGGACTCTGGATGCTCTGGCAATGACCCCAACACCTGGTGGCCCTGGCCTTCAAAAATATTCAAATGCACTAAAACACCTATAGATGACCTTTTCTGCCTCTGCAACCTGCTCCATTGAGTTCCTAGCATGAAAATTAGCCAGGAATGACTTTTACTAAGCTCCATTTGGTCGAAAATTGAGTGAGTTATGACCAAAACCAACTTTGCTCCAATTTCTCCTCCAACACTAGAGAAACTGCCAATTAGTTTTCTAAAAATAGCAAATCCGCCTAATTCAGCTCCTCCACTAAACATGCTGCTATTTTAAATCGCAGTTAATTAACTGCTATCTGTGGATTAGTGCTAAGATAAGCACATCATTAGTACTAAGCATGTTTTTTCATTGGCTTTGGCACATTTCTGAAGACTAAATACTTGTGCGTCGGCATTGGAATCAAGTACTGGGCCTATGGCTTGTTGGTGAAGGTGTCTTGGTATGAAGGGGGAGCTCATGGGTTCAATTCTCGGAACTCAACCCCATATGTTTTTTGCACTATTATATGTTTTATAACCATTCGAACCATGGTATATATGCGGATATGTATAAACCAACAAAAATTGCGTGGATTGTGGATTGCAATTTGTGTTTAACCTTGGCATATACGTGGAATTAATATTTGTGTTTTAATTAATATTTCATTACAATATAATAAATATATATATAATATATATAATATGTTTTATAACATATATATATATATATATATATAATATGTTTTATAAAACATATTCGATGGCGATTTTTCCTGCTGAACATCCTCTTCTTGTGAATCATCTTGACTCACATCGATGATGAAATATCCTATTACATTCTCTCCAGTATTTTTATCCACTTGCTTCAAATGCTTGGAATGATAGGTTGGATATAGTGTCCAACATTGGGCAATGAGATGTCCCTTCTTCTGAGAATAAGTGCAAATCTTTTGCATCTTCTATTCAAGTCACCTTTGCTTTGACTGTTTCCTGTATGCTATCATTCTCTTCTAGCATCTTGAAACTTGATGGTTATACAAACCACAATATGAACAACAAATTTTTCTCCCATTCATGCATGTAGATTTGTCATTCTTAACATAATCATAAAAAACATGATTATAGGAATAATTATACCTTGAATGTTGCTTTGAATGTTCATATTTATCACCTTCTTGAGAAGATGAACTTGAAGAGGCTCCATCTCTCTTTTGAAGACCAACAAAAATTTTCACGACCTTAGAACTGTCACAAATCTCTTGTTCGCCATAAGCTACATGTCTACAAGAATCTTGCTGCAACATGGGATTCAAACAATTGCATTCATCTTGATTGCAAACTTTACATGTTTGAGGTTTTGAACATACAACAAAAGTCCTTCTTGGAACTGTTTCAAGTGTCTTCATGGCTTTAGAACTTTCTCCATAAATTTGTGCATATCCAAGACTGAAATAGTTAGGCCTTTCCTCAACCATAATTGGCTCAACCATGCCTTGTCATGCTTGCCTAATCCCTTACCTCTTCTTCAAGCACATGCTTGGCTAAGGCTTCTTTGGCATCATGGAGCTAAATCTCCATCTCATGCATATTTTGAAGAAGTTCTTGCTTCTCTTTCTTCATAGAAACCAATTTCTCTTGAAGTTTAGTGTTCTCCTACATATCTTCATACAGTTGTTGCACCATATATTTCATGATGTGTAAGTCCTGCTTCATCTCTTTATCAAAGATTCTTGCAAAGGAGGATGGTTTAGAATCACCAGTTAATGAAGTTTCCATCACAATGGAATGAATTAAAGAGCTTCACAACAATTCACAAAGCTTCATGCCTTGACATTTTAGCTATAGATACAAGCTCATCTATGCATCTTGTATCTCTTCAATCACTTTAGCCTCTTGTGCTTCAAGTGTTGCCTTGAGTGGTCCTTTGGGTAAGGATGATGCCTTCTCAGCCTTCTTCCATCTTTTCCTAACTTCCAGACTAACTATTAGTAGCTTCCCTTCTCCTCTAGCAATCTCAACCTTGTAAGCATCAGTAAATTTGCACTGTTAAAGCCTTCAAGTAAAACACGCAAGAAACCTTGTGCTCTGATACCAACTTGATCTAAAAACGAATGCTCATTATTTTTGTGCTAGTTTCATTTCAGATATAAACTTTTCTTTTCTTTTTTTTACTTATCCTTCATGGGTTTGTTTTTGAGCATGTAATTGTCAAACAATGTACTTAGTGAAATTATGAGTTTGTCATAAGCTTAAAAAGCATAATTTTAAATGACAAAATAGAAGAAATATTAAACACAACAAACACACATAACATAGCTTAACATAGATAATTTTCATAAAGGAGTTCACCCCTCCTGGGCTACATCTCCTTGATCCAGCTTTATAGTGTGACCTTTGTATTAGCTTCAAGTGTGTTCAAATTGTTGTTACAAGCTTCAAAACCTCTTGGAACCTGTTCCAATGAGTTATAAAACATCATAATCTCCCAAAAATGACAATTTGTTTGCTGAATTTGGACTCTGGATGCTCTGGCAATGACCCCAACACCTTGTGGCCCTGACCTTCAAAAATCTTCAAATGTACTAAAACACTCGTAGATGACCTTTTCTACCTCTGCAACCTTCTCCATTGAGTTCCTAGCATGCATATGAGCCAGGAATGACTTTTTCTAAGCTCCATTTGGTTGAAAATTGAGTGAGTTATGACCAAAACCAACTTTGCCCCAATTTCTCCTCCAAAACTGGAGAAACTGCTAGTTAGTTTTCTAAAAATAGAAAATCTGCCTAATTCGGCACCTCTGCTAAACATGCTGCTATTTTAACACACATTTAATTAAATGCTAACTGCAGATTAGTGATAAGATAAGCACATCATTAGGGCTAAGTGTGTTATGTCTTTGGCTTTGGTGCGTTTCTGAAAATTAAATACTTGTGCATCGGCATTGGAATCAAGTATTGGGCCTGTAGACTGTTGGTGAAGGTATCTTGGTATGAAGGGGGAGGTCACAGGTTTAATTCTCGGACCTCAACCCCATATGTTTTTTGTACTACCATATTGTTTATAACCATTCGAACCATGGTATATATGGAGAAATGTATAAACCAACAAAACGTACATGGATTGCAATTTGTGTTTAACCTTGGCATATACATGGAATTAATATTTGTGTTTTAATTAATATTTAATTACAATATAATAAATAAATATATAATATATATTTTATATTATAATATATATAATATGTTTAACATATAATATAATATAATATATTATATTATATATATATATATATATATATATATATATATATAGATATAAACAATTCCACCTTAGGCAACATTAGAAAATCTACCCCCACATAGACCACATTAACGAATCTGAAATTGTCACTTGTCACAGCCTCATTGGCAGAAACTTGAGGAATATTCTTGAAGATTCCTTTTTCCTGACTGGGCTGCCACATCATCGATGTACCTGTTCTACCCATTTTTTTTTACCTGTTTTGGAAAGCGAACAATAGAACATAGCACAGTCATAAGAACTCGGATTTTGATGAAATGAGTTGCGTCGGAATCCTAGCAATGAACTCTATCCGATCATTTAGGTTTGAAACAATTTTGAGCACTTTGAATTTTTAGCTAATTTTAGGCCTTGATCCAATCTAATCATTATCACATCGCAAACTAATTAACATACCTTGCGAAGCCTTAGCACTATCCACTAGCATTTGAGATGTGCGAACTCACGATTCATCATCCGCTGTTGATCTACCATACGATCTAACGGTCCTCACTGTGTGCCCTGTCGTGCCAACACATGTCCATTCTCCTCTTCACATCGACACAAAGTAACTTATCCTACGACGAACTTAACACTTATGCGCTAAACTTTGCGATTTGCACTTTTGATCTCCGTCGTTAGTCTTCGTTCGATCCGACGGTCAAAGCTTGTCTCATTTTCGATCCACTTCACATCACATGTTAAATATCTTAACTTCTGAAGTCCTAACCATAAAAATTGTACCCTGCGATGTGTGATATGTTCACGTTTGCGATGTGATTGTCACCATTGATCTGCACCAGATCTACAGTTCTTGCTTTTGCTTGCAAATCCGATTGTCCTTCCCAACTCATCTTGTGGTGTAATCTCATCCGTTCATGTCTTGCCTTCACTTCTGTGACCAAATCCTGACCGTCCACTCGCCTCCCTTGGAATTCTTCTAAGTGTTCCCTGCCTTAGTCGATTTTTCTTCTTTCTGCGACCACCGCTACTCTTCATCTCCACTATCCTTCTTGAGATTTATTTAGTTTCTAAATGCGCTGATCTCTCCTGAGCTTTATTTAGTTTCTAAATGCTCTGATCTCTCCTAAGATTTTTCTTCTATTCGTTATTCACTACGACTTGTGATTTTTACTCTTGCTACACGCCTTACTCACTACATTGTTGCACGCCTTACTTACTACTGCCTTGTTTTCCCTAGCTTCCTTTGCTTCCTTTGCTGCCTGTGCTTCTTTGCTGGCTTTTCTCCTTGTCTGCCTTGCTTCTTAGCTACCTTTGGTGCCTTTCCTTTTTGATAGTTCAGGTTCTGCTCCTTTGTGCTCCTTTACCATCAATGAAAATATTTCCAACATCAGGGAGGGGCCAACTCCTCTAACACTCCCCCCCCCCCCAGGCAGCATGTATCCAGGACACGAAATGCCTCACACCTTTGCCCAACTTCATCCTCCGATGCTAGGGCCTACTTTTTCCCAACCTCTATACCCTAATGTTTCTCAACCTCCTTACCACTAGTAAAAAATGATGAAATTTGTTACTAGGTGACTAAAAACGTTAGTCACCGCAATTATTTCAAGTGAATTACTACTAAATTTGAGCAAATTTAAGTGACCAAAATAAAAATGACTAACTTAAACGACTAATTTAGTCTAGGAATAAAATATACGACTAGATAATAAGTGACTAAATTAAAAACGACTAACTTAAATGACTAATTTAATCTAGAAATAAAATATATGACTAGATAATAAGTGATTAAACTAAAAACGACTAGCTTAAATGACTAATTTAGTCTAGGATTAAAATATATGACTAGATAATAAGTGAAAAAATTAATACTGATTAATGTAAATGTATATTATAGTCTAAGAATAAAAATATGACCAAATAACAAGTACAACAACTATATGAATTAGTCATTTATGTTAGTAATTTTTAATTGTGGACACACTATTCGTTATGGGTTTTTTGTGCCATTGTTACATACCATGGTTGATTATTGCACTAGATTCATAGAGAATGATTTCATTAATTTGAATTAAAAGTATGTTGATTTATACATGGTTAATTGATAAAATCTATAATTTTACTCTAAAGCCATATTATTCTATAGATACATGCATTACAAAAATGTTCACAAATTCTAATAATGCATTCACATTCTTAGAATGTGCACACACCATTATTAGAAAGCCATACATACTAACAATTCTTGTGGCTCTTTAATTATGTAGAATAACATGCCATGGCTCCCATATCCAAGTTGAAATCTGAATATCCCTTAGAGAGTATCTATGTGGTTGTTTGGGGGTTAATTCATGTTCCTTGAACTAAAGAAGCTTTATTTAGGGCCTAAGGCCCTCTTTTCTCCCGCCCTAAAGATAGTACATTCCCCAAGGAAAATCCTTACCATGTAAATCATCCCACGGTGACAAAGATCCCCCATATATGCCAAATATCCCCTATAGATGTTTCGTGTAGTAATTAGAATACTTGTTCAAGAATATTGATCATGGGAAGATTCAAATATGACCCAATCACCTTATGATCCTTCCTTGATCATGGTTAAGGCCCCAAGTGCCATACATGGTGCAAAAAGAATCCTAATGATATTAAGGCTAAATTTAAAGGTCCTAGGACCTAAATATGTAAAAAAAAAAACCTTCAAATAGAACCCATATCACACCTAAAGGCTAGATATTATATCTTAGATAGTATATCTGTGGTCGTTTAAGGCCTTATTCATGTCCCTTGAACTAAAGAAGTTTTTTTTAGGGACTAAGGATCTTGTTTTCTTTCCATATCCATCATAGAGACCATAAAACCCATACTTATTATGTAAAACATACTAGTTGTTCCCATATTTCCATTATAATATTTTGTTCATGGAAACTAAATATGAGAAAGACTTGTTTTAGGCATAAGGCCCTTTTTCATTCCCTGTCCAAGAAAGAGGACTCAATTCCCATATATGATGTGGAAAAACTCATAATGGAACCCTTATCCTAGATGGAGGCTTAAAATCCATCAAAGACGATTTATATTGTTCTTTATGTTTTTTTTCATGCAATATGAGCCAAAGGAGTTTCATTTTGGATTGAGGCCATTTTTTTCATCCCTTTGAAATAGTACAAGCCTAAGACCAATTCCTACTATGTAAAACATACCAATGACACTAAAGATCCCCCATATATTCCTAAAATCCCTATAGAGGTTATGTGTTGTTCTTTGAGAACTACTTCAAAAGCTTAATCATCAAAGATTGAAATAAGGCCTAAGCTCCTTATGACGTTCCTCTTTTGACCAAGCCTACACTTGTAAGGATCATATGTGATTTGAAATCCTCCTAATTTCATTAAGGTCTAATGATGAGGCTCCAAGACCCAATCATAGTGTGCAAAACCTTTGAATGGTAGACACATCCCTTCTAGAGGCCAATGAATATCCCTTAGAGAATATAATTTATGTGGTCGTTTGACTATTTTTTAATGCCCATTGATTATTTAAGACTTAATTCCATTTTCTTTAATGTCCTTCTTTGGCCATAATAAAGGCCAACGACCCATTGTTATTATGAAAAATATAATAAATGCCTATATTCCCACTAGAGGTATTTTTCATGGAAATTGAGCATGAGAAAGATTAATATAGGGACTAAGGAAATTGTTTTCCTCTCCTAACCATAACATAGACACTAACTCCCATATGTGGTGAGAAATAATCCTATGGTTCCCATATCCTAGCTTAAGACCAAAGATTCCTTAAAAAATATCTATGTTGTTTTTAAGTCTAGCTCATTGCCCTTGACACTAACAAGCTTCTTGTAAGGCCTATTGCCCTTGTTTACCTCCCTTACCCATGGTACATTCCTTAAATCCTATACATGGTGTGAAAAAATTCCTAATGTAATTGATATCCCATATATTCCTAATATTATTTAGAGAGTATCTATGTGGTTGTTCAATGCCAAATTCATGGCCCTTGAGCATGAGAAGCTTCATTTTAGAAATAAAAACCTTTTTTACCTTCCCTCATACTAATGCTTATCATGCAAAGAATAATAATGGTGCTCATAGTCCTAGTCTAAGGCCCTTTTCATGTCCATTGGTAAAGTCCTTGAGGGTTATTCCTAGTGTGAAAATGTGGTAATGTTGTGCACATATTAGTAAATATAAAAACCCCAATAGAAATTCCTCCATTGGTCATAACCTCTCATAATTATAAATCTAAGAAATTGGTCTCATTGTGATAGGTGGAAGCTTAGTCCAAAAAAACCAATAATTATCAAACTTTAGGAGGGGACATGTTATCATACCTTTTTATGTCTATATTAAAACAAGAAAAAACCACATAATTTTAATTTTGAGTCTCTTAATTTTTCTTAATACATGAGAAATGATGACCACATAAACAACTAAAAATTAAAAAAAGGTATACTCTGGACACACATAAATATCACTTCATAAAACTAATAATTATATTTGTAAGTTTTACATATTAAATAATTTACATACAAATTAATACTATATATAATTTGTCGTTTTAAATATTATTATTAATATTTAATATTTAATTTTTATTTTAGATTAATTTCAATTCTCGCTCCCAATTCCCACCTGCAAAAAATATACCTGGAAGAATGTTTTTCCTTCTAAGGTTGCTGAAAATGCCATATGCTCAAATGAGTTGGAGACCAAAGAAGAGAAGTCTGGTGCCCTTGTTACAGAAGCTGGTTATTTGAACCAAGATGAAGCAAGAGATTATTCTACTATGAAACCTTTGGATGATCATTCTGGACGTCATATGGAGTTAGATTATCATAATGTGTTTCCATCAGCTGTTACAGAGGTAGCCTCTGCATCTTATATGGATATTTTCACACCTGATTTAAATGAAGAGGCTTTTTCTTTTGCATCATCTACTCCTCAACTCATTGAGGAATTAGTTTCCAGTATTGACGATGTTTCTTTTTCAAGTTATTTATAGAAAGGTCACTTACTTTGTTCAAAGAACAACTCTATTATAGTTGAACCCTCTTTGGTAGCTTTTTATGTGTCTTGTTCAGTACCTATTTTGTCAATGGGGTTTGAACATGGTTAGATGTCAATGTCGTCTCAACATTGTGCATTAGCATTGCCGAATCCCCAGCTTGAGGTTTTATCAACTGTTCCTGCATTTTTTTCAGTGACTGGTTTTTCAATGCGGTTTGAACAGGTTTAGATGCTTGAATATAATCAAAATATGAAGGGAGTTGAGCCTGAAATTGCCATTAGGGAACATGTTCAACCAGAAGACGCATGCATGAAGGGACAAATGCTATCTAATAAGATTGAATCTATTGATAAAGAAGTGATGCAACATGTTGTTATGTTTCATTCCCATGAAGATGTAAATTTGGTACCTATTTCGAATCCCCAACAAGAATTTGTGGTAGAAAAAAGTAAGGAAATGTGCACTCTGGCCTACAACTTATAAGCTATATCATCTTCAATGGTAATTTATCGATGGCTATGGCTATAGATCATTCATGTTTGCACATTTTTCAAAATTAAATACATCTAAGAATCACTCACATAGTCCTGAATTTCTGGCCTGAAGTAGTTCGACGTAGTTAAGAAACAGAGCTTTAGATGCACATGAATGGTCTACACTAGGATTTCAGCATTTCAATCCAGTAGGAGGCAATAAACAGGAGTTCCACTCAGCATTTGGGTCACAAGAGTATGCTCAGGTTGCGAGAACACATAATATAATGATGGACAGACTCATTCAACAAAGTCCCATAGACATGCAGACATTTCCAAAATGTGCATCAAGCCAAGATTTTATTCCTGTTTCAGATGTTCACTCTTCTAGCGACATATCAGGCTCTTAGCATTTTTATTTTCATTGATTTCCATTTCCATCTTCTGCAACTCCAAATATTCAAGTGGGGCCTATGACGGCATTTCAACAAATCAATCATGTAGAGGTTGGAAAGCAGCAATTGCATTCCATAATTGGAGCTCAAGATTATTCCGAGGCAAAAAAAATGAAGAACTTAATGATAAGAAAACATATTCAACAAAGTCCTGTATCCATGCAGATATTTCCAAGACACTCATCTAGTCAACAGTTTGATCTTACTTCGACTCTTAAATCTAGTGTATCAAGCACTAAACAATTTCCTATTCACTCATTGCCAGCCACGACAACTACCATTTTAGATAAACACAAGTTGTCTACAGTGGAGTTTTTCTCAATTCCGACACCTTCTATTCCAAATGTGCAAGAGGTTCCAACAATGGAATTTCAACAAATTACTCAAATAGCAGATGGTGAAAGGCAATCACATTCCACAACTTGAGCTCAAGAATATGCCCAGGCAAACAAAATGGAGGACTCAAGGATAGGTACATCTATTCAACAATATCCTATAGCCATGCATACATTTCCAACATTCTCATCTAGCCAACAGTTTAGTCCCAATTCTGATCTTCCATATTTTGTTCATATATCAAGTACTGAACAGTTACCTATTGATGTATTGCCAACTCCATCTCTAGCAACTTCCATTTCAGATACACACAAGGCGTATACAATGGAATTTAACCACCTTAATCAAATAGCAGTAGGTAGGCAACAGTTTCATTCAGCACCTGAGGCTCTAGAATGTTCTGGGGTGATACCAACAGAGAATTTAGTATTTAGTGGATCTGGTCAAGAAGTTCCCAAAGTAATGAGAGAAATTCCAACATGCTCTTCTGTCCAGCAATTCAACATTGCTTCAGGTAATAAGTTAGCTGTTAATATGTCACATGTTGAACAGTTATCTATATCAGGAAACACTTCTGACTTGGTTCATGTTGTGTCTCAGAATTATTTTTCTTGGTACCCTTAACCATTGGAACAAGATGGTTGCTAGATACATGTAGAATGGGTTAGTTGATGTGGCTTTCAATTTCTTTGAGAAAATTCCTCAAAGAGATATGGTCTCAACCTTAGCAACCGATGATCCAGTCAGAAGTTTACTTCATTTACCGAGAAAAGGGATCAACAGCTATATAAGTAGCATGATGAATTAAGAAATACCTTACTGGGTGGGGTTACTAGGATCTTTCCTTACAGAACTTAGAGGTGAGAGGATCGAAGGCAAGCATAACAACTATCTAGAAAAGAAGGAAAGGGAATAGGAGCAGTCCATACCTAATCCTAATGTGAAAAGCTCTACTCTGATAGCAGTTAAAAAATAATTTTAGGCCACCTAGCCAACCACCATGATTGTAGGTTATGCACAAAATGGCTACTTTGACGAGGCTCTGAAACTCTTTCAACGGATGCAATTGGCAAAAGTAAAATCAAATACAGAAACCTTCCCCAGCGTTCTACCAGCTTGTGCCAATTTGGCAACTCTCAAGTCTAGAAAATATCTCCATCGGGATATAGCTAAAAGTGGAGTTGAGTCGGATATGTTTGTTGGGACTACCCACATATACATGTATGAAAAACGTAGTAGCATAGGTGATGCAAGTAAAGTGTTTGATAGAATGTCTACAAGAAATGTTGCCTCTTGGAATGCAATGATTGCATCATATGCCATGCATGGATGTGACAAGAAGTCCCTCAGCCTCATTGAACAAATGCAACACTCCAGCATAAAGCCGAACCAGGTAAAATTCGTTGGTGTTCTCTCTGCATGTTGCCATGCATGCCTAGTCAATGAAGGTTGATAATACTTCAATTCCACGAGCACAGATTACCACATTACACCTGAAATGGAGGATTATTGTTGTATGGTTGACCTTCTTGGTCGAATTGAATGCCTGGATGAAGTGCATGACTTTATCAATAAAATTCTAATAGAACCTGACATTGTTGTGTTGAAGTATTCGTTGGGTTCTTGTAGAGCCCATGCCAATGTGGAGCTAGGAGAAAAATTTGTATAACGCCTTCCTAAAGTTGGCCTGCCCTTCTAAATTGAGCCCTATGATTACCAGATCTTTTGCTGCTTTCAAACATTTACAATGCAACTGGTTGGTGGGATGGTATTGAAATAGTATGAAAATTATTGAAACCAAAAAGAGGTCTGGATGCAGTTGGATTGGGATGAATAAGTAGATGTATACTTTTCTTATGGGAGAAAGGTTATATATCTATCACATAAAGTTTCTGCAGAGTTGGAAATATTTTTTGGGATGATGAAAGGTAGCAGGGTATGCTTCATACACGATTTGCACTAATGTTGTGAAGGAGAAGTCGAAGCAACATATTATTTTCAACACAGTGAGAAGCCGAAATTTGCAATTGGTCTTTTAAACACAACCCCAGGACACCTATCTGGGTCATCATAAACTTTGAGTATGTGGTGATTTCAACTCTACGATATTGCAGAGAAAATTTTTAGTGTCAGGGTGCCAATCCTTTCCAACATTTCAAATCTGGACAGTGTTATTGTGGCGATTATTGGAAATAGTAAGTGAACTGTGACATCCTCATATGCATCATTTTTCCTTGTTAGATAATGTTAATCTCGTATAATATTTTGGATATGGTGAGATAAATGTAACAAACCAGTATATACATTGTGTATAAAAATTTCCGATTCATAGCTAGTTATACAAGTGCCTGAAAAATCTCTGGTGCATGTCATATTAGCTTACTCCTTTAAGCTAAAGAATCAGATGAGCATAAAAAATGTTTGCAATGAATTCCATTTGTTTTATTAATGCACTGTTAAAAAATATTTTCATAAACCACTAATTAATTGGTGAGGCCTGCCTGAAACGAGTCATTGAGCCAAAAATACTCCCTTTTGCCAATTTTTGAAAAAATTGGCGGATGCAGTTAAAAAGTCATATTTTTTTCTTCATATTTTCTAGTTCATTTTTTGTATTGTTCAACTATTTTTTGTCGAGTCAGATTTTAGATCCCCACTAATTTTTGCCAAATTTATGTCCTACAACACTGTTGTTAAGTCTAGTTAATGTCAAATTCTTTTGAAGGAACTTTATATGAATTTTAGATGTTAGTTGATTTTATGGAAACTATTTATGTATTGATTTCTATGGAATCGTTGAAGTTTTTGACTCTTTCATAGACAATTTTTGAAAATTGAAAACATATTCATGGTACTTAAGTCAATATCTACCATCCTACCATATTCTGGAAATTGTTGAAATTGCATGGAAAATGGTATTTTCCATAAAACATAAGAAAGGAATATGGGATAGAAAGTGGTGTTTTACAAAACCCTTAAACTATTAAAACATGTAGTGGCACTCCCCATTTCCATTGAGTATAGCATGGCATCAATGAAGCACCTAGAAATTTCTTGAGACATCCCCTGGAGATAGTGGGGTATCTCGGGGTTGGAAAATTTTCTATCTCTTACATCCCAGTGATGCCTTGAGACATCTATGTTTCCCCTCCCTGGAGTGGAGGGATGCAGGAAATGCAGGGGGCATGTCCCTACGGATTACTGATAAATGCAGCTACATGTTGTGGCTATGATATTGCTAATAGTGCATAAATTATAACACTTGAATGCCTTAAGTTAAATCCTCGTAGGTATGCGTCTTTCAAAAAATGATATTTTGGCAAGAATTTCTCCCCAAATATGAGAAGTATAGATTGATTTTTCCATAAATATTCAATAGGTATTGGATAAACGACACGACACTAAACTGATAAGGATGACAGAAAAATAGCATGGACTTTGCAAGAGTTTCAATCATGAATCTCAAAAAGGTTCAGATTCTTTTCCAAAGAAAGTTTCAAGAATCAAATTCTTTTCCTATCATGAATCCCTAAAAGGTCCAAATTTTTTACCAATGGGTGTATTAGAAATTTTCTTTCTGAATTGGGGCATGGGTGGGTGTATTGGCAATTTCCTTACTAGATTGGGGCATACCCCACTCGGATGTTCACTAGGTATGTCATTTTAGGACTATTCTTATCTTGGATTCCCAATCCTTAAAGAATATCGATCATATTCAACCAATCTTGTCTTGGATACCTATCCAATCCTCAAAGAGTGTCATTCCACTTCCTATTTTAGATTTTCTCTCGTCAAGGAAATCGCAGATGTTTATTCAATATTCCATTCACCATTCTTCCTCCATGCCTTTCACTTAGATGTATGGTTGTTAGTCCTGGCCTAGTGCATGACACATGATGAGGATAATACAAATGATGTTTATCATTACACCCTATCAACCAGAGAGGAGATCCCTATTCCCACTTGATTTAGGGTATAAATCCTTGCTCCTTCACAAATAATAAGGAGACTTCATTCTCCCCCTAAAATATAGAGGAGATTCTCTGAGTCAACCATTTGCGAATATAGAGAAATGAAGTCCATATATTTATGAGAGGAAGGAGCATCTCTTACTCTCAGTGATTATTGGAAATGTATGAATGCTTCTTTTTTAATATCATTTTTTCCATAAAGAATTTCCCTATCATCATTCTTGATTTTCCAGATAGAATTTTGCACACAATCCCTGGAACTCTAGTAGTAGAAATATCTAGTATTTTTGTCCCCTTCATCAATCCAAATTTGATGAATCTTCTATTTCTATTCCTATGCTTGACACAAAATTATTTACCTTTTTTTGTGTCCAATTCTACTAATTTTTGTTTGGAATCCTCCGAGAAGCAGTTTGTTGAACGTGGATCTTCCTAAGATTTAATATGGGCACCGATTTGTACAATTTGTATACTTATTTCTTTTTTTATATGACAAGCCAGAAAATGAACTGCCTGTTTTAGTTTTTTCAACTTATAGAGAGATTGTCCATATCCGAATTTCCAATGCTCATATTGAATTTTGTTTAGAAGACTCAGACCATTGAGGTGTATTCTGGGTCTTTCAACAAAAAATGGTTAAAATTGAAGGGAGCGGGATTCCCTTTTGAAATGTCTATCCAGACTAAAAATAGAGGAAAATTATCAGATATTTGCAAGGGAAGGAACCATGAGCCCAAATTGGTGAGATGGTTAGATAGAAATTTCTTCAAAAAGAAGTGGTGTAGCCTTTTTGAAATTCAATAATATCCCCATCTACCATTCCTCCATGTCGGTCCAATTGTGTTAGGCTTAATATCTATGAAAGAGTTTCGGAAAAATAGGTCCTTGAAGTGTGTTGCGAGAGAGTCTGGAATGTTTCGACTTCAATTTTAAAGATTATCTCCATGTTAAAAAATATTAGTCCAGACTAATATTTTCATAAACTAACTCCAATTTAAAAGTTGAAATTTCTCCCAATAGATAGATGCTTAGCATTATGAGATGTGAGATGTACACACACCCTTGCCTACTTGTTGGATCATTCATTTGTCTCCAAAAAGAACACTTTCCAAAATGGTAAGGGGCAACAATGGGAATACGAGTTTTTGGGCTCTAGGACCCCGACAGAGATTGATCTTGTGCCCTGATAGAAATATAGGGCTAGCATCACTGTGTAGTTGAGAAAAGGTAGATAGTTGGGCATGGAACACTTGGGGAAAGGTTTGTCAACACTTGTTGCTCATGCCTAGGTTGTGAACAATGGGTTCACATCATGGTACTTGTACTGGAGAGTTTGATAGAACTTATGTGCATGCATATAACAATTAGTTGGATTTGTTTTTGGTGAGATGATCTTATCAAATATTCTATTCCTTCGGTGTACCTTTTCACCTTTAGGGGAAATTTCTAGTATATATATTAGCTTTGTAAACATTGTTACGTTATACTATTCTTAATGTAATTTTCTAAATCTTTTTATATTATTAAAGATATATTTACACGATAAGCGTTTCCTCTTTGGGTGAGGAGATAGTGGCAACAAAAGACATTCATTTATTCATCCTCGAAGCAATTGAAATTAGAGATGTGTGCTAGTTCACCCCACTAACAAGAGGCATTGTAGCAAAACAAAGATTAGATCTCTTCCTATTCTTATTATGAACAGTACCTTGGTTTGGTACCTGATGTGGATCTAATGTTTGAGTGTAGGGGTAGGCCCACGATTAGAAGATCATAATATGATTTGGGCAAGAAATCACCACCTCTTTTGTTTCGGTACTGTAGCAATGAAGATCACTTTTACGTTCCTTTTCCAAATTTTTCCTTCTGGGGATGGTAAGAAAAATTTTCAATTCATGCTTAGTAGTTCATGTGTATGTATGCTTCTGGAAATTGTGATTGGAATTTTTTTTTTCCGTTTTAAGGGTAACATCAAACCTAGTTTACAAAATTTCGAAGAAAGGTGCATTCAATAATAGAAATTCCCCAAATAAAATGGCGGATGCTTTTAAAAATAGGATAAGTTCACCTAATCCCTCTCCTAGCATGATTAGTGCATAAAATAAATATCAAAGATATAAAGATAGGATCAATTTATTGCCTAACTATACAAAGTAGGGAATCCTATTCATTGAGGAGTGTTTTAGTACACCAATCCCTATAGTAGTCTAACTTGACAAAGATAGATACATCCAAAAAGTCAGAGCAATATCATTTCATCAGAACTTTCTATGAAAACCATGTAGTTCATACACTTTAATGCACATTATTACATAATTACTCGCTTGCTACATCATTCAACCATTGCTTTACTAATTGTATATTTTTTTGTTTATTTTGATATGATATTATATAAAAAAATAAAATATCCAATGTGTTTATCCAATTTGAATCATATAAGCCACTATTTCAAAATATTCACTTCACTCGGGTATAACCAGATTCATTAGAATTTTGTATGTATAAATCTACAAAAAGATTCGTTAGCATTTTGTATAGAAAAAAATATAGCCAGATTCATTAGCATTCTTATATGTAAGCATACTTTCCAGTTAAGCTAATAAAACTACAGTAAACCAAAATGATAGGCAGAAGTTGGGACATGAAAATCCTTCTCTTCAAAAGAAAAAATCTGAGAAGATAAGAGATCAATTGCAGATTAAGATTCTCACCTATGTGAAATGATTTGGGACATCCATCACAAAGGACAAGGTCACCTCCATCCCAACACTCCGAACAAAAATCATCATTATCACTTAGATCAAGTATCTTTCTCTCACATGACATTTTTTGGCTTGCAAGTGAAATCACTACCTCATGTAGTCAGTGCCCATCCATAAGATAGATGAGTTGATTACTGTTCAACAATGGGCAATGCAACAATAAGTTAAAACCACTTCTGGTCCAGATATATTCTTGACAAAAAGAAAAGGGAATACAACTAGAACAACATCTCAAAGATACTTACGAATTTTGACTCTTTCCCCATCCAGCATGTTCTTCAAACTTTGAACAACACACCTAATAAACATAAAACAACCTAAATAGTAAGAACACAAATAATGAGCAAGTGACCCCTTGAAAGTTAATAAAAAATATTTTAAAATGTAATAATATCCTTCCAAGGTGGTTGTATATCGTGTCAAATACTCATATTTCCATGTCATCATCATGTTAGGTGACTTAGGATATTGTGCTGCTGCCTAGAAGACTGCCTAACATCAGGGCTTGGGGAACCTCATCTGATTGCTTATGTGGGTTCTGGAACAACAACATTGCCAGGGTGTCTTGGACATAGGACTAGTTTCCTGGGGCCTCATGGTAGATCTCATTGCAAAGGAGGAAGTGATTATTTGGGTGGAGACTAGTCCAGAAACTAGACAAAGGTAATTTACAGCAATATGCCAAGGGACAGACATGTTTGATAACTAGCTGCAAATTTCAGAGAAATTCATGAAATTCCAAAGGTAACTTTCAAGGATAAAAACACAACACAACCTAAATATTGTAATTACTGTGGAAAAATAATCATAGAGGAGAAGAGTGTTTTTTGAAGAAATTGCACAAAGAAAAGAGGAATGAAACTAAAGGTAAAATTAGAGGTAGAGATGATAGACATAAATTTGTGAAACTAAAAAAGACCATGAAACAGGTTGAGACTTAGTCACTAAGTTCCTAGTGGACTTAGTTAGACATTGCATTGCTTATTTATATAAGTAAAAAGTTGGTGGAGTGATCATATTGTACTGGTGGAATTCAGCTACATAATCATCAACTTTCTTCCTAGATTTTTCCTAAGATTGTGCCATTGGATTCTTAACTCGCATTCATTTCTTGATAGGTGGAACTTCTTCCATAATATTCATCTACATTCTTCCTAATTGAGGATGAAAAGTATTCCTTGGTGCCTTTACCGCTAGCAAAAAAATTTCCATCATAACAAGTCACAACTTGTCATCTTCAGTCTATCAAATGAGATTTTCTATGAGTTGAAAAACCATGGACATTCAATATATATATTTATAAATTCAAAATTCAATTATCAAGCCTTTTGATATTCATAGTTCCATCAAAAGGTTGATTGCCAAAATCATATCTACTTTAATTAGACATTGTTGGATGAAATAGGAGTTTGCTAGCATTGATGCTAAAGTAATAGGGCGGGTTCCTCCAACTGACATAGAAGGAATTTTGGCACTACTAATTTTGGTTACTACTTGGGAGATTTACAAAGTGCTGTTGCAGGGACATGAAATCCATCATCTCATTGAGCACTTTTGTACTCTCCTTGATTCTAAGTTAGAGATCCTACAAATCATCTAATCTGTTTAACCTACTTTCAGGTAATGATTGGCTTCCTTGATCCTCTCTTCTACCATCTTTCATTTATATACATGATATCTTTGAGCCCTCCTCTCTGTTCTCCTTTTGCCTTGTACTTGCTTCTAGTGCAGACCATCAACCAAGTGCACTGATGAATTTTCTTCAATAGTTTGAGTTATATGATTAGGAATATTTTACAAGGAACATGAACCTCTTAGATACCAATGGTTTGGACATTAATGTGCATGTGGTCTGTAAACTTACGAATTTTCTATTCAACTTTCAAGTGCTTTCAACTCGTGGCATAAATTTGTTTGGCTAAAGATTGCACATTGGTTATTATATTATTTCTTATATTTTGGTTTCATGTGAAGGAATAATTGATGAATGACAAGCCTTTGAGTCAGTTTCCTCATTGCCCTCTAACTGTATTAATAAACTCATCATCTTGTTTTAAATCAATCCAGGAAACTTTCTGAACCTCTTCCCAAACTGTAGCTTAAAATAGGTGTCTGCCTCTCTTTAGGCACACCAACAATTATCTTATCAATATCCCTATGGAACCCCATATCTATCAAATGGTCGACTTCATCAAAGTACACGCACTTTCACACCCACTAAACGACTTGAGACAACTGGGGTATTATCTATATGGTCCCAAAGCCTTCCAGGAGTGGACACTAATATTTGGAAAGGATTTTTTTGTAGTCATTTATGTTCTCTTGGTAATTTACTGCCCCCACTAACTACTTGTACACCAATATTTGCATGGAGTTTAAACAAAACATTGGCCTCGGAAATAGCGTGAATTGCAAGTTCCGTAGTGGGGAAAATGACAAGAAGAAGAATAGGCGACATTTTATGATGTTGGAGGAATGGTGAATTCACTATCACTTGATCAATAGAAGGAAACATAAATGCTATTGTCTTGCAGGTACAAGTCTTAGCCTTGGCCAACACATCCTTGGCTTTGAGAATAGATGGAATAGTTGCTTCTTACACAATGGTCATACACTCATATCCCACTGTGTTAGTTTCCTTGAGTGTCAATGGTGATATATTTTGCTGGTCAAATCTTGATTGGCTCAAATAATTAGCATCCCCAATAACCTTCACACTACTTGTTTTTGGATATGGTTTTTCAACATGACTCAACATTGGCTGCTTATGCCCCATAGGCTTCACTGAATCAAATTCATCATCTTCCTCTTCATATTTAGGCTCATCTTAGTCATCAATGGTATTTAATTCTTGGATACCAGAGGATTTATAACCTCTTTTGTTCAACAAGTCACTTTCTCCGTGGATTCCTCTTGCAAAGAACCCTTTACCTCTAGAAGTTCTAGAGAATCCATCATTATCATTATTTGTACCACGCTTTAGCCAAACAAACATATATATATCCTGCTTATTAAACTAGCTATCCATATCCAATTCCTCTTCAAACGGACGTTTGAAATGGGCTTGCCTTCTATTACTAGTTATTTTGTTAAAATCCTTTGTTTTAGGGAAATTTTGTAGAGATGAAGAGGTTTCGTTGTCCTAGTCATCTTCAAATTTGCAACCTTCATTACTTCTTGCACAACTATCACTCTTTTGAGATTGCATAATCTCAAATTCTATGTACATAGGTGAACCACACAATGTTCTTACTATCCTTTGGGGTTGCAGGATCTTGGATTCTGCAATTTTTAGTACCACATTCTATTCATTTGTTGAAAGGAGAATTATGTGGTTTTCAGTCCCCATGTATAAGATTGTTTTCACATAGAAATTTTAGTCCAACAACAAGTTGGATCATTATTTGTCTCACAATATCTTTGAAAACCTTCCATAGAGTTGAATATATGCAACTAAATCACCACTAGACATAAACTTTGTTACTATGTACAAATCTGGTGCCCTTGTGCAAGAACCAATAAACTAGACTATATTTTTATGCCATACTTTCCTCAAATTGAACACCTCTTGGATTGTTGAAAAATGTGTTGAAATACACAATGAAGTTGTCGTGACTGAATAGGTTATTGTGGTTAATATTGCAGAAGATTCTTTGAACAAGTACTACTCCTTATTTATTGTAACGCTGTTGCAACCATTGCCTTTTACATATCTAGTTGGATTCTCACCATAGAAGAATCAAATCTATCCTACATGTGCATTCAATTAGGATCCATGCCTAGACTTTGAAATTTCAAGCCCTAAATATGTTGCTCTTTAAGAAAAACACAAACAATGTCAAAATGCTTCTCATGTGAAGCAATAATTGATGACTAGCAAACCTTTGAGTGAGCTTCCTCACTACCCTCTTCAACTATATTAATAAACTCGTCATCCTATTTTAAAGCAATCCAAGAATATTTGTCAACCTCTTCTAAAACTATAGATTAAAATAGGTTTCTAACTCTCTTTAGGCACACCAACAATTATCTTATTAATATCCCTATGGAACCCCATATCTAGAAAATGGTCTACTTCAACAAATTACGAGCACTTTAACACCCATTAAACAACTTGAGACAACTTATATATTATTTATATGGTACTAAAGCCTTCCAGGAGTGGCCACTGATATTTGGCAAGGATTTGTTTGTATCCATTTATGCCCTCTTGCTAATTTAGTTCCCCTACTAACTACTTGTACACCAAAATTTGCATGGAATTTAAACAAAACATTGGCCTCAACAACAACTTGACTTGCAAGTTCCCTAGTGGGACAAATGACAAGAAAAAGAATAAGTGACCTTTTATGATCTTGGAGGAATGGTGACTTCACTATCACCTCAATAGCAAGAAACATAAACGTTAATGTTTTGCCGATGTAATTTTTAGCCTTGGACAACACATCCTTGCCTTTGAGAATAGAAGGAAGAGTTTCTTCTTGCACAATGTTCATACGCTCATATCCCACTGTGTTGATTTCCTTGAGTGTCAATGGTGAAATATTATGTTGGTCAAATATTGATTGGCTCAAATAATTAGTATCCACAATATCATTCACACTACTTGTTTTTCGATCTTATTTTTCAATAGGACTCAACATTGGCTGCTTGTGCCCCACAAGATTCACTGAATCAAACTGACCATCTTCATCTTCATATTGAGACTCACCTTTGTCATCACTGATCTTTAGTGCTTCGATACCAGAGGATTTGGAGCCTCTTTTGTTCAACAAGACACCTTCTCCTTGGTTGCCTCTTGCAGAGACCCCATTACCTCTAGAATTTCTATAGAATCCATCATTATGATTATTTATACCATGCTTCATCCAACCAAACATAGATATACCCCACTTATTAAACTAGTTATCCATATCTAGTTCCTCTTCAACTGGAAGTTTGAATTGGGATTGCCTTCGATTACTTGGGTTTACTTAATGAAATCCAAGGACGAAGTATTTACCAAATTTCAAGAATTCAAAGCTGAAGTAGAGAACCTTACAGAAAGGAGAATTAAGATATTAAGGTATGATAATGGAGGAGAATATATATCTAAGGAAATTATAGGCTTCTGTAAGGAATATGGGATTAAGAGTGAGCTGATAGTCCCATATAATCCTGAAAAAAATCGAGTTGCAAAACCAAAGAATCAGTGCATTGAAGAAAGTGTAAAAGCTATGCTACATGATTAAAATTATACTATAGAAAGGGAAACTAAGATTCAGGTCTCTCTCACCCACTCAACTTGACCTTTTAGTTGAATCAATTATCAAAATTCTTTAGTTGTCTTCAGTAGTAGGTGATATAATTCATTTCAATAAAAAAAAATTAATTCCAGATTAATGTATTTTTGGCCTCATAGTAGTGAGAGACTCTTAGCCTTGCAAGTGGCTACCATGTATAAGAGTTTGGGTGAATCTAGAATGTCTGGAACTTTAAACTCTCAACAGATTCCTTCAGGGAGAAACCTTGAGAATTTATTCCCTGGCTCAGGATTACCACCAATAATTACAAGCCACACTAGTCAATCAAACATGAAAGACATTGACTCTGTAGTAACTATGCGAACCCCAACAACTATGTCATTGATAATAATGGAGGGCCACATTGCATATCAACACCAATACTATTTATCTAAAGTAAACATTGGAGCTCTAATTGCAATTTTTCCTAGTAAACGTAAGAAACAAGTTTCACAACTCATTCCCTGACATGTGGATATTACTCAAGCTTGAGGGCATCTTCCCACTACAAGGTTTTGAGCTACTACTTAGCAAATTTAGTTGTTTTTTTTTGTCAGTATTCTGTGAATTTATATCAATGGTGTTCTTTTTGTTTATTCCTTGTAGTTAGAAATGGTTTATGTTTCTTTATGAAGAGTACGTCAATGTTCATGCTAGGGGAAATTTTTTTAATTATTGTTGACCATTTATTTTCAATGATGTTGTGCTAGCATGGGAATCTGAAACAAACCACTTCACAGAAAACATCTGGTTATATTTAACATTTTCCTATCACTATTTTACTAGTAGTTAAATAATAAAACTGCATATTTTCAAATTTGAAGACATCACATGAATATATTTATTCTTCTTGAACCCAGATTATTCCTATGTTGGCTATAGGAGAAAGATGAGATTGATAACCAAGAAGGGGAAGGATCAATACCTCAAGTAAAGATAAGGTTAAATTTGACAATTCAGCTAATGTAGCAACTAATTCCTCCAATTCCTACTTTGATTGTTCATGGAAAAAAAAGTGTGGAATATGAGAATGCAACATATACTCTTGCTAAAAAATTGTTGCGAGATGCATGCAAGTTAGCGTCCACTTCAAATAAATATATGGGAAAGAAATATGGGAATGAAAACTTGTATGTATCTAGTTGGCTTCACTAAGAATAATCAATCAATTGTATTGCAATTAGGATTTTGTTAGCTCTACCTATAGTTTTATATTCAGCCTATTGTTTTGTGATATTGACCATCTCTATTAAGTTGTTTTTTTCTATCTGAAATATGCAAGTTTTCATTTTCACCTGAAGTCTTCTAAGAAATATTGTACACAATTTTTTATTTCCTTGAATTGTCTATCACATGGTCAAACTATATTTTTTAGTATCAGAAGCATTTTTTGAAAATTAATGAAAATCACTGCTTCATTTGGAAAGGGCTTTGGGTAGCTTCAAAAACCTAAAAAATTGGATGCGGATTATGTTTTGAGGACAGAAAAAATATTCATTAAAAAAGCAAAGAATTTGGAAGATGAGTTCTCCAGGTAGTATTTATCTTTGAACAACACCACTAGTTGTAGTGGATTATCAATATTTATAGTTGTTTATCAAGCTTCAACAAAAATCTTATCCTTTTTTGATTGATTATTAATTGATGGATTTATTATGTATACTTGTTGTTCTTTCTTGAAGTTTTTGTACTAACTATTTTGAACTAATTGAGGATCGAACATTGGTGGTATTGTCATAATATGTTAAATTATTTTTTGTATTGAATCAAGTGTATGGTGTAAAATATCAATCAATGTGTTATATCTTGGAAATTACAAGTATGGTAAATATGGGAAAACTATTGGTGCTTTTTATGTAAATCTGCAACACATATCAACTACTCTTATTTTATCTTTTCATTATAATGATCACTGATCTTTTGAGTTTGAGTGATTAAAGATGGCCATAGGTGTTCCCTGAAATTGGAAGTTTGGTGTTGGAATTCAATGTGGATTTTCAATTCAAGAATCATATAGCAACTGGAATCTGAAAGTTACATTCCAAAATAATCCTTTTTGGGGGATTACTAGTGGCGATTGCTACATATTTTCGATGTTGGAAATTTGCTCCAAATCACAGCTACTATATTGTACCATAGGTGAGAAAAAAAATGAGAAGGGAATTATCTTTGAAATTTATCCACTTATATTGTAGTGATTCATAAATATAAGCAAAACATTAATAATTTGATATAGACTACTTGGCTTATTCATATGTGATAATGGACCCAAATAGTAGTTCTTACCTGAAGAAACACTCATTATACTTGGGAATTCCTGACATCATCGACCTCTAGCCCTGGACTTATTCACTTAGCCTTCTTCATTATCAGGTTATATACATGTATACGAGGCTATCCTATTAGTGTATCCTTTTTACTTCATTTTAGTTTATTCTAGACTTATATTTGACATTTTCTAGGAGTTTTGTTTGCACTCCCACATTGTATAATTAATCTAAAACTTGATATTTTTAGCATGTAACTTAGTTGGCGTGATTGTGCCTAATCTTTCATTGAAGGTTGAATACTTTCTAAGGTGTTATTTTCTATGGTGATGTTTTATTCAATTTGTTTATACAGGTCATCTGGCCACCTAGAAGCCATTATTGCCCAGCTGAAGAAAACTTGTTCAAGTTTCTTTCTTTTATGGGGAAAAATGACATTGAAAATATTGTTGATGTTGAGGTATATATCGTATAAATCCTTTAGTCTATTTTAGTTTATATTCTAGTGTTCATCGTCTTTCATGTCTTATAATCTGCATTGTATATTCTTTCTTTTTCAAAAAAGGAACTCAGTATTGATGGCAAGAAGCAAGAATTGAAGAAAAAATAAAACAATAAAACTGGAGTGACAAAATGAAAATTAAAGAGAGAGAGAGAGAGAAGAGAACTAGTCTAGTGGTACCTGTAGATCCCTCAAAGTTGGTGAATTCACCTACAATGCCTTGGCAACAAAATGATAATGTTTTGAAGTGATGAAACAATATTTCAGGTGTAAATTGTACTCCAACCAATATTAAGTTAGAAACTCATATTGTAATACTGGATATTTTATATAATATAATTTATGTGGTTGAAATTGTTTATAGTTGCACTTGATATTATTTAATATTGTAACTAATATATGTAACTTTTCATTTTTCATATTAGATGAACATGTACATTTTAGGACCTTTTTTTAAATTTAGTTGCAAAATAATACTAATTAATTTATGTTGATTAATAATGAACACATAAAATCAATCTAAAACTACTAAATTATTAGCTTATGTTTATTAATGATGAAAACAAATAAAATGAATATCCGACTAAATTAGTTGCTTATAATGATTGTTAATGAAAGTAAATGAAATGAATATAAACTACTAAATTAGTCATTTATATAATGAATATGAAACTACCAAAAAAAGATAAATGACTAGTACAAATGATAAATTTGTGATTACAAATTACGACTAAATTTTGCATATATACGACTATTAGTAGCCAATTTACAGTATCTTATAACACGACCAAAATTTAGTCATATTTCTTTGGTCATTAATTGGTTTCAAACGATGACTAAAATTTGCATATATATGACTATAAGTAGTTAATTTATAGTATTACAAATGACGACTAAATTTTACATATATACGACTATTAGTAGCTAATTTACAGTGTCTTATAACACGACCAAAATTTATTCATATTTCTTTGGTCATTAATTGGTTTCAAATGATGACTAAAATTTGCATATATATGACTATTAGTAGCTAATTTATAGTCTCTTATAACACAACCAAAATTTAGTCATATTTATTTTGTCATTAATTGGTTTCAAACGATGACTAAAATTTGCATATATATCACTATTAGTAGCTAATTTACAATATCTTATAACACGACCAACATTTTAGTCATATTTCTTTGGTCATTAAGTGGTTTTCTCTGATAATTTAGTAATATATTTTGTTGTATATTTGGTCATTAATTGTGGCAATTAATGACTATGTCAATGACTAAATTAATGACAAAATTTATGACTAAACACACTACTAGACAAAAAAGTTTAGAAAACCAATTAATGACTAAGCTAAAAACGAATAAAAGTTAGTCGCATTATAAGATACTGTAAATTAGCTACTATTGGTCACTGACCGAAAAATAGTCATTTATGTGCAAATTTTAGTCGTTTGTTTAGTAATTAATTAGCCATTTTGTACTAGTGTACTATTTGTATCCATAGCCAGGTGCTCTAGCTCATCCAGCACAAGCACCTCAGTCTCCCATGACTTCTCAAGATCCTCAACATCAACCACCCCCCCTTAGGGTCAGGTGTATGCGTAGCAGAGTGTGACTAATCCTCCCACTTCAAAAAAGAAGAGGAAAGGAAACTAGAACCAACCCGCTCTAGGTAATCTAGGAAATAATCCCCAAGGGAATATATCTAACACTGCAACCCAACAACAAGGCGATCAGCCAAAGTATAACAAGCCTCTTCGCACGAATAAGCCTTGTTCTTGTTGGAGTGTCCATGGTCACTATACCCATGATTGTCCCATTTTACCTCAGACGCATAAACTGTGGGAAGCTCAAGCAACATCTCGAGGATAACAAGCCTCTATTATGGTTCCTCCTAATGCTGCACCTACTCAACTGACCATTTTTACCAATCCTTTCCCTCAGCAAGGTTATGTGGCTTCCCAACCCCCTCAAGGTCAGGCGACCGCTCAACCTTCCCCATCTGGTACCTATGATTACCAGATCCTTATGATGAACTCTGACCAGGCCAATACCGCCGATATCAACCTTCAGACTCGGTCACGCCAGTACACCAAGCCTCTCGCTCCGTCTGCAACCGAGCCCCCGTCTTCAGGTCCCATATAGCCAATTTCAACACCTAATGGTCCTTTACATATTCCTCAACCTAAGGCAGAGGTATATACCAATATCCCCAAAGGAATATTACGTTGAAACACTGCTTCTGGTAAAGCCACCCACACCTATAGTATAGTAGATGACTTGGCACAATCCCCTAATGCCATGTCAACATTGTAAGTCCTCTAGTCATGCCCTTCACAACATAATACTAACTGCTATGGGCATTGGGGATCCTTCAGATGATCGTTTGATTGTCTTAGATGTTGAAAATTCATAGCATCCTCCCCTTCCTGCATCCATTGTCTTCCAAATACCTATCAAGATTCAGAATGCCAATGTCTCCTGATGTATCATTTACGAGGGGGCATCCACCCACGTGATGTCCTCTTCTGTTTGGAAAAAGCTCAGATCACCCGAGTTAGCCCCGTCCACTATCACCCTCTATGTGTGGGATGGCCACTCTTCCAAACCCCTTGGCATGTACCGCAACTGTCCTATTACTCTTGCGGGAAAAAATGTTTGTGTTCACATTGAAGTCATTGATGCCCCATTAGACTACAACATTATATTGGGTCATAGCTACACTTATGCGATGTATCTTGTCCCATCTACGGTTCACCATAAGATGTGATTTCCTCACAACAAAAATATCGTCACTATAGATCAGCTGACATATTACAAACCAAATTCTCAGACCTCTCCAGAGTCCATTCTTTCTTCAATGGCCAATAAACAAATAGTTGAACCTATGACCATTGTCTCACCCAGAGTCTATAAGGATTCCTATTTTCTTGGTTCATTCCCTTGTCTCCCCCCTCTCCTATCTGACCCTAGGTCGTCGAATGTTTACATGATTCAATCATCCCGATGTGACCTCAAATGGTCTGGTTCAACTAGTTAGAAACCTCGCCCTTTGAAACCTTCTCCTAGTACTTCGACTCAGCCTTCAAGACCTCTTCCTCAAGTCCCTTCATCTGTAGCTGGTGTCCCTGATCCTACTTTTCCTCCCGGAACAGTTCCCCCTAGCCTTAACCATTTGGGAGCTATTCCACCTGGCCACCACCCCTATGGCAGATATAGTTTCTTGCTCCCCCTTCTAGAGCATTTTCAGTACTTGTTATGGCTACCTTGACCCTTCCCAACATGACCCTGGGGATCCCAGTCTGGTACATTAACCCCCCCAGCCAATACCCTACCTGGTCAACTCAAATATTACACTACTTTGACCCCAGTCCAACCGGTCACTATGACCCCTCTGTTCGCTCCTGTGCCTCAACCACCTCAGCATGAATCCACTCCTGTTGCAAAAACTTGAGGTGAGGGGGGAAAAGCCTGCAAAAAGACACCTAAGGAAAAGGCTGCCCAGATAACACCTGCTCCTCCTAAGCCTCCAAAGTGTACACCTACCTGTGCTTTGTGTGATGTCATCGGTCATGCCACCCATAATTGTCCTGAATTGTCTCACATCAAACCCATGGTCAACGTAGCATTTCTGGAGTCAGATGTCCCAGAAGTCCAGATTACTTTACCGACTTCAGCAAAGAAACTCAAGATTGTTCACACAAATCACCCTTGTGCTTTGTGTGATATCTGTGGCCACTATACTCACCTTTATCCCCACCTCGCAGATTACTGAACCTCCTTGGAAGTTGTTCACCAATACGAGATCAAGCGCAATGAGTCCGCCTCTCCCTTACTTGCGTGTTATGCTTCAGAAAAACCTAAGGACACATCCATTCCCATGGACATACCCCCTCCCGATGTCAAGATGAAAGAGCCTTCTGCCACTGTCCTCTATCTTTCATTATCCACGAGATCCATGGTGGAAGGCCCCTCTGGGGCATCCCCTTCAGTTTCATCTGACCTCCCTTCAACGATCACCTTGGGCTCAACATTGGTGGATTCTTCGTCTACTTGTTCTTCTATCACCATCCATGACGATGAAAATGTGACCCTCACTTCTCATGATGGTGAGTCAGGTAGCTTCGTTGCACCATGTGGTCATCCTTCCACCAATCACCCCATCTTCTATTGTGATGACGAAATTGTGGAAGCTTTTACCACCCCTGAATTTATCTATCCAGCCCATAAGAAAAATGGCACCATCCATGTCTATGGTGACTTTCGCGACCTGAGCACAAGCTGTCCCCAAGACAGTTCCTCCACACCATCCACTATTCAGTGTGCGGGGTGTATAAATTCTACCCATCGCATTCCCACTAACAATGCTTGTTTTATTCTTGCCTTGCATTCATGTTGCCAGTATTTTTCATCATCCTCTCCTATGTTGTCTTGTGGCACCTTTTAGATGGATCCCCCTCCACACCATATATCGGTTATGTCGATGGTGCAAGTTGCTACTCCCAAAATCTAGCCTTGACATCATGGGACATTATCACCCCCTTGCATTCACTTGTCCTCTCTAATGGCGTATGCATTGGTGCTGCCACCAATAGCCAGGCCAAATATTATGTAGTGATAGCTTTGTTAGCTGATTCCCTTGACCGTCGCATCCTTCACCTTCATGTTCGTTTAGATTCTTTCCTACTTGTCATGCAATTGAATGGTGTTTATCGTGTGCATAATCCTGTCCCTTTTAGAAGATATTTACGAGTGAAGATATTAATGCATGAATTTGAAACCATTACATTCAGTCATGTACCTAGAGCCCAAAATCACTATGTAGATAACATTGCAAACAATATTCTAGATTGGAATTTATCACATGCATTTAACACAAGACAATAGCCATAAACCATAAAACGATGCATATCCATAATATGTGTTGTCCAAATATACAATGTTTTGAAGTCCATTAACTCTAATACATATGACATGCCCATAGCATGTTCCAAAAAACCAAAACTGGGGGCACCTCATGCCCCTACATCTAATCACTATTTGGAGGGTTCCAGGCCAAAGGCTTGGCTCCTACAGCCCATAGATCACGCATCCCATGTCCAGCCATCGCCATGCACCACACGAATCCTCGCCACTTTGAGGGTAAACCAATACATGGCTCTATGTACTGGTCATCAAGATCCTACCAACCGCACTTAGAAACACCGGTTAGTAGCTTCTCACATCTACTACGGAAATCCTCCAAGAGGGCCACTGCATCCTCATTTTTCATTCCCCTCGATACACTAAGTTTTGTAGCTCCTGATACTATAGGTTGTTCCATATACTCAGCCTGTTTCACCGGTGTTATCTCTGCATATCAAAAGACAATGAATCAATACCATATACAATATTCTGAAATTTTAAAATGAACCAAAAAAGATAAGAAACTTTTCACTTACCATCTGGCCCCCATGCTCGACTGAGCGGAAGTGGCAAGTCTAGGTCCCCATGATATTTCATCCCACTATAGGGATAGTCGTCTATGTATAATGGCATCTGATCCCAATGCGCAAAAAACTCGTGTCGTAACGCACATCCAACTACCCCACCTCCTCCCCCAACAGCACATCCTGGGCTCTCGCGAGCCCCCATCCTAGACATGTATACAAGGATGAAGTGCCAGGATCTTCTCAAAGAAGCGCGAGCAAAGCACTGTGCCATATGCACAATCATGGTTCACCTTCTGCTTGCACAACGACAACTATCGTTTCAATGATGACGACATCATCTGGGCCCACCTATAGTAGGTCCCACTCAATACACACTCTACCAGCATCATCTTCCCTCCAGTGATGTGGTGGAGCGCCTGGTTCCCCAGGATCCGCAACACTGCTGTGGCCACAACACGAGTCTCTAGCCTCTCTAGATCTCTGATCAGTATCCACATGCCTTTCACGTGGATAGCCAGTTGACAATGGTTCTCTACAATTTCCATAATATTCCTCCCTCGTGGTAACACTGGCTGTGTGTTTCCCACAATCCCGAGCAGTGGGAGACCGGTCAGGAAATTTATATCCTGAACTGTCAGCTCGATCCGATGCCCATTCACTATAAAGATCTCATGATTTGTGTCCCAATAGTTGACTATTCAAGCTAGCAAGGGCTCTCCTGCCCTCATCAATGGGTTCTCAACAAATTTAAGGACCCCAAACCTGGCCAATGTAGCACAGACTACACAATCCTCTCGGATCTCAAAACGTAATGTATCGAGGTCTCTCACTCTCCAATTGATCCTCAACTCTACCATACCTACACAAAACCATCATGTTTTTCAACGTATATAAAGGAAAGACTGCCTCATAATCATAAAATCCTAGTTCTTAGCCAAAAACAACACTGAAACCCATTTCTCTGACAGGTCACACTTTTCAGGCCATTTTTTGGGACAGGTCGCAGTTTTCTGTCCAATACCTACTACCCTAGTCGCAGAAAATACCCCAAAAAGTGCGACCCGACCATGAGGAGGAGCATAGGTCTGTTCCTGGGCTCTAGGTGCCTAATATGAAATTTTAATCCACTGAATTGAAAGAGTATGATTAGGCCTCTTACCTGCAACTGACAGATGTTAAGTTCCAAGGGTCAGTTTATCCGCTACGATTTCCGCAAGAGTTAGGGCCTTTTCTCCTCTCTACATTCACCACGGCTGCACTTGTAAATGAATCAAATTGGAGGGGAATTTTCATTTTAAAAGAAAAACCCAAAATTTTCCTTTTTCCAATTATGACCAAACTGTAGCTTGGTTTGACAAACCGTCAACACTGTTGGAAAGCTCTCGCCGAGCACTCAAATGGGTATCCTTTAATTTTTGGTTATTTGATACATCACCCGGAAGCCTTTTTTCCAAGAAGGGTCACTTCACCACTTCTCAAAATCGAATTTCTTCACTTGCGAAACTTGTACTTGGGGCACCACTTTGCCTTCATACTTTTCAATGCTCGTGTCGATTTTCTTCACCAGTAACCATCTTTTACTCATTTTTTTATGTTCCCCACTGGGCCTATTCTGTGTAGCAGCATCATCGAGTCACCATTGTGTAGAGCATCTGAGTTGAGTCATCATCACATCCATGGAGTCTCTCTCGAGTCCCTTTTGTCTCCCGCCACAGTCTTCCATCCTTCATTGCTTTGTACCTCTCTCGTGTCGCACATTTTGGCCTTCAGTGATATTTTCCCCTATCCCCTTCGAAGTTGAGTCAGTAGTTGCCAGGTCATTCATGCCCTTTATGCTCTAACAAGGGAAGTCATCAGCCCGCTACTTAGTCCCCCCCCCCTCCCCATTCCACCTTCATCCCTAGTGTCAGTCTATCAGTCACTCTACTATTATCCCTTGTGACTTAGTTGAGGGTTCCTTACTGCCTCACCTATGGCAGACCTCCTTCTGTCGACATCAGCTTATTCATTCCAGAAGACAGGTCTAGAGGGTGGTGTACCTTGGTTCTAGCTTCCACTATTGTTCAGTGCCTCAGATCAAGAAAATGGACCCTTTATTTCCCTTTGACTTGATTGTTTCTCAGTTCCATCTCCTTATGGCATGATCGAGATCCGTATACTTGATGGTTCAATGATGTAGTAGATTGTACCAGTGATTCTTGGGTGTGTGTGAGATGTTTCAGACCTCATAAGGGGGTGGCCCTTCAGGTAGCCCCCCACATACTTGAATGACCTCTTTACTACAACCTTGGAGCAGCTCTAAAGATTTGTTGGTTCCGGCCCCAGCTGCTTGCAGCACCTTTTTTAGTTTGCATGTATCATTCAAATTTTCAGAGCCCTTTCCTGTTTTACAGGGCCTCTTTGGTTTTTATTATATCTCATGTACTCAGATATTATTTTATAAGTCCTAGTTGTTGTCCCAGGCACAGTATGTATCTCGGATCTGTTATTTCTTTTTTTATCTAGCCCATGTTTATGCCAGCATGTACTATATAGCTCAATCCCATATTTTCTGAGCGCACCATTATTATTTTTACTTTTTCACCTCTGCAAGCATAGGTATGCCTCCCCCGCCTCATTCAGAACAAGTAATCACTCATAAAAGAGACTTGTCACACTTATAAGTCTCACCTCCTCAGGGTCCTGTCCTCACTCGCTTCAGTCCATTATATATTTCTCTCACTCTGACTCCCCTTCAGTGTCTAGTGATTGTGTTCGTACAACATACTTCGGCCATACAATTAGCTTCTAATGGTCACATGTTGGGGGGCAATCCATCACACCAATTTTGGTCATCTAACCTGTTACTATTAGATGGACTAAAGTACACCATGTAAGACCAATTTTACCATACTAAAATTGCTTTCACTATGAGAAATGATTTAATAACCCATAGTTTATTAAATTATTTCTGGTCTAAAGAAGAAACCTCATGAGGAATAATTAAATAAATCCTTACTTGTTTGATTTTCCTCTAGGGATAATTAACTAAACCATTGTTTAATTAATATTTCTGGTCATATTTAGCCCAAAACAGGAGAATTAATTAGATAAATCATTATTTATCTTATTATTTCCTAGGAATAATTATTTAAATCATTATTTAATAATGTTCCTTGTTAAATTTGACTAAATCATTTATAAATAATTGAATAAATCATTATTTATTTAATTATTCCTTAACCTCATCCTTGAAATAATAAATAAATCATTTATTTATTTATTATTTTTAAATAAAGGGATTTAACCAATTCTAAATTCCTTTTCCCTCCACCAAAAATAATAAAATATTCCAAGTAAGTTGGATCTAGATTTGGTTAATAATATTTTAATTATGCACCAATATCTAAACTAACTCATATTTTGTTATAAATAGAAGGGTTTTCCATTTATTCACTACATTTTGTCACCTTTTGATCACCTCTTGATCTATGCTCTTGGTCTGACTTTGATCCTCCATCATTGTCATATTTTTTCTACTTTTTCTTGTGAGCTCCCTTTGAGTTCCATTTTGTATGGGATTTCTGCACCATCAAGAGAGAGAGATCTTCGATCTGAAGCACTGAGGACATACAAGAACCCATACCATTGAGGGGGACTGGTAACATCTTTTTGTGTTCCCTTCCCAAGCATCATAATCAAAAAAATTCTTTATAAATTCTTCTCTTGTGTATTGGATGTATGGAGAAACTTTTGTTTACTTTTGTTGTTTAATGTCTTTAATTGCATAGATCTGGATTTTTGTATCATTTATTCTGATCACCTACTGTAGATCTAAGGAAATTTACAACCACATTTGATGTTAGGGTTGTCTTTTATGCAGCTTTTTTCGTACGCTTACGATTAGAATTCACACTAACAATTTTGATGTATTCTCGAAAAGCTCCCAACTTTTTCTCAATTTTTTTAATACCGCCAAAAATAATCGCTCTAGAGACACTACTCAAAAACAGTCGGAATAATGACACTACCCAAAAAGCGTTGGAATAACGACGATACCCAAGAAGCATCAGGATAACGACATCATTAGAAGACATTGTCGGAAGAGTGACACACCCCAAACAAATGTTGCTCTTACAATGAAACCTTAAAAATGTCGAAATAGCGACGAAACCTTCAAACGTCGGAATAGCGATGAAAACTTAAAAATGTCAGAATAGTGACTTCGTCAGGTCAGGTCATGCCATGTGAGGGTCAGGTCATGTCGTGTCAGGTCGATTCAGGTTGGGTCATGTCAGTTCGGGTCATGTGAAGTGAGGTCGGGTGAGGGTGCCCAAGGAAACACGTTCGGGCGGGTCGAGTCAGGTCAGGTTGTGTGAGGGTGCTCATGGAAAGACGTTCGGGCAGGTCAGATTAGTTTAGGTTGTTCCGTGTTAGGACACCTGAGGAAACGTCTTCGGGTGGGTTGGGTCAGGTTAGGTCATGTAAGGGCACACAAGGAAACACATTCGGGTGTGCCGGGTCTATTCAGGTCAGGTCGGTATGTGAGGGTGCCCAAGGAAACAAGTTCATGCGAGTCGGGTAGGGTTGTGTGAGGGCACTTAAGGAAACACATTTAGGTCGGTCAGGTCAGGTCGTGTCATGTGAGGGCACCCAAGGAAATGCGTTCGGGCCGGTCGGGTCATTTCGTGTGACGATGCCCAAGGAAACGTGTTTGGGAGGGTCGGGTTAGGTCGGATCATGTGAGGGTGCCCAGGGAAATTCGTTTGACTAGTTTGGGTCAGGTTGGGTCGGGTCGTGTGAGGTTAGTCGTCTAAAAAATGCTAAGTTGTGACCATCTGTGTTCCTTGTGCACGTTTGTGCGATCTCTTTTCTATTTTCTCCGTCATTCCTTCATTCGAGTGGGTCAAGTCATGCCGTGTGAGGGCGCCACAGGAAACACGTTCAGGTCAGATCGTGTGAGGGAGGCGGTGTCAAAAATGCTAAATTATGACCACCCGTGTGCCTTGTGCACGTTCATGTGATCCCTTTGTCGTTTTCTCCCTTGTGCCTTCGACATTTGGTCGGGTCGGGTCGGGTCGGGTCAGGTTGTGCCATACTATGAGGGTGCCCAAGGAAACGCATTCAAGCAGGTCGGATTGGGTTAGGTCTTGTGAGAGCACCCAAGGAATGGTTCCAGGTCAGGTCGTGTCGGGTCGTGAGAGGACGCCAAAGGAAACATGCTTAGGTGGGTCAGGTCAGGTCCGGTCGGGTCGTGTTGTGTGAGGCCGCCCAAGGAAATGTGTTCAGGTGGGTCGAGTCAGGTCGTGTTGTGTGAGGGTTCCCAAGGAAATCTGTTCAGGCAGGTTGGGTTGGTTCGGGTCGTGTTTGTGTGAGGATGCCTAGGAAAACGTGTTCGAGCAGGTGAGGTTAGGTTGGTTCGTGGGAGGGTGCCTAAGGAAACGCGTTCATGTGGGTTGGGTTGGTTCGTGTAATGGCAGCTAAGGAAACATTTTCGAGTGGGTCAGGTTGAGTTGTGTCATCTGAGGGTGCCCAAGGACATGCATTCGGGCGAGTCAGGGCAGGCTGGGTTGCGTCGTGTGAGGGTGCCCAGGGAAACACGTTTGAGAGGGTTGGGTCGGGTCGGGTCGTGTAACGACACCTAGGGAAATGCAGTTGGGTGGGTTGGGTCAGGTTCGATTAGGTCGTGTGAGGGTGGATGTATCAAAAATGATAAGTTGTGACTGCCTGTGTTCCTTATGCACATTTCTGCGATCCATTTTTCGTTTTCTCCCTTGTGGCTTCGTTCGGGCGGGTCAGTTCGTGCCGTGTGAGGGTGCCACAAGAAACGCATTCGGGTCAGATCATGTGAGGTAGGTCATATCAAAAATGCTAATTTTTGAGTGCTCATGTTCCTTTTTCATGTTCGTGTGACCCTTTTGACGTTTTCTACCTCCTGCCTTCGACGTTCAAGCGAGTCGCGTTGAGTCGGGTTGTGTGATGGTGCCCAAGGAAACGCGTTTGTGTTGGGTTGGATCGGGTCGTGATGCACTATGAGGATGCCCAAGGAAACACATTTGGGTGAGTCGGGTCTTGTGAGAGTGCCCAAGGAACGCACCTAGGTCAGGCCGTGTTGGGTTATGTGAGGGCGCCCAAGGAAACACGTTCAAGCAGATCGGGTCTTGTGAGAGCGCCCAAGGAACGCGCCTGGGTTGGGTCATGTCGGGTCATGTGAGGGTGCCCAAGGAAACACGTTCAGGCGGGTCAGGTTGGTTCGGGTCGGGTTGTACCGTGTGAGGCCGCCCAAGAAAAAGCATCTGGGAAGGTCGAGTCAGGTCGTGTCGTGTGAGGGTGCCCAAGGAAACGCGTTCGGGTAGGTCGGGTCGGGTCAGATCGTGTCATGTGAGGGTACCTGGGAAAACACATTCAGGTGGGTTAGGTCAGGTTGGTTAGTGTGAGGACACCCAAGGAAACAGGTTCGTGTGGGTCAGATCGGGTCATGTAAGGGAACCTAAGGAAAAATGTTCGAGCGAGTCAGGTCAGGTCATGCCGTGTGAGGGCACCCAAGGAAACACGTTCGGGCGGGTTGGGGCGGGTCGAGTCGGGTCGTGTGAGGGTGCTCAGGGAAACCTTTTCGGGTGGGTCCAGTCGGGTCGGGTCAAGTCGTGTGAGGGTGCCTAGGGAAATGCATTCGGGCAAGTCGGGTTGGGTCGGGTCAGATTGTGTGAGGGTGGCCGTATAAAAAATTCTAAGTTGTGACTGCCCTTGTTCCTTGTGCATGTTTGTGTGATCCATTTTCCATTTTCTCCCTCGTGCCTTCGTTCAGGCGGGTCGGGTCGTGCTGTGTGAGGGCACAATGGGAAACAAGTTTGGGTCAGATCATGTGGGGGAGGCCGTATAAAAAATTCTAAGTTGTGACCGACCGTGTGCCTTGTGCACCTTCGTGCAACCCATTTTCTATTTGCTCCCTCATCCCTTCAACGTTTGGGTGGGTCGGCTCGGGTCAAGTTGTGTAATGGTGCCCAAGGATATGTGTTCGGTTCGGGTCAGGTCGGGTCGTGTTGTACTATGAGGGTGGCCAAGGAAACCCTTTTGGGTGGGTCGAGTTGGGTCGGGTCGTGTGAGGGTGCCTAAGGAATGCGTCGGGGTCGGGTCATGTCGGGTCGTGTGAGGGCACCCAAGGAAACGTGTTCGAGCGGGTTGAGCCTGGTCTGGTTGGGTCGTGTCGTGTGAGGCCGCCCAAGGAAACATGTTTGGGTGGGTCGGGTTGGGTCGTGTCATGTGAGGGTGCCCAAGGAAACACATTTGGAGTTGGCTCTAGTACAAGGTTGTGGGTTACCCAATGGTGAATTTCTAGTACATAAGTGTGTGATTTCAAATTTATTAAGCATGCACAAGCTTGTAAAATTAAGGTATGGTAGACATTTTTCCTAGTGGATAGAATTAGATTTTGGTTGGATTTTTCTTGATTACAAAAAATGGTAAACAACTTGCATCAATGTTGCTTTCCTTTATGAAACAACCAACATAAATGCCTTCCAAAAACAACTCAAAACAAAAGCAAACAAGTTTCCATTCTTATCAAGTAATGTTGGGGCACTAGGTAGCTGAATATAATCTATAAAAGAAAACACCTCCAACATTTTAGAACGAAGTATAAACAAAATGAACCATTACTTAGACTGCATTTTAAGCCAATAAACCAAATTTATCAATGCAAGGATCTACAATCCGAGTTATGTGCAGTCTTCTCTATCTAACATTATAAGCATACTGGCCATTTACAAATGGAGTATGTTGACATAAATTGAAGATTCCTTGATGTGAGTTCGTGATATGGAAATTTAGTACAACAAAAATGGGAATAAAGACATATTTTAATTTATTCCTTGATTTATTGATGGCAAGTTTTTGTGGTGCATCAATTGTTTTTTTTCTTTCAAATGAATTTTTCGTAATTGGTATCTTGAGGACTCCTCTAGAGCTACTCTATAGGTTGGTGGGTAGCAGGCTTCAGTATTATTATTATATCTGCTTTGTAAATGATAAGCACTCTTTTGTGGGCTAGCTTCTTATGGGTACCTCATAGCCCTCTGACTTTATCGGAACCATAAGTTAGTCATACCTCTTTTTCCCTCTATCTCCAAATATTCCTTTTGAGAGTTTTCCACAATTATTCTTAATTTTTAATCAATATATTTTTTCCTTCCACTTTGTGTTTAGTTCCCTCCACCTTTCAAGATGAACTAATTGCTACAAATACAACTTTGGAATCCTATATCCAATGGAGTTTGTCTCTTAGGAAAGGTATTTTAGAAAATTCTTCCAAACCAATAAGGTTTTTGATGACTTTATATTTTTCCATGGAGCTTGCATCCTTAGCCACAATTCCCAACCCCTAACCCATTTAACCCCCTCAACCTCTAAACCCCTGATCCATTTAACCCCTAAACCCTAAACCTATAAACCCTTAAACCCTAACCCCTAAACCCTTAACCCCTAACCCATTTAACCCCCTAAACCCCTAAACCCCTAACTCATTTAACCTTCTAAACCCTAAACCTATAAACCCTTAAACCCTAACCCCTTAAACCCTGATTTCTGACCCCTAACCCATTTAACCCCCTAACCCCTCAAAGGAACAAGGGAGAAAATGGAAATTGGGTCGCACAAATGTGCACAAGGGACATGGGCTGTCACAACTTAGCATTTTTTATACGACCTCTCTCAGATGACCTGTCCTGACCTGCCCAAACGAAGGCACAAGGGAGAGAGAAAATGGAAAACGGGTTGCACGAATGTTCACAAGGCACATGGACAGTCACAACTTAGAATTTTTTATACGGCCTCCCTCACATGACCCGACCCAACCTGACGTGAACACGTTTCCTTGGGCGCCCTCACATGACTCGACCTGACCCAACCCACTTGAACGAAGGCACAAGGGAGAAAATGGAAAATAGGTTGCAGGAACATCGACAAGGCACACAAGCGGCCACAAATTAGAATTTTTGATATGGCCTCCCTCACACGACTTGACTCAACCCAAGCGCGTTTCATTGGGTGCCCTCACATGACCCAACCCAAACCGACCTGAACGTGTTTCCTTGGGTGCTCTCACATGGCACGACCCGCCTTGACCCGACCCACCTGAACACATTTCCTTGGGTGCCCTCACACGACTTGACCCAACCCGCTTGAACGTGTTTCCTTGAGCACCTTGACACGACACAACCCAACCCAACCTGTCCGAACGCATTTCCTTGGGCGCCCTCACACGACATGACCTAACTCGACCCAACCCGACCCACCCAAATGCATTTCCTTCGACGCCCTAACACGACCAGACCTGACCTGACCCAACCTGACCTGACCTGAACGTGTTTCCTTGGGCGCCCTTACATGACCCAACCTACCTGAACGTGTTTCCTTGGGTGCCCTCAAAGGGCATGACCCAACTCGACTCGACCTGCCCGAATGAAGGCACGAGGGAGAAAACAGAAAATGGGTCATACAAACCTACACAAGGCATAGGGGCAGTCAAAACTTAGCATTTTTTATACGACCTCCCTCAAATATTTGGTTGGATGAGCAGGTATGCAAAAGCTAATCCATTGGGCTAAGTCAAACAGGTCCTGGTTTCATTGCATCAAAAGTTTAAAAGAATCACAGGGCAACCTAACTATGTGTGTTGGATCTTAAAGTAGCAAGAATTGTGAGGTGAAAGAAGCAGTGAATTTGCAGTAGTGGTTAAAAAGAAATTAAGAATTTCTTAACCAGACTTCATGAAGAAAAAATTCAAATTGTAATCACAAACAGAATTAAGGTGCTCCAACAACAAATATTAATCTAAATTTTCTCTTTTACAATCAGACAAAATGATATGCAGTGAGGAAAAACAATGGACACATTCAACTTAGAGAAGAGAATCACATCACCAGAGATACATAGCTCAAGTATCCTGCAAATGGTTCTTACTATTGATGCTCCAACTTCCAAAAATTACAGTGCTACAATACAATATTTCTTACAGTGCAGGGTTAAACAAGGTCCAACCAACATTGATATTGCTAATGCCTGCAATATTTAACTAAAAACTACATTGGTTGCCCTAATATACTTCGACAACCTTTCATTAATTACAATTAACTAAAAATAGACAAGTGTGGCCATGCAAGGTCTGAACAAAAAATCTCTGAAAAAACACCGCCTGTCGAATTAACTTCGACATCTCTTCATGAATTGAAAAAGTAGGTTGAAGGTGGTCATGAAGAGGCATCGATGGGTGGCTCTGACATCTGGCTTTACTTTCGAGCCGCCTCTGTAGGATCAGTAAATATGATGCCGTGCTGGCACTTTTCGTCGATCGATGGTTGTACTGATGTGTTCATCGTGCATCGTCAATCTTGATACATGCACAATTTGGCCCACTACTTCTTGCCTAGAATTCTCATCCCTATGACCTGTCGGTACACTTCATTCACCTCTATGTATTTGTTAACAGTGGGCTTGGTGAGGAAAACATGTTTTAGCTCATGTTGAATAAAGATGTCATTGCTTAAGAGATCCAAGACAACTTTCCTGACCACATTTCCTTTGATGTTGGAAAATTTGGTGGTGTCTTTAGCCATCTCCCTAAGCTTGGTCATATAATATCCATTTTGGACTAGCTTGTTATTAATTACATACAGTGAGGGAAACCCTTTTTCCCTCGGGGGCTCAATATTGTTCAAGAATCTGCTCATGGACATGTCCAATTCATGACATTTCTCCTCTAGTTGTCTCACCAAATTCCTCTTAGTGAGGACCCTTTTCACCTCTAATATGGTCATTGTTTTGTCCTGCATGTCCATCTCTTCAAGCTCATAACTGGTTTTGGAGTTCAGGAATTTTATGATTTTGGAGGCTGTGATTGTCATATCTCCCAATTCCTGATTTTATTTTTCAATAGCCACTATACATTTGTAAATAAATTCTTTTTGTTCAAAAATAATGTGGATGGAGTGCCAGATTTCATCCACTCACTCTATGATACTACCCCAAACTATCAACTTCATTTGGCCTAGAATGCTACTGGCTGAAAATTTCTGCTCTGCCTTCTCTAACCTCTCAATCTGATTTTTGGCTATCTCATGGGCATTTTCCGATCTTTACTTTTGATCCCTCAGGATTCCTATCTGTGCCTCCAATTTCTTAATCTCTTCTGACTTTAGGGTCATGCTTTCCACGGCCTTGGAAAAATAATTTGTCCCACTGGATGCTCCAGTATTTTCTAGTACAATTGATGGTATTGATGAAATGGGCACAACTTCTAGTGGGATGAGTGCCACTCGAGTTGCTTCTTATTTTTCCTTCATTAGCTTCTCCATCTCATTCACCATTTTTTTTATTAGGGTAGACTGTTCCATGACTAGCTTCAATAAATCTACCTTCTGTGACTCATCTTCCTCAATGCCTTTAGCCAAGGAGTCTTCTGTTGCTGACATCTTGAGTTGTTTCCTAAGGGTTGCTATATCAGCATTATTTTTCTTCAATATATCCTCCTGTTGAAGCCCCAAAAATCGGGTCTTGCAACAAGGGGGATACCCACCCGGTTCGGACCTTGGTTAGCAGCTCCTTTTCTATTTGGGGTAGTGGGTCCGACTGGGGATAATGGGACTAGTTTCCCAATATGTGTGTGTGTGTTGAGAATTGATATTTCTTTTCTAAAATTTCCTAAGTAAAATGCTTTTATTCTATTTCTAATCTAATGATATGCAAATTGTATTCTAATTAAACAGAAATGTCTAATTCTAAATTAACCCGGGATATAATCTTTCTATTTATGCGATCTAAAATGATTTCGAATAACAATTGATAATAAAGATCATTCAACTGTTATAAGAAAGAATTCAATAAAGACAAACCACTTCATATAAAAATTTAAATGAAACAGTTATGGGAAACATATCGCATAATAAGTTATTCATACATTAAGCATAAATAAATAGCTATCACCGTACAAAAGTGCCAAATGATAACTCAAACATTCAAGCATCAATATATAAGTAACTGAACATGAATATCACTTTAGCACAAAAAGGAGAAATAGTTAAGAGATAAAAGTACCATTTATAACTAGTTCTACTCATGAGCTTCAAGCAATAATAACTTATCGCCTCTTAATTCAACATCCACTAAGAGTATAGAAGTGCAACATCAGTAGTAGATATTAAACGCAGATATCAATAAATTTTGTTCCATTCATTCATCAAAACCTCCTCTGAGGGTGCAAAAATGCATGTTCTGAGGAGAAGTTTTTGATAAATTTTAGGACCCTTCTCTAAATGCATGAGAAGGGTTTAAATACTACTAACTAAATCTAAAAGTAGTTTATTACAAAAATATAGGATATGGTTTAAATGACTGTCCTTTTTCTAGGAAAAAATAAAGTAAAACTAATACTAAATCTAAAATTTAAAACTATCAATTAATCTATTTGTGAATCTGATCTTTGAAACTACAAGCATTCAACATCAATTTGAGAGAAACAGGCTCGCAGACTTCAAATTTTAATTGCCCTATGAAAACGGCATCGGAAAGCGCTGGTGCTATCTTTTCGGCAGAATTAATGATACAATTGAGAGCCATGCATTGGCTGTGTGGTTTTACCAGCCATGCCCAGTATGAATCCCAATTTAACTTTGTTAATCCCTTAATCGATTCTGCCTTTTCTTCAACTTTCTATTTCCATTCTGTTTGCAGTTGTTGTGCCTGTGGCTCTGGAAAATGATACATAAGCCTCAAATACTCTGGGGTAAATGAACCAATGAGATCTTGCGCCTGAGTCTTGAACTGTCTATCTGTAATATCATTGCTATCCATCACCCATTTCACCATGTCTGTATATGGGATAATTTTCGGTCTTGCTGCTATTCGGTGCAAAAATGAATAAGCCAACTCTGTAAGAGATGCTTCAGAAGAACCAACTGATCCTGCAGTAGCCGAAACATTCATTACTTTGGGATTTTCTTCCTAAAGCAAGTTATGCATACCATCCCAAGTAGTGATACCAGTGTCTCTGTTGCAAGCGGTATCAGTATACAAGGACGCCATTTCTTTACTTTCAGAACTCTGAGCTTTGTCTTTCTTTCCCATAATACCTCGAATACTGTCTCGTATAGTTCTTAGTTCTTCACTCCTGCAGTTTACAAATTAAGTGAGAGTAATGGCATGGAAAAGATGACGGCAAGTTTTAAATGCTGAAGATGTATACAATATACCACCTTACATGAAATAACTCTTTGATTAGAATGAAATCATTTTCCATTAATAAATGACAATCAATTCATTGATTAAACATTAAAGCGCATAACGAAGTCTTAATTTATGGAAAATATTTTCTTCGTATAATGAGCCCTAAGAATCTGTGATAATGCGATCTGCGATTTGCTTCGCAATATCGCAAAATCGCAATATCGCAATATCGCAATCTCACAAATCGTAATCTTCGCAAATCACGCTCTTCGCAAATTGCACAGTTTTTGTAAATAGCGCATTATTGTAACATCGTGCAATTGCTATATCGCAATATCACAATAGCGCAAATATTATATCATCGTAAAATCGCTATATTGCAATATCGCAATAGCGCAAAATATAATATATGACAAACACTGTTAATGTATTTTCTGCGAAATGTGATTTGCGATATATGTTATTCGCGATGCATTTTCTTTTGGCGCGTATTTTCGCATCGCACTTTTTAAAATTCCGCTTGTAAAGAGACATTCATTATCCTATTGCGATGCGATATTACTCAAAGAATGATTTTATTCTTATACTATCATAAAACTTAAGCCTTTTTAAAGATTTTTCAAGGAATTTTCCTAAGTTTATGATAGTAAGTTTTATTGAGAAAGGAAAAACAAGCACTAAATGATTTTTTGGATTTTTTGACTAAGGGTCCCCACTTATTAAGTATTATTACTAATATTAAATAAGAAGGGGGGATGTTGCTAGCCACAACAATTGGCGATTCACTTGGAAGAACCAGTTATCTCTGCTTTTCTTTTGAATTTTCTAAACTTCCAAAACAGAAATTTTTGTAGAAAATCAAACTTTATTATAGAAAGACAAAGTAGGTTATGCTTTTATCTATTAATGATATTTCATTTCTTCTATATTCAACTTTGATTATTTACTTCCATAAGCTAGACATTGTATCTACATCAGTCATTACTTGGTTTATAAAGATAAAAACAAAAGACTTCTCTGTAGACCAGTTTTAAATATGCTCATTTGTCATAGGTAGAGCCACTGCTGCCAGCAGACGTTTATAGCCTCGACAGGGTTACCTATTACCCAACAATGATCCTATTTCCTACTTAGAGAAATGTACAATTTTCAAAGAGAAATCCATATCCACACTTATTACTTTGATTTTCTTTTTTACCCTTAAAGAACAATGTCTTGGTTTGGTAGCCAATTTATGACAATGCCATTCACTTGATTTATAACTTTGCTGAAAAAGCTGGCTCGTGATGAGACCCCTTGTCTTTTGATTGCAATAATCTTGAGTCATTGCCCTGTTGTGGTATGCAATATTGGCAAAGTCAGCAAGCTATAATATCTATGATCATGGTAAGTCGGCTCGTGATGAGACCTCTTACTCTTTAAGTTAAAAGTGTATCATTGGATTATTCCTTGAACGTTGTACTTTTCTAGGTGGGGAGGAAGTCATTGTTTCTTTAAGATAGCTCTGGACGACAATGATAGAGTTTTTGGAAAGAACTTTTCTACATAGAATCTCCATTTTGTTATTGATACCTTTCATTGAACAAATATAAAACAATTTCCCACCAAAGGTCGTTTTTTATCAAAATTTATAAAAGTTGAAACTAGTATCATTTCTAGGCATAAAGCTTTTAACTATATCTTTGAATAATAATGATCAATTTTCTATAAGAATTCTATTTATACAAGTGAAAAAAACAAAATATAAAAGAGAATTTGTTTCCTTTTCGTGAATTCCAAAATGTAACCATTAAAAATTGGTTTTATTATAACAATAAAGAAAACTAATCTACAAAATAGAAGAATGATCTGCTATGGAAAATATTTTTTGAGGATCTGTCCATTAACATGTAAAGAATCTCTTTTTCCTGTTAAATCCTGTAACATAAAAGTAGATGGACCTATGATCTCTGCAATTTGGAAAGGACCAAGCCACATTCGTTGAAATTTTGTATGTTTTCATTTTTCTTCATGAGCCTTGTCCCATTTTAAAACAAGATCTCCAACTTGAAAGTCTTTTCTAGTTATCATGTTTGAATTAAAAGAAGCTTTCACTAATGCTTGGTGATGAGCATGAGTTACTTTGGCTTTTTCTCATTGTTCTTCTAGCTTAATTATTTCCATCTGCCTTAGTTGTAAGGAAGAAGTTGGTGCTTCATCAATATATTGAACTAAGGCTAAAGAAGGAATTGCTAAATGAGTCGGAAGAACCACTTCTCTGCCATAAACTAAATTAAAGGGAGAAGTTCCAATGGAAGCCTTCTGTGTTATTCGATCTGCCCATAAAGCATATATTAAAGACTTATGCCAATTTTTATGATTTTGATCAATGGTTCACTTAATAATTCTGATTAAGTTTTTATTTGTGGATTCAGCTAACCCATTTCCCTGTGGATAATAATTGGCAGAGTATTTAAGTTTGAAACCTCTCTTGAGTGCAAATTCAGTCATAGCATTACCAGAAAAATATGATGCATTATCAAACATTAAAGCAGAAGGTAAACCAAACCTGGTGATTATGAACTGATCTATGAAGTTGATGATGTGCTTGGCCTTAGCAGTTTTAAGAGGAACTGCTTCTACCCATTTCGTAAAATAATCAGTTGCTGTAATGATATACCTATGTTTCTTAGAAGAGTGAGGAACGATCTCACCTATTATGTCCAATCCCCATTGATCAAAAGGCTGTTCAATGTTTACTGGTTGTAATGGAAATGATGGTTTCTTTTGTCTTCCAATAGTGGTTTGACAAACTTGGCATTTTCTTACGTCGCTATGTGAATCTTTGAATAATGTGGGCCAGTAATAGCCTGCAAGAAGAATTTTATGTGCAGTAGTATCTCCAGCATAATGTCCACCTACTGGCCCATTGTGAAGTTCCTGCAAGACTTTTTCAGCTTCATATTTTTCCAAACATCTAAGAAGAACAGAATCGTAATTCATCCTAAAAATAACATCATTTACAAGCTGATATTGTTTAACCTTCAACCTTAGAGCTCTTTTCTTGGTGTAATTGAGATTTGGAGAAGCATATCCATTCTTTAGATAAAAAATGATATCAACATATAATGATTTAACATCGTTTAGGCTTACCTCATACGTTTGTATCTCTGCAGGTGGTTTTTCAGAAATAACTGATGCCCCAGCTAATATTTTGCAAAAGCCTTGACCTCTTACAATATTTGCTGGTTTGATTTCTACATCATATTCTTGTAAGGCAGTAACCCAATTGGATCTTTTCTCACCCACATATTTCTGGACTAACAGATTTCTCACCGCTGGAAACGGTACTATGATTTTTGTATGGGTTTTAAGTAAAAAGGGTCTGAAATATTTAATTTCTTTGAAAACAACATAAGCTTGTTTCTCCACATCTGAATAATTCAACTCAGCCCCTTGTAAATTTGAACTGAAAAAAGTAGTTGGGGCTTCTGCCTTATCCTGATTTGCTTGAATGAGTGTCGCAGCATAAGATTTATCAGAGGCAAATGTATACAAAATAAAAGGATCAGAAAAATTTGGAGTTGCTAAAGATGGAGCATTGATAATTTCTTGCTTGATCAAATTGAATGCTTCATATTCGTTTTGGCCCCATTTGAAGTTTGAATTATTTTTAATCATTGCTTGTAAAGGAGATAAAATTCTTGAAAAATCTGGCACAAATCTCTTTACAAAATTAATTTGGCCAAGGAAAGATTGCATAGCTTTCTTGTTGTGAGGTAAGGATATTTCAGAAATCTCCTTGATTCTATCAGGATCAATATGAATTCCAGATTTTGACACTATGAATCCAAGAAGTTTTCCTTCACTTAATGCAAAAAATGATTTTTTTGGGTTAAGTGAAATTCCATACCTTTGACAACGTTGGAAGATCTGTTTCAAATATCTGAGATGATTGCTTCGTTTCTTGGAATATACAGTTATATCATCCAAATAGATTACCATTGATTTGTTAACTAATCCCTTAAAAGAGATGTCCATGGCTCTCTGAAATGTAGCACCAGCATTGATTAGACCAAAAGGCATCTTTTTATATGCATAAGTGCCCTATTTGGTTCTAAATGTAGTTTTCAATTGATCATCAGGATGAACTAACATTTGGTTGTAGCCAGAGAAACCATCTAAGAAAGACATTAATTATGATCCTGCAACTGCCTGTAATATTTGCTCCATAGGAGGCAAAGGAAAATTATCTTTTTGGCAGGCTTTATAAAGATTTCGAAAGTCAATACAAATTCTAATGTCTCCGTTCTTCTTTCTAACAAGAACCATATTGGAAACCCATTTAGAATGTCGAACGGGAAAGATAATTTTAGCTTTCAATAACTTATTGAGTTCAGATTTGATCTGATTTTCTAGATTGGGATGGATCTTTCTCAATTTTTTTTGGACAAATTTTTCATCATTTATCATTGGGATAGTATGTTGAATGATAGAAGTGTCATAAGTTTTGAGTTCATCGTAGTTCCAAGCAAAGACACTTTTGTATTGTTTCAAAAGACGAACATACGCTAATTTTTCTTCAGAAGATAGATCAAGACCTAAATTGATATTTTGTGGTTTGGTATCAGTTCCTAGATTTACTAATTCACAATTCAAGGTTGAACTTTGCAATTTTGAATTAGTAGATCTTTTGAATCGATCTTTCAAATCATAAAGGTATTCTAACTTGACTACTGATTTTGGCATAGCATTATTAGTGCTATCTTGTTGCAATTGTCTGTCATGTTGGTCCTTATCAATTATCTGATTGGTGTAAGATCCTTCAGATGTGAGAAAATTTACAATATCAGGATCATCATTGAAAATCCTCCAATTAGTAATGTTAGCAGGAATCGAGGGTCTAAAGATTAATTCGATTGAAAATCGATCAGGGCTATAGTCTTCTGAGGGAATGAGTTTGGAGGCTACATTGGCTAGGAGGTCTGCACTAGCATTCTGAATTCTGGGAATTGATGAAATATTGAATGCTATAAAATGTTCAGTCAGATCTTGAACTAAAGATTGATAATGCTTTAAATGACCTCATAAACAATGTATAGTATTGCGTACCTGTTTGATTACAATTTCAGAATCTCTGAAAACTTGTAGATATTTGATATTTAATCCGATTGCTTTGTATAATCCTTGAACCAAAGCTTCGTATTCTACGCTATTATTGCTGCAATCGAAATCGAGTCTGCAAGTTAGCATAATTTTGTTTCCTTCTGGACTAACCAATACGCAACCTGTTCCTGTTCCTTCATTAGACTTAGAACCATCAAAAAATAACTTCTAGAATAAAGATTTATTTACAGGAGTATCTACAAAATTAATGCATTTAGAACTATCTATTTGAGAAAAAATTTCTATCTGAGATAAAACAGAATGTTCTAAATATGGTGAAGTATGAGCATTGAAATTTCCTAAGAAATAATCAACTGAATAATTGCCAATGATATTATTACTGTATGCAACTGGTTCATTTTCTCCTTCCAATTCTGTTACTATGTATTTCTGATGCTTCTCTCTTTCAACCTTTATTTGATTTGGTTTACCATTGTAAGGAAGCCACATGTGTGACCAATCAGTTGCAAAGTATCCATGAAGTTTTTCTGACCAATCTCTGCTAAGAATTAAGCCATAAAATTTTGGAATGTCTGCAACTAAAATATCAATAACTTGACATACCTTTGGATTCAATGACAGCCTTATGGTAACTTGATTTAATTCGCCAATCACTTCAACTTGCGATCGATCTAACTAAACTATGCGCACAACAGATTTTTGTGGTTGAATGTTCAATTTTGCACATATTGATTTTGGTAGAATATTAGATGAAGCTCGAGAATCCACTAAACAATTATGCAAATTTTTATTGAAAACTTCATAAGTAAGAAGAAATGGAGGAGTATGAGATCTCGACCTTCCTCCAATTAAAGCGATATTTTCAAGATCAACTTTACTAATTGAATTAGTTGGAGGTCTTCCCATCTCATTGGAAGCTTGAGAAATTACAGGATTGGGCAAAGGTTTTTCTGGTACAGCATGTAATTCTTTCAAAAGTACGTTTTGTTGGTGTTTTAACTTTCTCAATTCATAAAAAGTGATGTTAGCCCTAGTCTTCTTCATATCTTTAATGATATTATACTCCATTTCATCCGGAATGAACAACATTTTTGATGGATTTGATGAATCTGTTTGGACTGGGCTAGTTTGAATTGCTTTAGATGTCGTTTTCTTGGGTGCAACTTTATCCTTAGCCATTGAGCTTGTGCTCTTTGGCTTAGGAGTAGGTTGAGGGGGATCAATCTGATTTCTACTTTGAGTGCTAACTGGAGATGCTTCTTGATCTTCCTCATCTGGGAGGATGAAATCCCACATACCTTGTACTTCTACAACTTCTTCTTCATCGGTAGTTTCTTCAGTGGCAGTCTCTTCTTCTTCTTCTTCTAATTCAGCATTTGTAATAGAATTTGGTGGTTTTGAATCAGTTGAAGGATTTCTTCTAAAAGGCTTGAAAGACTTTTTAGAAGATGTTTCTGCTACTTGTTTTTTGATATCAACCATTTCATTGGACATGGTTTTCAAAACTTTCTGCAATCCTTCTAAATCAAATGGATCTTTCGATTGTTTTTTCTTGGGATCTTCCTTAAATGTAACCTTTTTGGATTTTCGTTCTTCTATCGCATTTTTCTTTTCGAGGGCTATGATATGTTTCTCTACTGCTATTGATTCCTTCATATTGTCTGCTAAAGTTGTTTTGTTAGCTCTGTCAACAAAGATTGCTATGTTTAATGGTAAAGCAGAAATGTACCAATCACTTCGCACTTCTTCGCTAGGCTTGGAAGTAGTAGGAATTTTATTTAACAGTTTATTGAAACGTGAATTAAAATCCTTGATGGGTTCTCTTGACTCAGCTCTAAGATTAGACAGATCATTGATCAATGTCGTTGTAGACCTGTCATCACCAAACTTAGTCAAAAATTGATCTTGAAAGATATCCCAACTAGTGATAGATCCAGATGGCAATGAGAAATACCATGATCCAGCTGCTCCTTGTAGAGTATAAGGAAAAAGTTGGACGACAACATCTTCATTAATAACTCCATTAAGATTTATAGATAGCATAAATTTTTTTATATGTTCTTCTGCTAGCATGCCTGCTTCAGGATTAAACTTAGGCAGCCATTTTTCAGGATGGGCTGGTAATTGACTCAAGGGAGAAGGCATTAAGACTGCCCCTGGATTATTCCATGGAAATTTAGCCATCGTTGAACTACTAACAGAGGAAAGTGCAGAAGATGATGTTTGTGATTGGGAAGATGAAGATATTATGATTCCAGATGTTTGAGAAGGAGATGTAGAAGTTTGAGTGGACTGATGTACAATAATCTGAAGTGGAGGAGTGGATGGTTGACTTCGCGGTGAAAAAGTTGAGATGGATGATGATGATGAAAGAGTCTCACTATCAAACCCTCTAGGTGATTTCCTTGCTCTTTTTATTGTAGGTATAGGTAATTCAGTTGGTTGAATGCCAAGTTTTTCACTCTGTAATCTGGTGAGAGGATGAGCAGGATTATATTGCGAAGTCACACTGCCTTGAGATTTATTAGATCTTTGAGGTGATATTGAAAATCGTTGAAGTTTATGAATCAAATATTCGACTTCAGGAGGTTCAATAGCATATTCTTCTGAAAAGTCATGGTTTGTGACAGTGTCTGTTATTCTTTCGACTTCTAGCTCTGGATTTAAAAATTCTAAATGTGATGGAGAAGTCAGAGAAGGTGGTGAGGGTGATTTATTCTCAGAATGGTTTTTAGATTTAGATTTACTTGCCATTCATATTTCGTGGCCCTCCTTCTAGCGCCAAATATGTTGAAGCCCCAAAAATTGGGTCTTGCAACAAGGGGGATACCCACCCGGTCCAGACCTTGGTTAGCAGCTCCGTTTCCGTTTGGGGTAGTGGGTCCGACTGGGGATAATGGGACCAGTTTCCCAATATGTGTGTGTGTGTTGAGAATTGATATTTCTTTTCTAAAATTTCCTAAGTAAAATGCTTTTATTCTATTTCTAATCTAATGATATGCAAATTGTATTCTAATTAAACAGAAATATCTAATTCTAAATTAACCCAAGATATAATCTTTCTATTTATGCGATCTAAAATGATTTCGAATAACAATTGATAATAAAGATCATTCAACTGTTATAAGAAAGAATTCAATCAAGATAAACCACTTCATATAAAAAGTTAAATGAAACAGTTGTGGAAAACATATCACATAATAAGTTATTCATACATTAAGCATAAATAAATAGCTATCACCGTACAAAAGTGCCAAATGATAACTCAAACATTCAAGCATCAATATATAAGTAACTGAACATGAATATCACTTTAACACAAAAATGAGAAATAGTTAAGAGATAAAAGTACCATTTATAACTAGTTCTACTCATGAGCTTCAAGTAATAATAACTTATTGCCTCTTAATTCAACATCCACTAAGAGTACAGAAGTGCAACATCAGTAGTAGATATTAAATGCAGATATTAATAAATTATGTTCCATTCATTCATCAAAACCTCCTCTGAGGGTGCAAAAGTGCATGTTCTGAGGAGAAGTTTTTGATAAATTTTAGGACCCTTCTCTAAATGCATGAGAAGGGTTTAAATACTACTAACTAAATCTAAAAATAGTTTATCACAAAAATATAGGATACGGTTTAAATGACCGTCCTTTTTCTAGGAAAAAATAAAGTAAAACTAATACTAAATATAAAATTTAAAACTATCAATTAATCTATTTGTGAATCTGATCTTTGAAACAGCAAGCATTCAACATCGATTTGAGAGGAACAGGCTGGACGAATTCAGATTTTAATTGCCCTGTGAAAACGGCATCGGAAAGCGTTGGCGCTATCTTTTCGGCAGAATTAATGATACAATTGAGAGCCATGCATTGGCTGTGTGGTTTTACCAGCCATGCCCAGTAAGAATCCCAATTTAACTTTGTTAATCCCTTAATCGATTCTGCCGTTTCTTTAGCTTTCTATTTCCATTCTGTTTGCAGTTACTGTGCCTATGGCTCTAGCAAATGATACATAAGCCTCAAATCCTCTGGGGTAAATGAGCCAATGAGCTCTTGCGCCTGAGTCTTGAACTGTCTATCTATAATATCAGTGCTATCCAGCACCCATTTCACCATGTCTGTATATGGGAGAATTTTCGGTCTTGCTACTATTCGATGCAAAAATGAACAAGCCAAGTCTGTAAGAGATGCTTCAGAACAACCAAATGATCCTGCAGTAGCCGAAACATTCATTACTCTGGGATTTTCTTCCTCGAGCAGGTTATGCATACCATCCCAAGTAGTGATACCAGCGTCTCTGTTGCAAGCGGTATCAGTATACAAGGACACCATTTCTTTACTTTCAGAAGTCTAAGCTTTGTCTTTCTTTCCCATAATACCTCGAATACTGTCTCGTATAGTTCTTAGTTCTTCACTCCTGAAGTTTACGAATTAAGTGAGAGTAATGGCATGGAAAAGATGGCGGCAAGTTTTAAATGCTGAAGATGTATACAATATACCACCTTACGTGAAATAACTCTTTGATTAGAACGAAATCATTTTCCATTAATAAATGACAATCAATTCATTGATTAAACATTAAAGCGCATAATGGAGTCTTAATTTATGGAAAATATTTTCTTCGTATAATGAGCCCTAAGAATCTGCGATAATGCGATCTGCAATTTGCTTCACAATATCGCAATATCGCAATCTCACAAATCGTAATCTTCGCAAATTGTGCTCTTCGCAAATTGTGCAATTTTTGTAAATCGTGCAATATTGTAACATCGCGCAATCGCTATATCGCAATATCGCAATAGCGCAAATATTATATCATCGTAAAATCGCTATATCTCAATATCGCAATAGCGCAAAATATAATATATGACAAACACTATTAATGTATTTTCTGCGAAATACGATTTGTGATATATGTTATTCGCGATGCATTTTCTTTTGGCGCGTATTTTCGCATCGCATTTTTTAAAATTCCGCTTGTAAAGAGACATTCATTATCCTATTGCGATGTGATATTCCTAAAAGAATGATTTTATTCTTATACTATCATAAAACTTAAGCCTTTTTAAATATTTTTAAAGGAATTTTCCTAAGTTTATGATAGTAATTTTTATTGAGAAAGGAAAAACAAGCACTAAATGATTTTTTGGATTTTTTGACTAAGGGTCCCCACTTATTAAGTATTATTACTAATATTAAATAAGAAGGGGGGTTGTTGCTACCCACAACACCTCCACATCTTGAAAATTGGTTGGGTCATACCCAAGATTGACTATTAAATATTCTAAAGACTTGATCCTTGCGTCTTTAGCCATGGCATATATCTTATCCATATTGAGTTGTGATTGAGTATTGGATAAAGATACCTGCAGTTTTGACAAGCTCATAGCAGTACTTGTCAAGGTGGAGGCCACCATCTATCTAGTCTGCTTGTGTAATTCCATTTGGTCAATAGGATGGATGTCCTTGGTACTGAACTCAAATGATGCCTTCTTATAATCTCCTGCTCCTTGAGGCTATGGGACCAAGGCTTTTAGAAATATCATCTGCGTCCTCCCTTTTTCAGTGTCAAAGGCAGATAATAGCCTACTTTTTGAACTTGAGGTCTACTTCTAGAATTCATTATATGTGTTAGTCTTCAACACCTCATTCCTCAAATTTATCTCTTTTAATGTGTCATAAACTGATTTTTCTTGGCCTTCTATGGCAGGCCTAGAAGTATATGTATGCAAACCTTGTTCCTGTAGAGACATTATGGCTGAAGATGTAGGGGAGGCCATTGTGTGACCACCCACTGGAGATGACCTGGGGGTGTCTACAATGTGAATCACTGTCTGTTGCTCTGATTCACCTCCTTGATCAATATCCATGTGAATTCTGGCCCTCTTACTATATTTCAGTTTGAATTCTTTATCACTCACTGAAGTTGACTGATAATCTCTTGGCCTCTTGCTCCATATGTCTTTCTCTTTCTCTTTCCCTTATATTCTTTTTCTTCTCCACTCTTCATTTCTTATGGTTTTGGGGTCTGGATGCTTGAAGTGGAGATCACCTGTTCTTCATCTTCTTGGAGGGTGTTGGTCACCCATTCTATTTTATTAGCATACTTCTCAATTGAAGGCATGTGTGTGTGAACATGGGGTGTGGACCTGTTTTTCACCCTTCTCTTGGAGATAATCCCTACAGGGTCATAAGACAAAGTGAAACTATGACTTAAACCCATCCCTTTTAGTATCTTATCTGCCTCCTCTCCTGTTTCTCTACTGTTATAGATCAAAGGCCCAATTTGTGCCTTGATCTTAAACTAAGACTTCTTCTTTGCAGAGATAAGGTGGAGCTCATCTGCATGTATCATTTTCCTTATGTACTCTAGTGCAAAGACCCTCATGGAGAGGAACATTGGAAATTTGTAGGGGGATAGTTCACACCCATAGACTCATATTTCTGTGTAATTTTGGTACAAGTACCAATCTTTTTTCTTAACTTGATCTATCAGTTGCATGGTTTTTCTGATTTCTTCATTTATCCTTGGCTCTGTTGTACTGTTAAGTGTGTTGATGGTTGGATGCACAAACAAATCCCAAAAGTCCTTGTATGTATAGTTCTTCTGATCCTTTAATAGAAGAGTGGTCCAGAATATGACAGATTGAGGCTAAACATCTTCATTTACCTTGGTCATTTGAAATTGAAACCTGTTGAACTAGAAATAAACAAATATATACACCAATACATAGGTGTATTTGAAAACCTCCTCCATATTAAACTTTAAAAATTGTTCATGAATGGAATCTTTGAGAAATTGAGCATAGTTGAACATTACAGTAGGTTTGGCATCTAGGGAAAGAATAGATAAGAAACCAATCATGGCTTCATCCACCCACTGATCAGTGTGATACCCTAATAGATAAGACAAAAAAAGTAACAATGTGTTGCATCCTATTGGGAAATATAGATGAAGGATAAGATGGATGTTAGAAGTGTTGTCATTGATGGCAAAGGACTGTAGCAGAAGCAAAGGAGAAGACAGTAGGTAACATTTATAGTGAGCATGAGAAGAACAGAGGGAGAGTTTATTTACAGAGACAGGGCAGCAAAAAGAGAAGCAGAGGCAGAGAAACAGTCGCGCAGAAGAGGCAGAGGCAGAGGCAAAGAATACAGAGGAATAAATACAGTTTGGTAGCAGAGGCAGAGAAACAGTCGAGCAACGGAGGCAGAGGCAGAGCCGTTAACAAATAGTGAAATGATCAAGCAGAGATGGAACCCTGAGGGAAATGGAACCGAGCATTTAGCAGTAAAAACCCAATGAAGTTAGGTATTAAACATTATGGTAGTGTTGAATTAACATAATAATGAAACAGGATTCATATATTAAAGTGCTAAAGAAATAAGAAATAAACCTTTGAACAGAGTGTATGTATACATATGTATATAACTAAGGTGCGAAGTAATTGTTGAAGCAGAACCATGACTTTAAGCGGAACCCCGACCATGATCAATAAAACCAGAGGGCCACAAAACCAGTGGGTTCACGCATCAATTGAAGTGGTAAGCTGTATTACCAAAATGAACGCGATATATGTCATTGAAGGACACATGTCCTCAGGCGGTTTTGTAAAACAACTTTTTTCGCGTGAGTTTGGAGAATTATGAAACAAGCACTTAAGTTGTGCGATATTGCCCGTCGTCCATTGGATCATCGAATTCAATGCGATAAACTGTCAGCCGTTGGATGCAAGAGGCGTGTTAATGGAGGTGGGCCTCGAGAATGCATATATGTTAAAATATGTATCAGGTTTGATATTCATTGAAATATTGGATATATATTAAAGTTGAGTGCACATATAGAAATGGTTTATGTGCGGATTATTTATGTGTTTCAAGTTAATACATTATGATATGCCGAGGGTTAAAGCCATGGTCGAAGATTGACTTAGGCTTATATATATTTATGTTCAAAGGGTGCAGTCAGTTGGAACGTACTAAAAGTGCAGAGTTTACCAAATAGATGTGGGCTCCATGAAATGGTTTTGTATTAGAATGTTGCATTAGGTTTGTATTAAAGTTGAGTGATGATTCGAATGAAGTGGTACAAAGGGTGCAGACCTATAGAAATGTATATAATGTGGATTTTCTTAACTGACGAGGGTGAACAATAGAGTGTGGGACCCGTGAACCACCATATGATATATGTGCTGCATTAATTTTTATATAAACCTTGAGTGAATGCTACAAGCGTGGGTGTATGTAATTAAAAGAGCCGGAACCATTTGTAGCCTTAAGACTAGGGTTTGAATAGAGAACATGGCTAAGTCTATGCTGGGAGTGGAAACATTAAACGAACCATGGAGCTCGAGAGGTTATATATATATATATATATATATATATATATATATATATATATATATATATATATTAGTGTTGGGTTTAAGTCTGAGCAAAAGACTTAATACTATGTGGACGGACAATAGTATACATATAGTGTGGGACCCCCCCCTACATAAAATTCCGAGAATCATTACCCAAGCTGGAGGATACATTAAAGCGAAAGCGGAAGCTCATATATATGCAGCACGGTACATATGTTGCGCTTTATATACAAAGGTCCAAAACATATACATTTATATGTAGCACTCTATTGATCGAGTTAATACAAACAAAGTCTTATATTGTGGGACCCTCATCAATCTTATCGGAGAAAAGTTGGCAGCGGAACATGTTAACAAAAGATTACGATTGCGACAAAGTTCCGGACCCGATGGGCTTATAAACTGTAATTCATACATGTTTGAGTTTCTATAAACAGTGTTACATCACATCAGATATGGAGCAGAGCATCGGAACATTCAAATGCAAGATGCAATTGTAATCAATCGCAATCGGAAGTATTCGAAAAGCGATTCATCGCATCAGTATATCAAAGTGAACAGTGATTGATCTCATCGGAGCATCAGAGCATAGGAATATCGGAACATGCAACTGGAAGTTGCGATTGCGATTAATCTCAATCGGAAATAGTGATCGCATCGCATCGGAGAATAATGCAAGCTCGAAAAGTGGGCCCGAAAGGGCATTTTATGTATTAAAATGATTCATTATTGTTATATTGACAAGATGTATCGGAGTTATATAACGCGGCATTTTTTATGTTAAAACTCTGTATAATTATGCTGAGAGTTGAAAATGCGTTATATATAAAAAGAGCTATTACAGATACATAGCAGTTACACCACGGCAAAGAACAGGAGAGCTAGTAGAGCCGAAAGGGACAAAACACAGTCACAAAAAAGACAAGCGCAGTGAACTAAGAGGCTGAATGGGTGAGCTGGAATTCACATTGTAATTAAATGTAAATGTTTTTACCTATTTATATTGTTTGTGATGCATTGGCAAGTCTCCGGAAGAAAACAAAATTCCCACTGTAATATTAAAATTAGTACATACAGCTATATTTTTCTGAGTGAGCTGGAAAAGAAATGAGAAGGCAGAGAGCTAAGAGGTATGGCTATTCAGTTCGAATTTCCTGAGGAATACAGACAGTCATAAGAAAATCTCTATAAATAATATCATCTTGATATGCATAGAGAGGTTAGAGAGAGTAAGGATAGAGAATGCAGAGTATGGAAAATTGAGGCAGAGAAGATAAGGAAGAGAGGAGCAGAAAAAGATGCTACAAAATAGAGCTGATATCTGAGGTAAATCAACAAACTTTTCTTTTGATAAATTGAGGAATTTGGAGCTTCCCTATCAAGTTGAAGCTTGATAGTTGTCAGTTGTAGCTGACTGAGGTTGGAGCCTCCTGTAGGTTGGTGCCTGCAGAAAAATAGTGGTGAGAGGGAGTTGGAGCTTGCCTTTGCATCAAAACAATAATAAGATGTGGTTTTATCCCTTTATGGGTTTCCACTTATATCTGTTGTCTCTATGTGTGTTTCCTATGTGTTGATATGATCTACCCAAGCTGCTTGATGTTTTATGCTCTCATAATAAGTTTGGTGTCTCATAAATTTAATACTTCTGCAACATATTAAGATTGTTCACATGTTAAAGTTGGTTATAAAATTTAAAAAGTTGATGTATGTGTTAAACTAATTCACCCCCCCCCCCTCTCAGTTTAACTAAGGATTCAACAATTGGTATCAGAGCCAAGTTCCTTTGTACCAGTTTAACCACTGAAAGGAGATCCTAGGTCCCTAGGATGGCTATTCAAGAAGGAAGCTCAACCAATAAAGCCCCTTTTTTTCCTGGTGCTAATTATGCCTTCTGGAAAATCCGATTGAGAGCATACATAATGTCTCTAGGAATAGAGGTTTGGGCTGATGTAGAATTTGGATACGCCCCAAAGGAAACTGACCCAGAGAGAGAAGCTAAACAATAATTTGTAGCAAATGCAAAGGCAATGAATGAAATCTTAAGTGGACTTTGTGAGGCTGAATTTATCAAAATAATGCACAGTAAGAATGCCAAAGGTATGTGGGATACTCTTGAGAACATCCATGAGGGAACTAAAAAGGTAAAGACAACAAAACTTCAAGTATATAGAGCTCAGTTTGAAAATTTAAAAATGAATGATGATGAAGATATTGGCAGCTTCTTCTTAAGAGTTGCAGAAATTGTTAACAATATGAAAGCTCTTGGAGAAACCATACCAGAAAGTGTAATTGTACAAAAGATTCTAAGATTTCTTCCACCCAGTTTTAACCCCAAGGTGTCTGCAATAGAAGAAACAACTGATTGGGAAACCTTGACCATGAACCAGCTACTTGGAAATCTAACAACATATGAGATGAGGCTCCCACAGAAGAAGCCAAGTACGAGGGTGGCAGCCTTTAAAATAGAAAATAAGAAAGAAGAAAAGGAAGACATATGCTCTTGCTTTGATGAAGAAGAGGCTAAATTTGTCAAGAAACTGGATAGAGGCTCAGGAAAATACAAAGGTAAACTTTCTTTCAAATGCTTTAACTGTGGAAGAGCTGTACACTATGCTGCTAAGTGTCCTCAAAAGAAAGTAAGGAATCAGGCTCAAGAATCAGGGAAAAATACATCAAAGAGCTCGCAGAAAGGAAATAAATTCAGTAGAAAATCCTTCTATGCTCAACAAGACAGCAGTGCATCTGAAGACTCAGATGAACCCTCAAGTGAAGAAGGAACCTCTGAATTTTTACTGATGGCCATAGAAGAACTTGAAGGACTCCTGCTAGAAGATGAAGAAGAAGGTGAAGTTGACCTTGAGGGGGAGCTAAGAAGTTCCCTGGAGGAGATTGACAGACTCAAATTGAAGTGCAGAAAACAGAAGGACATTCTCTTCAAGTATGTAAGAGAAGAGAAAAATCCAGAAGTCCTCATGCAGCTGAAGGTAGAGCTTGAAGAAGCCAAGAAAATAGAAGACATGTTACTTCAGCAAATCAAGGATAAAACTTGGGAACAAGAGAAGCTGGAAGAAGAAGTAGTATGTCTGAGGAAGAAATTAGAAAATGCTCAAAGGAAAGTATCTAAAAATTCCTCTCAAACAACAAGCTTTGATAAGTTGAACAAAATTCTGGATGCTCAAAGATCTCATCTTATAAAAACTGGACTAGGCTATGAAGGAGAATCAAGTAAAAGCAAAGAAAAGGAAAACAAAAATATTATTTTTGTAAAAGCAGAGAAGGCTGATGAAGCAGCTCAAATAATTCCTACAAAATAAGAAACATGTAACAAGGGAGACAGAGATTAGAAGAAACCTCTAATAACAAAGAATGCAATAAATACTAAGACAACAGAAAAAGGATCATATACCCCTGAGTATGTCAAATTTGGAAGCCATCAAAGAAGATTCTTCCCTCCTATGAAAAATGCTACCTGTTATGTCTGCCACAAGCTGGGACACATTGCTGCATACTGTCACACAAGGAGGAGTAATTCACACCAGCAAAATATGCAAACAGTGAAGAGATTGGCTCAAGCAAACAACTAGAGAAGACAACCTCACATCAGGTATGCAAGTTGTTTCTATGGTTACTATTTTTATTGTAAGGAATTTGGCCATAAAATCATTGAGTGCAGAAAATATGAACAAAGATTTATGTACAACACCTCAAGGAGGTTTATGAATCAAGGAGATTTTACTCATACTCACAATTCTACCAAAATTATGATCAAATGTTGCGTATGCAATAAAATTGGACATATGCCTCTCAAATTTCCTCTCAGAGGATGTGGTTCATCACCTCGCAAAATATATCAAACAAAAGGATGTTTCCAGTGGAAAAAGAAGGTGAATAAATGTGACCTGGCTCTAACTGCTCAAGACCTGAAAAGCCAATGGTATCTGAACAGTGGCTACTCAAAACATATGACTGGAGACAGAAGAAAATTTATAACTTTTGATGAAAAGAAAACTGGTAATGTTACTTTTGGCAATGATAAATTAGGAAAAATCAAGGGAAAAGGCTCAGTCAGCTTAGATAATGGCATAGGTAAGGCCCAAGATGTACTATTTGTAGATGGGCTGAAAGTAAATTTTCTGAGTGTCAGTCAAATGTGTGATAAAGGCTACGAAGTTCTTTTCAGAGCACAAGACTGTGAAGTCAGATCAAGCACCACAGGAAAGACTCTGCTCAAAGGTGTCTGAACAGAGAGTAATGTTTACATAGTGAAAGAGGAATATGAAGCATGCCATCTTAGCAAACTTGAGGAGTCATGGTTATGGCATAAGAGGTTGGGACATCTCAGCTTCAATCATATCATCAAACTGAACAAGAAGAAAGCTGTCAAAGACATGCCAGAAATAAAAAGGCCTTCCAATACCATATGCAAATCTTGTCAATTAGGCAAACAGACCTACACATCATTCAAGGCCAAAGATGAGTTATCAACAAGAAGACCACTCCAGCTTGTGCACATGGACCTGTGTGGAACTGCAAGAACTAAAACACCAAGTGGAGAATCCTACTTCATGCTGATAATAGATGATTTCTCTAGAATGACATGCGTTGCATTTCTCAAGAATAAATCAGAAGCTCTGGAAAAATTCAAAATATTCAAAGCTTTAGCAGAAAATCAGACAGGATGCAAGCTAAAATTGTTGGGTATGTGTTATATTCTTTCCATGACTAAGCACGCGTGGGGGGGTAAGAGGGGGGGCGATAGCCCCCCCTTTGCGCTGGGCGCAACGAGGGGGTCACAGTGGGGGCGGTAGCCCCCCTTGTCGGGGTCCGGGGCAGCACCCCGGTGAAAATTTTCGTTCCTTAATTTCCGGCGGGTAGTACACGTCCATGGTTTTGTGCATGGTTTTGCACATGGTATTGGGGTAAGATGGTTTTCGGCCCCTGGTATTTTTGTAGATCCGGTCAAGAGAACTACAGTTAAGTTCTAATCCAGGGTTTATGGATTGGGGTTTATGTATGCTTCGGCATGTATATATATGTGTTGTAACACTAAAAGGAATATAATGAAAAATCAAGCTGGTCGTCCCGATTTGGGATCCAGGGGAAAATCTCTGTGTTTATCTGTTTTATGTTTTATGCTCTCGCTATTGTTTATTTTCTGTTATAAGATTCGTGTGTAGATAATTTATGTTTAGGGTTAAAACCTACAAAAATGCATCAGATCAGACAAAGGAGGTGAATTCATAGATTATGACTTTGCAGACCTATGCAATGAACATGGGATAAAGCAACAATTTAGTATTGCGGGGACACATCAGTAGAATGGAGTAGCAGAGAGACAAAACAGGTCTGTACAACAAATGGCCAAATCCATGATGCAAGAGAGTAATATTCCTCAAACCTTCTGGGTAGAAGCAGTACACACAGCCATGCATATCCTAAACAAAGCTCATTTAAGGCCAAGCAGTGACAAGACTCCCTATGAACTATGGCATGGTAAACCAGCTTCAATAAAGCACTTTAAAATCTTTGGAAGCAAGTGTTACATAAAGAATAATGATGAAAATCTTGGGAAATTTGATGCAATAGCAGATGAAGGGATATTTCTAGGATATTCATCCAAAAGTAAAGGGTACAGGTGCTACAACAAGACTCTTCGAAAAATTGTAGAATGCATTGACATGAGATTTGATGAAGAAATTCCAAACAATACATGAGGTACAGACTGCAACAGTCCTTCAGACAACCATGAAGAAGAAAACCAAGATGATGATGCAACAAGCAAGAAAATAGAAGATGCTGAACTGAGCTCGAAAGCCCCCTCAAGATACACTCAGAAGAACCATCTTGAAGATCAGATCATTGGAGACAAGAGAGTAGGGGTCCAGACAAGAAGGCAGCTAACTAAACAGACAGAAGAGGTATACATAGCCATGCTATCACAAATAGAGCCAAAGAATTTTGAAGAATCCAACAAGGACAAGTCTTGGGTGAATGATATGAATGATGAATTGGACCAAATTGAGAAGAAAAATACCTCGGAACTAGTTCCTAGACCCACTGAGAAAAATGTCATAGGCTCAAAATGGGTATTCAAAAATAAAATGAATGAGCAAGGACAGGTAATCAGGAATAAGGCTAGACATGTCTGCAAAGGATATTCACAAATCGAAGGACTTGATTATGATGAAACATTTTCCCCTGTAGCCAGAATGGAAGCTATCAGAATGTTTCTGGCCTTTGCATGCTATCAAGACTTCAAGGTATATCAAATGGATGTGAAATCTGCATTTCTGAATGGAGATCTAGAAGAAGAAGTCTACATGGAACAAACAGAAGGCTTCTCATTAACATACAAAGAAGACTATGTATGCAGACTAAGGAAGGCTCTATATGGACTAAAACAAGCTCCTTGTGCTTGGTACTCAAGGATGGATAAATACTTGCAAAAACAAGGCTTTAAGAGAGGAGGAGTAGACAACAATCTATACATAAAAGCCCATGAAAATGAAGTCCTGATTGTTGTAGTATATGTTGATGACATTATGTTTGGAAGTAATAGAGATGAGCTAGAAAAAGGGTTTGCTGAGGAGATGAAATCAGAGTTTGAGATGTCTATTATTGGAGAGCTCAGTTTATATTTAGGACTTCAAATTTAGCAAAATAACACAGTTAAATTCATCTCACAGGAAAAATACTTAAAAGAAATGTTGAAAAAGCTCAAAAAGGAAGACTGCAAACCTGTGTCAACTCCCATGATCACAGGATGCAGGCTATGTGCTGATGATGGATCAGCTGATATAGATCAAAGACTCTACAAATCCATGATAGGAAGTCTACTGCACCTGACAGCATCAAGACCAAACATCATTCTAGCAGTAGGACTTGTGGCTAGATATCAAGCAGCACCAAAGCAAAATCATCTTCTAGTAGTCAAAAGAATATTTAGATATCTACAAGGAACAACACAGTTTGGGCTATGGTATCCAAAAGGAAAAAGCTTCAATTTGACAACATACATAGATGCAGATTGGGCCAGCTATGTGGATGACAGGAAAAGCACAAGTGGAGGTGCATTCTATCTAGGAGAAAGTCTGGTGGCATGGCTAAGCAAGAAACAAACATCTATTTCTATATCTACAACAGAAGCAGAATACATAGTAGTAGTAGCATGTTGTACACAAGTCATGTGGATGAAGCAAACCCTCCAAGACACGAAGGTAAGCATTGATGAACCTATCTCTATCAAATGTGATAGTACAAGTGCTATAAGCATATCAAAAAATCCTTTGCTTCATTAAAAAACTAAACATATCCCAATCAAGTATCATTTTCTCCGAGAACAAGTAGCTCAGAAGGTAGTGAAGCTGGAGTATGTGCCAACAAAAGAACAAACAGTAGATATATTTACCAAACGTCTTGCAAGAGAACCATTTGAGTATTTGAGAGATAGACTAGGGGTAGTATCTGTAGATGCTACTCTCTGATATGAAAAGAAAGCACAGTTTCATAGGGAGAACAAAAACGAAAATATCATTCCAAGGGGAGATTAGTTAGCAAGGAAAGCATGAAACAGGTCCTCATGATCAGTGCAACATGGACGAGAGTTAAAATCACACTGAAAAATGAGCAACCCCTTGCCATTGATGTCAAAGGGGGAGGAAGAGCAAGCAACAAAAGAAAGGGTCCTAACAGGCAAGAAGAGGAAGTGTATGGCCATCAATGCCAAAGGGGGAGACTGTTAGAAGTGTTGTCATTGATGGCAAAGGATAGTAGCAAAAGCAAAGGAGAAGAAAACAAGTAACATTTACAGGGAGCATGAGAAGAACAAAGGGAGAGTTTATTTACAGAGATAGGGTAGAAAAAAGAGAAGCAAAGGCAAAGAAATAGTCACGCAGCAGAGGCAGAGGCAGAGGCAGAGAATACAGAGGCGGAAATATAGTCGAGCAGCAAAGGCAAAGAAATAGTCGAGCAGCGGAGGTAGAGGCAGAGCCGTTAACAAACAGTGAAATGATCAAGCAGAGATGGAACCTTGAGGGAAATGGAACCAAGCGTTTAGCAGTAAAAACCCAATGAAGTCGGGTATTAAAAATTATGGTGGCGTTGAATTAACATAATAATGAAACAGGCTTCATATATTAAAGTGCTGAAGAAATAAGAAATAAACCTTTGAACAGAGTGTATGTATACATATGTATATAACAAAGGCACGAAGTAATTGTTGAAGCGGAACCATGACTTTAAGTGGAACCTTGACCATGAACAATAAAACCGGAGGGTCACAAAACCAGTGGGTTCGCACGTCGATTGAAGTGGTAAGTTGTATTACCAAAATGAACGTGATATATGTCATTGAAGGACACGTGTCCTCAGGCAGTTTTGTAAAACAAAATTTTTCGCGTGAGTTTGGAGAATTATGAAACGAGCACTTAAGTTGCGCGTTGTCCATTGGATCATCAGAGTCGATGCGATAAAATGTCAGTCGTTGGATGCAAGAGGTGTGTTAATGGAGGTGGGCCCTAGGAATGCATATATGTTAAAATATGTATCGGGTTTGATATTCATTGCAATATTGGATATATATTAAAGTTGAGTGCACATATAGAAATGGGTTATGTGCAGATTATTTATGTGTTGCAAGTTAATACATTATGATATGCCGAGGGTTGAAGCCATGGTCGAAGATTGACTTAGGCTTATATATATTTATGTTCAAAGGGTGTTGTTGGTTGGAACATACTAAAAGTGCAGAGTTTATCAAATAGATGTGGGCTCCATGGAATGGTTTTGTACTAAAGTGTCGCGTTGGGTTTGTATTAAAGTTGAGTGATGATTCGAATGAAGTGGTACAAAGGGTGCGGACCTATAGCAATGTATATAATGTGGATTTTCTTAACTGACAAGGGTGAACAATAGAGCGTGGGACCCGTGAACCACCATATGATATATGTGTTGCATTAATTTATATATAAACCTTGAGTGAATGCTACAAGCGTGGGTGTATGTAATTAAAAGAGCCAGAAACATTTGTAGCCTTAAGACTAAGGTTCGAATAAAGAACATGGTTAAGTCTATGCTAGGAGCGGAAACATTAAACGAACCACGGAGCCCGAGAGGTTACATAAATATATATATATATATTAGTGTTGGGTTTAAGTCTGAGCGAAATACTTAATACTATGTGGACGGATAATAGTATACATATAGTGTGGGACCCCCCCCTACATAAAATTACGAGAATCATTACCCAAGCTGGAGGATACATTAAAGCAGAAGCGGAAGCTCATATATATGCAGCGCGGTACATATCTTGCGCTTTATATACAAAGGTCCAAAGCATATACATTTATATGTAGCGCTCTATTGATCGAGTTAATACAAACAAAGTCTTATATTGTGGGACCCTCATCAATCGCATCAGAGAAAAGTTGGCAGCGGAACATGTTAACAAAAGATTGCGATTGCGATGAAGTTCCGGACCCGATGAGATTATAAACTGTAATTCATACATGTTTGAGTTCCGATAAACAGTGTTACATCGCATCGAAGAAGGAGTAGAGCATCGGAACATTCAAATGCAAGCTGCGATTGCAATCAATCGCAATAAGAAGTATTCGAAAAGTGATTCATCGCATCAGCATATCAAAGAGAACAGGGATTGATCGCATCGGAGCATCGGAGCATAGGAATATCAGAACATGCAACTGGAAGTTGTGATTGCGATTAATCGCAATCGAAAATAGTGATCGCATTGCATCGGAGAATAATGCAAGCTCGACAAGTGGGCCCGAAAGGGCATTTTATGTATTAAAATGATTCATTATTGTTATATTTCCAAGAGGTATTGGATTTATATAACGCGGCAGTTTGTATGTTAAAACTATGTATAATTATGCCGAGAGTTGAAAATGCGTTATATATAAAAAGCGTTGTTACAGATACATAGCAGTTACACCACGGCAGAGAATGGGAGAGCTAGCAGAGCCGAAAGGGACAAAACACAATCACAGAAAAGACAAGCGCAGTGAACTAAGAGGCTGAATGGGTGAGCTGGAATTCACATTGTAATTAAATGTAAATGGTTTAACCGATTTATATTGTTTGTGATGCATTCGAAAGTCTCCAGAAGAAAACAAAATTCCCACTGTAATATTAAAATTAGTACATACAGCTATATTTTTCTGAGTGAGCTAGAAAAGAAATGAGAAGGCAGAGAGCTAAGAGGTATGGCTATTCAGTTTGAATTCCCTGAGGAATACAAACAGTCATAAGAAAATCTCTATAAATAATATCATCTTGATATGCATAGAGAGGTTAGAGAGAGTAAGGATAGAGAATGCAGAGTATGGAAAATTGAGGTAGAGAAGATAAGGAAGAGAGGATCAGAAAGAGATGCTACAGAACAGAGTTGGTATCTAAGGTAAATCAGCAAGCTTTTCTTTTGATAAATTGAGGAAGTTGGAGCTTCCCTATCAAGTTGAAGCTTGATTGTTGTCAGTTGTAGCTAACTGAGGTTGGAGCCTCCTGTAGGTTGGTGCCTACAGAAAAATAGTGGTGAGAGGGAGTTGGAGCTTGCCTTTGCATCACAACAATAATAAGATGTGGTTTTCTCCCTTTATGGGTTTCCACTTATATCTGATGTCTCTATGTGTGTTGCCTATGTGTTGATATGATCTACCCAAGCTGCTTAATGTTTGCTGCTCTCATAATAAGTTTGGTGTCTCATAAATTTAATACTTGCTGCAACATATTAAGACTGTTCACATATTAAATTTGGTTATAAAATTAAGCTGTAAATAAGTTGATGAAAAATTTAAAAAGTTGATGTATGTGTTAAACTGATTCACCCACCCCCCTCTCAGTTTAACTAAGGTTTCAACAATGGATTCTTGAAAGGCATTGGGGCATCAGTGGCCATGAAAAGCTGCAAAGTTTTGGCTCTACTGGCAAAGCCAAGCTTCTGATAAAGTTCCCTAAGGGCTTCATAAGAGAAAGGAACTATTTGCTCAGGAGTGGGGGGCTGCATCATTTGTTGGATGGATTGGGCATTAATGGTGAACATTATTTCTCTTGTTGGGATGACTATGGTTCTCTGATTGATGTTATAGCAATATTGGCATTTTCGAATGAACTCTGGGTAGCTATAGGTTTTTGGAAATATTTAAAGAGGTAATTGGGTCTCCCATAGACCTATGTCATCAACTTCTTCAAGGAATTTATCCTCGAGCCAGCAGTAGGCATCGGATAAGTCTGACTCTATCTCGTGGATTTTGTAATCTCGGTCTGCCAGGGCTATATGATCCAATTCCACCTAAGGGTAAATCATAGGGTGAAGAGGCTCCTCGTCTTTCTTACAAGGCATTTTTGTCTTATGTGATCAACTTTAACTGGTCTCCTTCAACGTATAAGAAAGAATCAAAATAAAGAAGGGGGAATCAGAGAAGGAAAACGTAGAAGATTAAGAATGGGGAGGGAAAAATTAGAGGGGAAGTGTGAGAAATGTGCTTCCATCTGTAGAGCATTGTGAGTAGTTGTTAATTATTTCAGAGGTTGTCTCTGCTGATTCTTTGCTACAAATTTTATGTGTAATTCGAAACCTGCAATTTTGGACAGAACAAGAAAGGTGAACCTTGCTTTCGGTCTTGAATTCTGGTTATAACTGGTTATTTGGAAAGCATTGGGTTGGTGCAGGCCCATTGGACAATGACCCAACCTATTGAATGCACAATGGCCATTTGGAAGGAGTGAATGTGAGTGGACGTAAGGGACAGGTAGGTGGGGATGTGGCATAGAGGTAGAGGGCAACGACTAGTCCAACGGTCGGCAGGCATGATGGTTTATTTTGCAGGGGAAACTGCTTTTGGAGGGGGTAATAGTGGTAAATGGTATTGGCGAGGGTGAGGGGGGGGGGGGTTTGTGAACAATTATGGACGTGACATGTAGCAGAATCCGCGGTAATAGATACCGCCTATTTCATACCTCCCCCCATTATTAAAATTCAGAGGTTGAGGGGAGGGGGGGGGGGGGTGAAAGGCGTTAAAGACTGTTGGATGGAGAGTGAGGTGCGGAGATGGAGGATAAGGTGGGGGACGGTTAGTGAGGATGGGACGTGCGACATGATGGTGGGGTCGAAAATGAATGTGTGTTTGGGGGTAGTGTAAAACTTTAGGATAAATAAAATATGCTCGGGGTGGGGATGAGGGGAAATGAATATTGTCGAGGATTAGGATAAGAAATATAAAATAAAGTCCCTAACTTTATAGAATCACCTTATTTCGAACCTCAGAATATGAATACTCTTTCATTTTCATTTTTATTATTTCATCATAGGAAAACAAAAATGCAATTTTTAGGTTGTACATTGTGGAATAAACTTTACATTTTCCTTTCATTCTTTTTCTTTATCCTCTCTACCTACCCGAACTACAGATCTAACATTTTCTTCTCTTGTAGGGTGCATTTACACTTGTAGACCCTGAAACATTTTTCTTTTTAAAGTTCTAACCTACCATCTATCCCTTATTTCTCCTATTGGTTCAGATTAAGTTGTTGAACCAATGTCATTTTCTACCTATCTACTGATAAGCCAAGATTTAAATAGTTTGGAAAATCTTCATTTTCTAACCTATCAGCAAAAATTAAAACTTGTACAATCATGCTTAAACTATAGGATTGAACAAACCTTTCTAAATAGTAGTGGCATTTTGATTTTCAGCACTTTCAGAACTATTCATTTTTTGTGGGGTTTTCTTTTCCTTTTTTTTTACACCTCCTTTCCTTATTTTTTATTTTTATTTATTTATTTATTTATATTCTTTGGAAATGCCTTGGATATTGAAATATATATACAATATGAAAATCTGCAAGGAAGAAATATTCACTCACCTTGTGATACTGTAAATTACAAGACTCTAACAGTAGCTCCAGCTAGGGATGTCACTTCTTCTTAGGGAAGTGTCAAGAACACCAATACCTGTAGCCTTGTATACTCCTTCTGCAATGATTTCCATGAATCTTCTCTTGATTTTTTTATGACTTTTCTCTTACTGCTCTTCATCACAAAAAGGTGGTCTTCAAAAGGATCCAAGACAAAATTTTGTAGTATTTACAATGTATTGGGAATTTCTCTATACTTAGGAGAAGTAATGCTCCAAAATCCTCCCATTGATAGGAAATACAGGCAGCTTTGTTCCATCCATCTCTTGCAGAAAAAATGCATTATTGCCCCTGAAAGAATGAAAAATATATGGGCCCTTTCAAAGGTTGTCAAACTTGCCATGTTTACCTTTATCTTCTCTTTTGGAATCCAATCTCAGTACTTTATCTCCTATATCAAAATCATTTTCCTTTTTTATTTTGTAAAATATCTTCATTATATTTTCTTGCACAACCTAAGTTCTGTTGTAAAATTCTTCTCTAGACTATTGTAGCTGAATGGTCTGGTTTATTCTTCTTTGTACATCATTCTCTTCAGCTTGTACCTCTTGAATTATTTTCATGGCTGGCACTCCAAACTGCACCCATCCCATAGACCAACGGGTATGGTGACATGCCAATTGATTTCTTAGTTGTCAGTCTGTCAGCCCACAATTCATGCACCAATTTGTTATGCCAGTACTTCTTGTTGTCTTCTAGCAGCTTCTTGATAATATTAACCAAACTCTTGTTTGAGGATTCAACCAATCCATTACCTTGAGGTTAATAGTATGTTGAATGCCCCAAGGAGATGTGATACTTATGGAAAAAATCCACCATTTTCTTTTACTTAAAAAAAACAATGTTATCTGTGATGATTTTTCTCGGACAACCAAATCTAGACAGGATATTGGCTTCAAGGAATTTGATAATCACTGAGTCAGTAGCAGTTCTGGAAGGGATGGCTTCTATCCATCTGGTAAAATAGTATGTGGCAGTTAGGATCCATTTATGTCAGGCAGAGGATGAGGGGTGGATTTCTCTAATGAAGTCCAAACCCAATTGTTGAAAAGGAGCCTCAACAAAAATTGGCTGTAAGGGCAAGGGAAGCAACTTTCTATTACCTTCAAAATTTGGCATTTGTGACAGGTGGCTACCATTTTGTGGATATCTAGGAAAGGAGAGGGCCAATAGAAACCAGCTCTAAGGACCTTGTTAGCAGTGGTTTTTTAGTAGATATGGCCTCCACAATCCCCTTCATGAAAATATTTCATAACCCTATCTGCATCTTCCTTAAGAAAACATTTAAGCAATATGCCCCAAAAATATTTCGAGTACAAGACATTTTCTAGGATGCAAAATTTTAAAGCTTTCAATTTCAAGAATCTAGCTTTTGTTTTGGACAAACCGGAGGAGCAGTTAAATGAAATAGAACATATAGTATATCTGTGTACCAGGGAGAATTTAGGAATTCTTCCTCAATAGGTGGATTTGCCAGATCCTCTTGTTCATCCAGTGAATGGATCATGTTGATATCTAGTGCTTGAAAATTGGTTGCAGCCATCAATTTGGCTACCCCTTTTCCCTTGATCATTTTGGTGGGTCTGATATCTAAATCATACTCCAAGATAACAACAATCCATTTACCTCTCTTTCCATCAGGATTTTTCATTAGGATGTCTTTGACAACTGTGTTGGGCACAAAGGCAATGATGTGTGAATGTAGGATGTAAACTCTGAAATCCTTTAGTGCATTGACCAAAGCAAAGGCCTGATTTTCCATGATATTGTATTTTAAAGTTTCATCTCTCAAAGCTTGGCTAAAAAATGCAATGGGTTGTTCTTGTTATTCCTTGTTTTTCTACAGCAATACAACAACAATAGTGTGTTCTGATGCAAAGGAAAAAATGATGAAATCTTTGATAAAATTAAGAATGATCAAAACTGGTGCTTTGGTGAGTGCCTGCTTTACCAAATCAAAATATTTTTTAGCCTCCATGCTCCACTTAACTCCTGAATCTCTCTTGAGAATGTTGGTGATATTTCTCAGCAGTTATGCAAGGTTTGGTATAAACCTTCTCAATAAATTTATCTTACCAATGAAATATTGATGTTCTTTGATGTTCCTAGGATGACTAGTTTGAAGTATGTCCTCAATCTAGCTGGGATCAATTTTGATTCCCTCTTCAAATATAATATGGCCCAGAAGCTTCCCTTATTCAAGACCAAATAAATATTTCTTGGGGTTCAGAGACAGTCCAAACTTTCTACACTTCTCAAAAACTATTCTTAAATGGGCCAAATGTTCTTCATCAGTTTTTTAATATACTATAATATCATCAAGGTAGATCACAATAAAAAGATTGATCTCTTCTGAAAAGGCAATGTCAATTGCTCTTTGGAAAGTGGCACCCGCATTAATTAATCCAAAAGGCATTTTCACATACATTAAGGTCCCCCAAGGAGTAATAAAATATGTTTTTTGCTGATCATTAGGATGCACCAACACTTGATTATACCCTGAAAATACATCTAGGAAAGAGATCCTTCTGGAGCCCACTACCCTTTGCAATATGTGGTCCATATTTGGTAAAGGGTAGTTGTCTTTAAGTGACACCTTGTTCAAATTTCTAAAATCAATGCAAAGCTTGATCTCACCTGTTTTCTTTCTTACAGGCATAATATTGGAAACCCATTCAGAGTATCTAATTGCGACTATTATTTTGGCATCATACATCTTCTTGATCTCCTTCTCAACCAAGGGCATTAGGATAGGATTTATCCTACGCAGTTTCTGTTTGAAAGGTTTCTGGGTTTCCCTGACTAGGATCTTGTGCCATATAATACTAGAATCATAAGATTTCAGGTCCTCATAGCTCCAAGAAAGCACATCAATGAACTCCTTAAACAAAGAAATGTATTTCTGTTTTGTAGTCACTGGCAGTTTGTTTGATAAATTTATCATCTTGGGATCTTATTCATTACCTAAATTGCACTCCTCTATGTTTGCTCCTATAGGTTCCATCTTCGGTTTTCTGGCTACATCATTGAAGTCAAATAGTTCCTCTAAAGGGAAAATTCTGTTGGGAAAAATACTGAGAGGGGGGGGGTGAATCAGTATTTAGGGCATACTCAAATATTTTTACTTTTTCTTTCTCTAAAACCCATACGCTACTTTACTGTGCCAAAATCGCATATACACGTGGATAACCTTCATAAAACTCGCGTATACACAGAGATCTTATTATTCATTTATTTCTTTACTTAGATCTATGCATTATTCATTCATCAGATATTTAGATAGCAGTAAGTATGTGCAGTAATAACAGAATAATCCATCACACATAAGCAACACACATGAACACCAGGATTTAAGGTGGAAACCCAATTCGGGAGAAAACCACCGCTGTCGTCGTCTCTGTCTTCAATATTTTATTATAAAGAAAAAATCTTACAACAATGTACTGGCACAGACTCATACCAGCACGCAGGCACCCACCTACAGAAGGCTACAACCTTATGTCGTTTACCAGCCTCTCCTGGAAGGGAGCTACAACCCCCTGCTCTCGTTTACCAGCCTCTCCTGGAAGGGAGCTACAACCCCCTGCTCTCGTTTACTAGCCTCTCCTAGAAGGGAGCTACTACCCCCTGCTCTTGTTTACCAGCTACCACTGGAAGGGAGTTACAACCCCCTCACTGAAGGCTTCGACCCTCAGCACCATCATGGACCACGTTTCATCAATTTTCATACTGGATCCAATATCTTCAACACAACACAACATGTAGGCCTCTTTTCATCATATTTTTAGACTAGACCCACTCCATACATTTAAGCTCAAAGAACATCAAACTGAAACTTATAACTCCATTAATTCATTCATTGAATCTTCAACCAATCAATCAACAACTTGATCTTTCATCAACATAATCAACATTATAATCATCATTCAAACAACCCAGATATGTATGAATACATCATTAACAGATAGCAGTAAGATAGAAGAACAGATCAGACATTTCATACCACATACTTCATCAAAACCTTAGATTTCATATGCGTTTTTTCTTCACTGAACCTGCGTATATACGCGCTTTCACAAATACCAACTTACATATGCATCTACACACATTTCAGGACCAACCTCACATTCCATACACGCTTTCTCTTCAGCCAACCCACATATATACGCACTTTCTCTGTCACGAACATGCGTATAGATCTTCAAACATTTTAGGGCAGTGAAACTCCTCAGATCAGGTAAGCAACTCAGATCTCTTCCTTTACTTCAGCAGATATTTCGCCTCATCTCAGATCTAAACATTCCATAAACAGATCTACCAAATACATAGACATTTCAGATCTAGAGATCCCTCTTCATCATTTTCTTCATAGGTGCACCATGAATTCAGATCTATCATCAAACTATTACCCTTTCATTTAGATATACTTCAGAGTGAAGTATTCATTCAAACCCAGACTCATGCACACCCTTGCACTATGATTTTCTTCTCCTTAAATAGATTATCCTTTTTCAATACCATGAGCCAAACCACACAACTTCCGATGGTATTCCTGGACGGGATCATATAGATAATCCAGCGCTCAATAAAATGGGTCAATACCATGGTAATGTCCCCTGGTTTTATTAATTTAGAGCGCAATTATGCATACGCGACTTGGCACGTACTTTTCCACGTACATACGCTACTTCTCCTTAACAAACCCACGTATGCCTTGTGACATACCTTGTTCAACATTATTCTGGCACTTTCTGAATTCCTTTCTTCTGCTACTTCTGAACTGATCTATAGATACATAACATTTACATCATTAACCACTCATCAAGTCAGTTTCCATCAAGAACAACTTCATCAAGTAGGTGCCATCAAAGACAACACATTGTATCACATTGCCAAAAATCTCCTCCTTAACTTATCAAGTAGATTTCCATCAAGGACAACTTCATCAAGTATGTTTCCATCAAGTACAATAGGTTTCCATCAAGAAAAACTTCATCAAATAGGTTTCCATCAACTTTATCAAGTAGGTTGCCATCAAGGACAACACTCTCTATCATATTGCCAACAATCTCCCCCTTTGGACTTGATGGCAACCATGATGGTGTTTGATCATCATAACAGATAGATACATTGATTATAACCATTATGCAGATACCATGATAATATTCTCCCCTTATTCAAACACCATGTTACTCTCCCCCTTTGACATCAAGGGAAAAGGGCGGATCAAAACCAAAACAAGGTTTTCCTTCTCATGTAGAAAGAAGAGCTCTGTAGATCTGATGTGTACTGAAGTTACCATGCTCCCCCTGAGTTCATGTTGAATATTCAAACATATTTTTCAATGAAGTACATGACTCTACAGCCAAGGACTCATACTTACATCAAATATGCAACCAAGTGTATTTACATATATGACTCATGTACCCAACCAAGTGGGTTTACACATTTTTTGACTCAACTACCCAACCAAGTGGGTTTACAAATTTGAACAAGCCCTTTACATGACTGAATATTACATTTTACATCATAGGTCATTTCCTTTTCATCAAATTACAAATATGAATTTTGATAACCAATGTCAAAAAGACCTCAAGAGAGAGATCATATTTCAGAACCATCATAATGCCAACAATGCATTACTCTCAGCAAGGATAATGCTCCCCCTGAAACTTTGCATTCAATGCATCCTTTCCAAATGACCAAAGCTCCACCTTATATTGTGCATCCTAAACACTTTCAACAGCAAATCATCAAGGCATCTTCATTCAATATCAGAGAATGAAACAGAAATATAAGAGCTGAAACATCACCAAAGATCCCAAATATCACCACAGCTGTGCTGAAGAATGCTGACCCAGAAAAATTTGTCATCAACCAACCATACGCGGTTCTATTTGTATAAACTCGCGTATATACGTGACTGTTATTTAGGAAACCCGCGTATCCAATTTAATCTTCTGATTTTAAACAGTTCTGATACTCTGCATTGCAGAGACTACTCCAAGCTTCTGTCTGAGAACTTTGTTTATTGCTGAACCCAGATTATAATCGGGACCTGATAAAGAATGCACCACTTACTAAATCATCATCGTGTCTTTGTAGAAATCAGCTATCAACTCAATCTCTTGTCTTTATCAAGATGAACTTTCCATTTCCTCTTTGTAGAAACATATGTGGGAAACATCATAAAATAGAGTAGAGTGGCACCATATGCGAAAACACCACAGACTTGTATCATCAATATCTGAGAAGAAAGATAACACAATGTATCCATGTTTTCAAGTGTCATCCAACAGTTGTAGCATAAGCACCTTAGTAATCAAGCCTTCAGACTCTTTTCAGCTTCAACATATTCTTCCCAAGGGAAAATATCATACCAGAACAACTTTTTCAATAGACAATATGTGTCAAGTAATCATCCATGTGATATGATATCACCAAGATCTTCTAGATTTATCATGATGTAACATAACAAACTCTGCATGATCTGTCCTTATCTCTGAATCATAAGACTTCCATCTCATTCATGTGTGAAAACAAATGATATTCTTCAGCAAAATGCAATCAGGGTTCATCCACAATCTCATCATAAGAAACCATGTATCATGTCATCATCATTTGAGCTTGAATATCACAAGAACTAAGAAATAAGTAGATACAATGCCAACAATGCAATCATCATTGTTTAGACTGATGCTCCCCCTGAACCAGTGCTCCTGTTCTAGACCCATCTTCACTGTTTTCTTTGTCAGAACAGCATACGCGTTTGTCTCTAATGGAACTCACGTGTGTACGCGGATTTAGTTCATGGAACCCGCGTATGGAAAGAGATCTACAGAAAATTTTTACAACTCCATCTCCCCCTGAACTTATACCACCTATACCTGTCTCCTTCACATCAGATGCACTGTCAGAAATAAACACAACCAGAATTACCAAACTAACCATGGGGGTCATCATACATTGCTCCCCCTGTGATGATACATCTATAATGTATCTCACTTTACTCCTGTAGTCATTATGAGAAGTAAGATTTAGAAGCGGATGACTGCATTAGAGTCAATATTCCCTACGTTTCTGACCGGTCCTCCTTCCTTTTCCAGCTTTGCTTGAAATTTCTTTTTGTGCGCTGGAAATTATCCCATTTCTCAGATCTATTCATCTTGCATTCCTTTTCTACATGTCCATACTTGTTACAAGCATAACATCTTGTGTGACCAGAGAAGTAAGCATAGGGATCATAATATGTTTTTCTATTCTTTATTCTATTGCAATTAGCTGCTTTATGACCAAACTTGCTGCATGAAAAACAATATCCCTTGAAGAAACCAGAATGCCTTTCTGTGTAGAATCTGCTTGTTTGAGACTGAAGAAATCTGCTTCTGCAATTGGCTGCAACATGCCCATAATTATGACATTTAAAGCATTCAACATTATTGAACAAATGAGGGAATGATTTATTTTGAGATCTCATGATCGTTGGTTGACCTTTTGTTTCTTTCAACACCTCAGATTTTTCATTGATATCCTTTGAATCTTTAGTACATCCTTGTGAACTAGATTCTCCTTTAACACTTTCATGAAAACCAAGACCAAATTTAAAAGAGGGAGACCTTTGACTACTAAGAATATTGTCCAGAATCTTAGTACTATCTTGAAACTCAAAATTTTATCTTTTTCTTCTAGTTTAGCTTTTAGAATGTTTACCTCAACCTCCAAATTTTGGCATTGCTTCTTCATACATTCTTCTTTCCTTCTTCCTTCTTCTACTTGATCATTCAATTTTAGAATTTCTTCTTTCAACCCATTTTCTTTTTCTTCAAATGTTTGTAGAAGTTCTTCATTCTTCTTATTTGATTTTTCAGGATCTTCTTTGAGAGAGATGATTTCTGGTTCAAGTCCTTTATTCTTCTTATTTGACTTTTCCAGATCTTCTTTGAGAGAGATGATTTCTGCTTCAAGTCTTTCACTTCGATTGGTAACATTATCGTACAACCTTTTTAGTCTAGAGATCATATCCTTGTAGATAGATTCCCTTTTATTAAATAATCTTTGTTGATCTTCAAGTTGGATCTTGAGAACTGTTTCTTGATCCACATCATTACTTTCACTATCTTCACCATTGCATGCATAAGAAAATAAATCCCAAGAACAACACTCACTACCTGTTTCATCTTCTTCATTTTCTGCTGCACATGTTTTCTGAGATATCTCCTTTCTTTGAATAGCCTTCTTCTTTTGCTTCTTTCCCATTGTGATGGATCTCCTTCAAGCGATCAAGCTCCTTCAGAAGGACCTGCTCTGATACCAATTGTTGGGAAAAATACTGGGGGGGGGGGTGAATCAGTATTTAGGGCATACTCAAATATTTTTAATTTTTCTTTCTCTAAAACTCATACGCTACTTTACTGTGCCAAAATCGGGTATACACGGGGATATCCTTCATAAAACTCGCGTATACATAGAGATATTATTATGCATTTATTTCTTTACTTAGATCTATGCATTATTCATTCATCAGATATTTAGATAGCAGTAAGTATGTGCAGTAATTAAAGAATAAGCCATCACACATAAGCAACACACATGAACACCAGCATTTAAGGTGGAAACCCAATTCGGGAGAAAACCGCCGCTGCCGTCATCTCTGTCTTCAATATTTTATTATAAAGAAAACATCTTACAACAATGTACTGGCACAGACTCATACCAGCACGCAGGCACCCACCTGCAGAAGGCTACAAATTTCTCTCATTTACCAGCCTCTCCTGGAAGGGAGCTACAACCCCCTGCTCTCATTTACCAGCCTCTCCTGGAAGGGAGCTACAACCCCCTGCTCTCGTTTACCAGCCTCTCCTGGAAGGGAGCTACTACCCCCTGCTCTCGTTTACCAGCTACCACTGGAAGGGAGCTACAACCCCCTCACTGAAGGCTTCGACCCTCAGCACCATCATTGACCAAGTTTCATCAATTTTCATACTGGATCCAATATCTTCAACACAACACAACATGTAGGCCTCTTTTCATCATATTTTCATACTGGACCCACTCCATACATTTAAGCTCAAAGAACATCAAACTGAAACTTATAACTCCATTAATTCATTCATTGAATCTTCAACCAATCAATCAACAACTTGATCTTTCATCAACATAATCAGCATTATAATCATCATTCAAACAACCTAGATCTGTATGAATACATCACTAACAGATAGCAGTAAGATAGCAGAACAGATCAGAAATTTCATACCACATACTTCATCAAAACCTTAGATTTCATATGCGTTTTTTCTTCACTGAACCGGCGTATATACACGCTTTCACAAATACCAACCTGCATATGCATCTGCACACATTTCAGGACCAACCTCACATTCCATATGCGCTTTCTCTTCAGCCAACCCGCGTAAATATGCGCTTTCTATGTCACGAACATGCGTATAGATATTCAGACATTTTAGGGTAGGGCAGCTCCTCAGATCAGGTAAGCAACTCAGATCTCTTCCTTTACTTCAGCAAATATTTCGCCTCATCTCAGATCTAAACATTCCATAAACAAATCTACCAAATACATAGACATTTCAGATCTAGAGATCCCTCTTCATCATTTTCTTCATAGGTGCATCATGAATTCAGATCTATCATCAAACTGTTACCCTTTCATTCAGATATACTTCAGAGTGAAGTATTCATTCAAACCCAGACTCATGCACACCCTTGCACTATGATTTTCTTCTCCTTAAATAGATTATCCTTTTTCAATACCATGAGCCAAACCACACAACTTCCGATGGTATTCCTGGACGGGATCATATAGATAATCCAACGCTCAATACAATGGGTCAATACCATGGTAATGTCCCCTGGTTTTATTAATTTAGAGCACAACTATGCATACGCGACTTGCACGTACTTTTCTGCGTACATATGCTACTTCTCCTTAACAAACCTGCGTATGCCTTGTGACATACCTTGTTCAACATTATTCTGGCACTTTCTGAATTCCTTTCTTCTGCTACTTCTGAACTGATCTGTAGATACATCAGATTTACATCATTAACCACTCATCAAGTCAGTTTCCATCAAGAACAACTTCATCAAGTAGGTGCCATCAAAGAAAACACATTGTATCACATTGCCAACAATCTCCTCCTTAACTTATCAAGTAGATTTCCATCAAGGACAACTTCATCAAGTATGTTTCCATCAAGTACAATAGGTTTCCATCAAGAACAACTTCATCAAATAGGTTGCCATCAACTTTATCAAGTATGTTGCCATCAAATTTATCAAGTAGGTTGCCATCAAGGACAACACTCTGTATCATATTTCCAACAAAGTCCTCTAGGTAGGATGTTATCTTTGAATTGGAGTACTTCAAATTCCTCTTTTTCTGGTCTTTATGTATCTTTATTCTATGTAAATCTTCATTTTCTGAAATATTAATATCAGAATCATGAGGTGGTTCATATCTGCTCATTTTTTCTTCAATTGGACAATCTTCCTCACAATCTATGTCCAAATTGGAATCTTCAAACTCACCTTTACACTGTAGGAAATTCTCAATCTGTTTGTCATTACCAAAGACTTTCCAATATCTCATGTTATCAGGGACTGTTGGGCAGTGTTTAATCTACACTGTATATTGCTTGCTGGGATGAGCTAATTGACAAGTGTTGGCTGAAAATGCTAAACCATTGGAAAGGATATTTTGATTCCTTGGAATTGCAGAAAGATCATATTCTTCAAAAAAATTTAGGAGGTCAAAGGCAGTGTTCATGTATGCTCTCAATCTAGGATGTTTGGATGAATATTCTCCCTTGATTTGTCTAATAACTAGCTCAGAGTCCCCATGAACAGAAATTCTTTTGGCTCCTAATATTTTTATATTCTGCTATGTTGTTGGCGCACTAAAATTTTAGTTTGTAAGAATGACCCTCTGCATGGTTATTTCTAGTATTGTAGACCCACACCCCTACTCCCGAACCTACTCTTCCGCAAGAGCCATCAAAACTCATGTTCCAAAAAGGTTCAGATTCAGACTTGTGTTGTGCATTTTCCATTTGGTCTACTTGTTCTGTATCCTGGTCCTTTTCTTCTCTAGCTACTTGTTCATTAATGTCTTCATCATTGTAAATAATGAATGAATCAAGGTCAGAATGAATAGAGTAAATTGGGTAGTTATGTGTTTTTTCTTGACTGCTCACCATGTATTTCATTAAAGTTTCCCTATACAGTATTCTTTTTTGGCCAAACATTGGTATGGTAGCATAAGTCATATCCATTTGGAGGGTCCCTTGTAGCTTGACTCCCCATGAGCGTGATAAAAGCATTCCATACTTAGGAGGGATGTCAGCCACTACTATATCCATCACTAGACTCTTGGATGGTATCTAGGCTAAAGTAATGGAGAGATCTTTGATGAAGCCTAGGCATTTGACCTTGCTGGAGTCAGAAGAGTACAAATATTTATAGGGTCTAGTTACCTCAAGGCCAAGTTTCTCCATAACAGCCTTTGGCATAATATTATGTGATGCACCTGAATCTAACATGGAATTATGAAGGATTTTATCATGAACATTCAGACTGATATAAAATGGGGGAACACCTCCCTCCTGGGATTTACCATCTACTTCTGACCAAAACAAAAGTTCAAGTTTATCATCATTCAGATTGACAGTGTCAGTAATTTCTCCTATGTTTAGTACCTTTAAGACCTAAGATCTGTATACATCCTTATTTACCAATTTAGTGAGAGGAATTGAGATTTTATTTTAGCAATTTCGTTCTCAATGATGAATGGTGTCTATATTTTTGGCAGTTTTGAAAAATCAGCCTTCTCATGCATTATCTTTGCAGTAATCTCAGCTTGTTGACTTGTAGTAGCGGTATCAGCTTGAATCGTTTTGACGGGGCTGATAGATGGTTTACTAGTTATTCTTTCTATATCATTATTTCCTAGGATATTAACAGCTTTCTTTAAGATTTCTGTTGTTTTCTTGGGATCAGTTTCAGGGACATTTTTAGCAGAATTTTCAGAATTCTTTTTCTTGAAATTATTAGAGTTTTTCTTGCTTCTAAGGTTAAATTGTATATGTACCTCCATGATGGCATTCTCAAACTCTTGTTTATAATCCTCAGATTCTTCAAATTCTAATTCAATTTGAGTCAGAGAAAATAAACCTTGCTCTTCTTCAGTAAGGAAAACAAAATCCTCTTCATTAATTCCCATTAGTTTGATTTGAATTTCTTCTAGTTCTTCGACCACTACCTCATCATAATTCTCTTGGAATGGAGGCCTAATTTTCTGGTCAGGGCTTCTTTTTCTCTTTGTCTTATTTGAGGGGGGTTTCTTCTAAGGTTTTGATTTATGTTCTGAGGAGCTGGCTGATTTTCCCTAGGAATATCTCTCTCAATTAGGCTAATTCTCTCCATCATTCTCTCCATAGTTCTAACCAGGTTATCAATCTTAGCATCAGATGTGGAGGCTGCAAGATCTTCCCTTATAGTGACTCTCTTTTCATTTCTCATTCTACCCTCTTTGCAAGCAGATTGGCTTCTACACTTACTGTACCATTCTGTATTTATTCCAATGTAGCAGGATCTCTTTCTTTAAGCTGATAAGCCATTTCTAGATCAAAACCATCTAGGAATTTAACTAGGGCTAAGCCTTGTGGGGGTTTCATGTGAGAAGTGAGTGCATTATATTCACTTTTGAACCTGGTGTAGTAGTCTTGGACACTCTCTCCAACATTTTTCTTGATGTTTTCATATTCAGACAGGATTTGAAGAGGGTTTTTCTTAACTTCCCATCTATTGATGAATAGCTGGTGAAAGGCAGCGAGGTCATGGATGCTATTAGGATTCAAGCCCTTAAACCATTTTCTTACTTCTCCTCCCAAGATTTGAGAAAAAATCCTCAAATTGACACTTTCATCATCTATCTCTTGGAGGTAAAAACAATCATTCATTTTATCAACATGCTGTTGAGCAGTTGCAGGACTAGTCCCATAAAATTGTGGAATTTTTTACTGATAATCCTATGGCATGGGTATCACAAGTGGTGGCAACACTAATGGAGCATATCTGGCTGCCATGATTGGTGGTGGGAGAACCCAAAGGGGGTTGACAAGGGGAGATGGAGGATTAAATGGAGGAAGGTGGATGGTGGGTGTATGAGTGGTGGTTTGGGCACTCTGGTGGGAAATGTTCAAGGAAGTGGTAGGAGCTTTAGATACACCTGGATGGGTTGACTGATGATGAGAAGACTTGGAAATAACAAAGGGAGTTGTTGTAGTCAAAGCAGATAATTCTGCAGATTGTTGAAGGTAAGCATCATTGACAATTGAGGTGAGTTTTCCTACCAACTCTTGAAGGGAGTCAAAGTGTTGGAGAAACTGAAGGTCAGCTTGGGTGTATGTGGAGGCTTCCCAACTGGACTCTGTCGTAGGATAGATGGGTCAAAAATTGTCCAGGTTGTCCAATTCTGAGATTTGGTCTTGAATAATCTTTGTTCAAAATCCAAATCGAACTGGATGTCCTGCAAGGTTGCAAGGTTTACATGGAGGGAACTTGCTCTATGAAGGGATTTTACACCGTTTTGAATTTCAGTCCTTGGGGTTTTTCTCGGGATTTTCTCTGCATTGTCAACTATTGTAGGAGGATTTGGGTGAGGATGAGATCCAGTAAAGATTCTTTTGGGAGCCAGAATTTAGACCCAAAGCACAGACAGGCTGAATCTTTGTAACACAGCTGAAAAACCAATCTTTGGAAAATACTTGAATCATACAATGTTTTGACTGGGGTTTCTGAGTTCTAATGAAATGTCATTATTTTCAATAATTCCCCAGTATGGTTTCCATTATGTTGTGGCCCTATAATTTATAAGATTGGAAAGAATAAACGATAGAGGACAGCATCAAACCACTTTGGAATCCAGGACCTAACCTTCCCAAACTCAGAGATGGCTCTCTCTATTTATGATTTAATTTTAATTTCATATAATGAATGTTGATGTTAGGCTAGTTACAGTGATGGTGGTATTGGTTGTTTTGATTGATTTTTTTGGTTGGATGAGCAGGTCTGCAAAAGCTAATCCATTGGGCTATGGAGTCAAACATGGGATGGTTTTGTTGCATCAAAAGTTCAAAAGCATCACATGCAAGCTAACTGTGTGTGATGGATCTTAAAGAAGTAAGAATTGTGAGGTGAAATAAGAAGTGAATTTTCAGTAGTGGTTTAAAAGAAATTAAGAATTTCTTAACCATACTTCATGAAGAAAACATTCAGATTGCAATCACAGACATAATTAAGGTGCTCCAACAACAAATCTTAATCTAAAATTTATGTTTTACAATTAGACAAAATGATACGCAGTGAGGAAAAACAATGGACACATTCAACTCAGAGAAGAGAATCACATTACCGGACAAACACAACTCAAGTATCCTGCAAATGGTTTCTTACTATTGACGCTCCAACTTCCAAAAATTATAGTGCTCCAATAAAATAGTTCTTATAGTGCAAGGTTCAATAGGGTCCAACCAACATTGATACTGCCAATGCATGCAATATTTAACTAAAAACTATATCAGTTTCCCTAATCTACTTCAGAAACCTTTCATTAATTAAAATGAACTAAAAATAGACAAGTATGGCCATGCAAGGCCCGAACAAAAAATCTCTGACAAAACATTGCCTGTGGAATTAACTTTGGAAACTCTTCATGAATCCAAAAAGTAGGTTGAAGGTGGTTGAGGTGGTCACAAAGAGGCAATGATGGGTGGCTCTAACATCTGGCTCTACTTTTGGGCCGCCTCTGCTGGATCATTAAATATGATGTGGTGTTGGCACTTTTCATCGATCGATGGTTGTGCTGATGTGTTCACCGTCCCTCGGCAATCTTGATACATGCACAATTTGGTCCACTCCTTCTTGCCTGGAATTCTCATTCCTATGACCTATCGGTACACTTCATCCACCTTTTTATATTTTCTTAAAGTGGGCCTGGTGAGGAAAACAAGTTTTAGCTCATGATGAATAAAGATTTCGTTTCTTAAGAGATCCAAGAAAAATTTACCGGTCACATTTCCTTTGATGTTGGAAAATTTGGTGGTGTCTTTAACTGTCTCCCTGATATTGGTGATTTAATATCCCTTTTGGACAAAATTTTTATTAATTACATATAGTGAGGGCAACCCTTTTTCCCTCAAGGGATTAATATTTTTCAAGAATTTGATGATGGCCATGTCCAATTCATGACATTTCTCCTCCAATTGTCTCACCAAATTCCTCTTAGTGAGGAACCTTTTCACCTCTAATATGGTTGATGTTCCGTCCTACATTTCCAACTCTTCAAGCTCATAACAAGAATTGGAGTTCAGGAATTTTATGATTTTGGGGGTTGTGATTGTCATATTTCCCAATTCCTGATTTTCTTTTTCAATAGCCACTGTACATTTTTCTATCAATTATTTCTATTCAAAAATAATGTGGATGGAGTGCCAGATTTCATCCACTGACACTATGATACTTCCCAAACTATCAGCTTCATTTGGCCTAGAATGCTGCTGGCCAAAAATTCCTTCTCTGCTTTCTCTAACCTCTCAATATTCTTTTTGGCTATCTCATGGGCAGTTCTAATATTTCCTTTTGATCCCTCGGGATGCCTATCTGTGCCTCAAATTTCTTGATCTATTGTGACAGCTGGGTCATACTTTCCATGGCCTTGGACAACTGATCTGTCCCACTGGATGCTCCAGCAGTTGCTGGTACAACTAATGGTATTGATGAAATGGGAACAACATCTAGTGGGATGAGTGCCACTCGAGCTACTTCTTCTTTTTCCTTCATTAGCTTCTCCATCTCGGTCGCCATTTTTTTGATTTGGGTAGGATGTTTCATGAATAACTTCATTAAATTTTCCTTTTGTGACTCATCTTCCTCAATGCCTTTAGCCAAGCGGTCTTCTGTTGTTGACATCGTGAGTTTTTTCCTAAGGAATGCTATGTCAACATTCTTTTCCTTCAATATATCCTCCACAGCTTGAACATTGGCTGGGTCATACCCAAGATTCACTATTAAATCTTCTAAAGACTCGATCCTTGAGTCTTTAGGCATGGCAGATATATTCTCCATCTTGAGATGTGATTGAGTATTGGATAAATATACATGCAGTTTTGACAAGCTCATAATAGTACTTGTCAAGGTGGAGGCCACCATCTCTCCGGTCTTCTTGTGTAATTCAATTTTGTCAATAGGATGGATGTCCTTGGTACTGAACTTGAATGATGCCTTCTTATAATCCCCTGCTCCTTGAGGATGTGGGACCAACGCTTCTAGAAATTTAATCTGCATCCTCCTTTTTTCAGTGTCAAAGGCAGACAATAGCCTACTTTGTGAACTTGAGGTTCGCTTCTAGAATTGATTGTATGTGTTAGTCTTCAACACCTCATTCCTCAACTTTATCTGTTTGAATGTGTCATAAACTGATTTTCTTGGCCCTTTGTGGTAGGACTGGAAGTCGATGTCTACAAACCTTGTTGCTGTAGAGACATTGTGGCTGAAGATGTAGGGGAGGCCATTGTGTGACCACCCACTGGAGATGACTTGGGGGTTTCTATAATGTGAATCCCTCTCTACTACTCCGATTCACCTCCTTGATCAATATCCATGTGAATTTTGGCCCTCTTCCTATATTTCACTTTGAATTCTTTACTAGAGGTATCAGTCACCGAAGGTGACCAATCCTCTCTTGGCCTCTTGCTCCCTATCTCTTTCTCTTGCTCTTTCCCCTCGTCTTCATTTTTTTCTACACTCTTCCTTTCTTGTGGTGTTGGGGTCTACATGACTGAAGTGGAGATCACTTGTTATTCATATTCTTGGAGGGTGTTGGTCACCCATTTTGTTGGATTGAAATACTGCACAATTGTAGGCATGTGTGTCTGAACATAGGGTGTGGACCTGTTTTCCACCCTTCTCTTGGAGATAATCCCTACAGGGTCATAAGACCAAGTGAAACTGTGACTTAAACACATCCCCTTAACTATCTTATCTGCCTCCTCTCCTGTTGCTCTACTATTACAGATCAAAAGCCCAATTTGTGCCTTGATCTTGAATTGAGACTTCTTCTTTGTAGAGACAAAGTGGATCTCGTCTGCATGTATCATTTGCCTTATGTACTCTAGTTCAAAGACCCTCATGGAGAGGAACTTTGGAAATTTGTAGGGGGCTAGTTCACACCCATAGGCTCAGATTTCTATGTAATTTTGGTACAAATACCAATCTTCTCTCTTAACTTGATCTGTCAGCTGCATGGTTTTTCTAATTTCTTCATTTATCCTTGGCTCTGTTGTACTGATGAGTGTGCTGATGGCTAGATGCACAAAAAAATCTACAAAATCCTTGTATGTATAGTTCTTCTGATCCTTTAATAGTAGAGTAGTCCAGAAGATGACAGATTGAGGCTCAACATCTTCATTTACCTTGGTCATCTGAAATTGAAATCTGCTCGATTGGAAATAAGAAAACATATACACCAATACAAAGGTGTATTTGAAAACCTCCTCTATATTAAACTTTAAAAACTGTTCATGAATGGAATCTGCGAGAAACTGGGCATAGGTGAACATGACTATAGGTTTGGCATCTAGGGAAAGAATAGATAAGAAACCAATCATGGCTTCATCCACCCACTGATTAGTGCGATACCCTAATAGATAATACAAAACAATAACAATGTGCTGGGTCCTCTCGGGAAAGGTAGATGAAGGATAGGGTGCATTCTTGGTAGGCATTGGGGCATTAGTGGCCATAAAAAGCTGCAAATTTTTGGCTCTACTAGCAAAGTAAAGCTTCTGATAAATTTCCCTAAGGGTTTCATAATAGAAGGAATTGTTTTCTCAGGAGTGGGGTCCTACATCATTTGCTGGATGGATAGGGCATTAATGGTGAACAAGATTTCTCCTATTGGGGTGACTGTGGTTCTTTGATTGATGTCATAGCATGATTGGAATTTTCGAATGAACTCTTGGCAGCTATGGGTTTTTGGAAAGATGTAAAGAGGTAATTGGGTCTCCCATAGACCTATGTCATCAACTTCTTCAAGGAATTTATCCTTGAGCCAGTAGTAGACATCGAATAAATCGAAGTCTAATTTGTCTCACGGATTTTGTAATCTCAGTCTGCCAAGGCTATATGATCTAAGTCCACCTGAGGGTAAACCATAGGGTTAAGAGGCTCCTGGTCTTTCTTAGGAGGCATTTTTGTCTTCTGTGGTTAAATTTAACTGGTCTCCTTCAACGTATAAGAAAGAATGGGAAAAAAGAAGAGGGAATCAGAGAAGGGAAATGGTAGAAGATTAAGAATGGGGAAGGGAAAAATTAGAGGGGAAGTGTGAGAATTGTGCTTCCATCTGCAGAGCATTGGGAGTTATTGTTGATTATTTAGAGGTTGTCTCTGTTGATTCTTTGTTGAAAATTCTCTGTGTAATTCGAAACCTGCAATTTTGGACAGAACAAGCAAGGTGAACCTTGATGTTGGTCTTGAATTATGGTTATAACTGGTGATTTGGCAAGCATTGGGTTGGCGCGTGCCCATTGGATAACATCCCAACCAATTGAATGTGAAACGGGAATTTAGCGGGGAGTGAATGTGAGTGGATGTAAGGGACAGGTTGGCGAGGACATGGCACAGAGGTAGAGGGAAACGACTAGTCCAATGGTCGGCGGGGGGTCATAGTGGTAAATGGCGTCGGTGGGGGGGGGGCGGGGCGAGGGTGGGGTGGGGAAAGTAGTTGTGGACGCAACACGTAGCAGAGTCGGTGGTAATATATACTGCCTATTTCGTACCCCCCCAACCCCCCGTTGTTAAATTTCGAAGGCTAAGGGGGGGCCAAAAGGAGTTAAAGACCATTGGATGGAGAGTGAGGTGCATAGATGGCGGTTAAGGTGGGGGACGGTTAGCGAGGATGGGATGTGCGACGTGATGGTGGGTTCGGAAATGAATGAGTGTCAAGGGTAGTGTAAAACTTTAGGATAAATAAAATATGCGCATGGTGGGGATAAGGGGAAATGAATATTGTCGAGGCTTAGGATAAGAAATATTACATAAAGTCCCCAACTTTATAGAATCACCTTATTTCGAACCTTAGAGTATGAATACTCTTTCATTTTGATTTTTCTTCTTTCATCATAGGAAAACAAAAATCCAATTTTTAGGCTGTACATTGTAGAATAAACTTTACATTTTCCTTTCATTCTTTTCCTTTATGCTCCTTGTCTACCCAAACTACAGATCTAACATTTTTTTCTTCTTTTTTAGGGTGCATTTAGACTTGCAGACCCTGAAATTTTTTTCTTTTTAAAGTTCTAACCTACCATCTATCCCTTATTTCTCCTATTGGTCCAGATTAAGTTCTTGAACCAATGTCATTTTCTACCTATCTACTGATAAGACAAGATTTAATAGTTTGGAAAATCTTCATTTTCTAACCTATCAGGAAAAATTCAAACTTGTACAATCATGCTCAAACTGTACAATTGAACAAACCTTTCTAAATAGTCTTGGCATTTTGATTTGCAGCACTTTCAGAACTATTCATTTTTTGTGGGGTTTTCTTTTCCTTTTTTTTTTACACACTCTTTTTTTTTTTCTTTTTTCTTTTTTTTTTTAATTCTTTGGAAATGCTTTGAATATTGAAATATATATACAATATGAAAATATGAAAGGAAGAAATATTTAGTCACCTTGTGATACTGTAAATTACATGACTCTAACACCTTCTTTGACAACTTTCCATTAGATATTTATAAAATGAACCAAGAGAAATGACCAAGTTGAATCTTTTTCAATTTTTTGATCGCGTTTAATTTGTCAAAACACCAGAATTTATTGAGCTTGGTTGATTTCAATGACTTGAATCTAAGTTTCATGTTGAATTTTTTGTGTTTGCAGTAGTGTCTGACCTATCTTAGTATTTTTTGGTCCAGACCCCATATTTGATGTGTCTGCGTCCTATCAAAACCATTAGTAGACAATTCATCAAAATTTCCCCACAGAGTTTCTTCTTGAGATCCTACCTCTGATGGATCGGGTAGTTCAGAGAGCTTGAAATTCAGATACTTGGGTAGGAATCTCTCCATACAACAAATTATTGGAGAAACTATGTAGGTGCAAATCCTTGAATTTCTAGATCCATTATTGAAGAAGCCCTGTCAACTGTTTATGTTCCAATGATAAAAATTTAAAACTATGAGACTTAGATGAAACACTATCTCACATGTGAGGGTTTTTAAAATAGAATGGTCCACCATTTTGTGCATTAATTTCAAAAAAAAAATACAAAATCAAAATTTCCTCAAATGCAAGAGCACTTAGGAGACTTCGCAGTGTATGCGAGAGGGCCAATCGGTTTTGAGGGAAAATTCAGTTCATACTTAATCTAAGGGCCTATGAGATGCTCTGTGACTAAAGGAGACATTTTCCCTAAGGTAGACGAGTGTCCTGAGGTCAACTAAAGGCCAGTCTAGTTGATCCAAAGGGTCCGTGAAACTATTTACAGTTATGTGGCAGTCCAAAGTTTTGAAGCACTTCTGTGACAGAGGTGAGTCAAATTGTGGGTTCTCGTAGTAGAATCAAATGCAAATTATGTAGCAGAGTAGGGTGGATAGGCTCAAGTCTGTTATAGAGGATTGAAATAGGATTAGAGTGCACATTTGAGGAAAAACATGGATATCTTGAGCAGTCTAGGTTCCTTGGATTGTCCTTGGATAAAGTTGGAAGTGAGGTTCTGGGTACTGCTGCCAAGGTGGTACTTACCAAGGATTCCAAAATGATATTTGGTGACGGGAGCACTCAGGAAGTTGTTAATAAAATAGTGTCTCAAATTAGAAGCTTGATTGAGGTGTGCTATTTCTCTATAACATAAAAATAGGTTGCTTTATCCAAATGGAGGCTTAAAATTAATGTCTTGTTTCTCTGTATAGTCACCATATATTGCAAAGTGGCCATCACCTTATGGGGAGGGATCTCCCCATTCATATCATTCATGATGATGGTATTAATTTCAAATTTGACTTGTGATTTGCCAAGAAATGAGTGTATAAAAAGCAATAATTTTGAAGCACAATTTATAATTTTCATACATGTCTCTGAAGGAGCATGCAACAACAATTATAGACATTAAATTTAAATAAATTAAGGTTACTCTAATATCGGAATATGTTTGAATTTATAGTTAATTTCCCTATCAAATTATTTTATCGAATTTTTTCACCAATGGTATCATTCTTACTTTCTTTGCAGGTTGCAAAATAAGACTATGAAAAAGAAAAATTGAATGAAAGAATTACCAAGATTTCTGGTGGAGTTGTAGTTATTCAGGTAAATTTTGGCATGGTTGAATTTATGGTAGCTATCTATAACAATTCCCTGTTATTGGCATTATAGAAATTTGAATCTAGTTGATGGATGTTGGTGACTATATTTCAATATATATCTGTCTAAAGTAAGAATGAAGGATATATGATAGTTTTATCTAGAGTAAGAATGGAGAGTATATGAGAGTGTTCATAATTTTTGATAGGTGGGTGCACAAACAGAGACAAATTTGAAGGAAAATAAGTTAAGAGTGGAAGATGCCTTGAATGCAACAAAGGTATGCATGCAAAACATTGTGCATAATCAATTATGGAATCTGATGTTAATATGAAAAAATCATGTTGTGATCTGAAATAAAGGTGAATAATGATTGTTTATTGAATCCTTTCATGCACGGAGCTGCTATTATATCACAGAGGAGGTATAACAGGCACATAATAAATTCATCATTGAATTGTATCTATTTGACAGGGCACTTCAAAATAATCTGTTATTTGTAATCTGGGAGTTGAAATTCTGCATATAGATTCATATTTGTTATTGTGCTTAAATGTTGGAGGAAGTTTCAAGTTAATTTACAGCCATTACTATATACAAGCAGCTGTTGAGGAAGGCATTGTTGTTGGTGGCAGGTGTAATCTCTTGATAATTTCTTCAAAGGTTGATGTAATAAGAGATACACTTGAAAATGATGAGAAAAAGGTGTGATAGTTGTCTTTGTCATTCAGTAGCGAATACAATGGCTGTGGCCCATAGCTGTGTCTTATAGTAGAATGGCACATTCTTTGAAAGTAGAAATGTGTGTACACACAGAGTTCCTGCTTCTATCTTCTGCCACTTGTTATTACACGACCTTTAAATTGTGTTGGCATTTTTGGTGCTTGCAGATTGATGCAGAGATTGTTAACGGGATTTGAGCTGCCCATTGAAATTGATTGCAAAGAATGTTGGAGTGAATGGAAGTGTTGTGGCTGAAAAGGTCAGGACAAAACCCTTCCATATTTGCCAATTACTTTTAAAGATTATTTGATTTCTCCTTTTAAAGCTTACTTTTAAAGCTTATTTGATTACCTTTATTGAGAGGCAGCCTAATTGCAGATTGTATTATATTTTTTTATTTGTTTCATTTTTTAATGTACAATGGATTTAAATTATATGTTGGATTTCTTGGCTTTTTCAGGTTATTTCCATTGATAATCCAAAATATGGTTACAATGCTGCTACGGGAAAATATGAAGATTTGATGGCTGCTGGAATCATTGATCCAACTAAGGTATGGTATTGGTTCCTTCTTGTTTCTGATATGTGGAGTTGTACTAGAATTTCCATAATCTTATTTTTCAGGATTCCTAGGTTGCAGTTGGCTTGAAGAATCTTGTGAAGCTCATTCAACCTTTTTTATTTCATCATTAAGTTTCAGTAGCTACTCGGGTTGTTTTTTTCACTTCTTTTCAAAAATAGGAAGGATTGGAGTGGTTTCCCAACACTATCTTAACTCTAGGTCACATGATGAAATGTGAGACATTGTGAGGATATAAGCATCGTATATATAAGGTGAGCCTCAGAGCTATACGAGTTATCACAAAAACCTAGGATCATATTGATGTTAAAATATTATTTTCAGACTTTAGGTAGTCTTCATAGATGTATTTATTCCTACTTCCACATATACGAATGCTTCAAAAATTTATCACCACAAACAACAAGAGAAAATTTGAGCCACTATGAATACTATGCGAGTCATTCAAGAAATGTGAGCCATTGAGGAGGAGAAATGAGCCACAATGCATTATAGTGAGCCATGTTGACATCAAATCCAAGTCATTAAATGATTCACTATAATTGTAATCAATATGTGGAGAATAGCGAGCCACCATATAAACGAGTCATAGGGAAATATGATGTGAGCCACAGTAATAAATTCCGAGCCGTAGAAACAAATGTGAGAAATAGGTGCAATATGAGTAAAATGATATGAGTGATCCTTAGACAAAATATAAAGCCACAAAGGATGATCAAGCCTCAGAATAATAGACATGTGTGTCACTGTATAAAATTAAATGCCATAGAGGTTGTAATGATGCCATTGTGATGTCATTATATATAATTTGTTGCCACAAAAGTATATTATATAAAATTCAATACCACAGGAGTTGTAGTGATGCCACTATGACTCCACTATATATAATTTGATGCCAATGAGTATAGTAATACAAACTTATCATAGATGTGATGTGATATAGGGACTATGGAAGAACATACAGTGTGATCCAAAAATAGATTTGGGTCACTTCTAATTGTTCATGCTTATTTCTTTAACTTGCATGTCATAGTACATCATGTTCTACATGTATATTTGTATTACATAAAAGTATTTCCACAAGTCCTTATGCGAAGAAACTTGCATCATAAGATCTTGAATCATGTAGAAAATACCACTTATATTGTTTTTAGGTAGCCTTAAAAACTTTGGATAGTGTAATAACTCATGGGGATGATCTTCAAATGATTAGAAACAAGGAAAATCATTTTTTTGTCATAATTTTTACTTTTAGACCTTCTATCTAAGGTTTCCACTGAGTTTTTTCACATCATTTATTTTTTAGAGTTGTGTCCTCTTCTTCATACAAGACTAAGTGTGAGAATACTCAAAGTGAGTGTATACTAGAGTGAGTAAATCTATAATATTTTTCTTGAGCTCGTATATTGAATAGAGAGAGTATATGTTTCATGCCCTTTTGATGTTGCAATCTTTGAACATGATGATGATCTCCTAATATTGCAAGGGAGGCACATGGATGGTCACAACTTAGCATAATACCTTGGTGCAAGCATTGACATTGCATAGCAAGAAAATTCATTGTTACGAATCAATACATATTTTTAAGTTGAATGAAGAATTACATTGTCTCTGGTTTCTCTCTATATTTACCATTCTACCAAAGGCATACAAACTAGATTTGTGTGCCATATACTCTCAACTTTGATTTGGAGATTTTTTTGGAATCAGTCTTGCACTCTAATCCTTCATTTATATTTTACAGTTGATAATCCCATGTCCACATAATCTCCATATTATTTTCTTCCCTAATTTGAATTGGTGCCAAGTTGGTGGCTATTCATATTTATGATTAACTGAGTTATCTGCATACAACAATGGAACTTGCAAAATTTTAACATGGCACACTCATTTGCATCATTCCATCCAACCTTTCTCTTCTCAAAGATGATTCTAGGAGAACATTTTTCTCTATAGCATAAAGTCAGCTAAATTGTATCAATGACACAAAATGTTATAGTTACATGGCTAAGGGGTTGTCACTGTGTTTCATTCCCATCAACAATGGAAAAATATCACAGAGGGTTTAGAATCCTGAAGTTGTTTGTGTGACGATGACACCAGTGAAGACACACATGCATGCCAATATGGGACTTTAGAGTTGCTCTAGCAATAAAGCTCATTGGAGTGCTACTTCCATCTTCAAGTCCTCTTTATGGGCTTACAGTGAGTCAAAGCATCCTGATTCTATGTGATCTTGAATGACACCATAATTGAATAAATTTTTTTGGCCTGCACTAGTAAGCATTTTTTTAGGTTGGCATTGTGCATGGAACTCATGAGTTCATTATTGTTGCAGTTGTTTTATTAGAAAGCAGTTCAAAATATTGGGTATGTTAAAAAAGAAACACTTAAACAATCTGCTACAAAATCACATTTTGGTTCCTCTGTCTCTGGAGTTCTCCTTAGAGGATTGGCGAACGTACATATTGTGTGCAATTGGGCACATATAGCCATAGTTACTAAATAGGTTATACATTCAGCATTTGAAGGAGGAAAATTACAAGTTCCCTCCCAAATTTTACAATTGGCACAGGAAAAAATGGTACACACTCAACTGGCTGTAGATAGGTTAGATTCATTAGCAGTGTACATGGAACTCACGGATTCAATATTATGGAATGGTGGGGGTAGACACCTTGTAGTATTCAAATTACTACTATTTTCAAGTAGGCCCTACCATGCCTACAAGGGGAGAAACCCACATATGTTCTTTAGCCTATATAGAACAGGCAAATCGATAAGGAAGGAAAGGGTTCATTACCCTTATTTTTTACAGGCCTGCCTATTTGAAAAAACTGGCAAGGGCTTATAATGCCTTTTATTGCTAACCTAAATTTTTATTGTCGAAAGGAAGTCCAGGAACCACCACTTTGATTTACCCAACCTTCTGTGGCTAATTAGTTCCACTTGCTATCTATACTTTACCCCATTATGATGGTTAATGACTTGGACACGTCACTTTGAACTCTTCATGTGAGACCAGATGTTATGTAAGAGCTTGTATCTTATATAAGCTTTCATCCTTGCTTATGTTACTTCATAATCTATCTTATGGGAATTTCTCTATCCACTAATCGAATAAAAGCATTGGTATAGTTGCATAAACTAAGCTATTATATATGTAAGCTTATCAAAGGGTTAAGCATTAGCCTAATTATTTATATACATAATACGTATAAGCATGGGTTCTATGTAATTCCCTATCAAGCCCATTAAGAGTAAGTAGCATTAATACTGTGATTGGTTTCGATAAAGATGAATGATTACCATTGACTAGTGATCTATCCTATCTTATCTTGTATTCAATATCCCATGTAGAAACGTATAACATATTCGTATAAAGGTAATGGTAATGGAACCATAACTACCCTATAAGCTTAGTATTACTGCTTACTTTGGTACATGTCATAAGCTCACTTGTACAATGATTATTATTCTTCATGGAACTATGATTTCCATTAGTTTAGCTAACATCATACTCTAAGTATAAACCAAACATGATGATTAGGAAACATACGTTTAGACTTGTAGACTATGTAAACTGCATATTACTCATTACTTGGACTGCATGTAAGGATTGTTATAAGTACTAATCCCATTGAGTGGAATGACTACCTTTAACCTTTAACCAATAGTTACATGTATATGATAGATCCTTATTACTAGTGTGCTAAGTGTTGATCATAAGTATTCCCCTAATAATGAAAAGGATAAGAGCTACTTACTTATAATAATCAAAGTGCTCGTAATAAATACGTCACAAGAAGTAAGGGTAATGTAAGAGGTGAAACTAGTTAATCCATAGAGTTGAATCCATGCATATGACTAATAATCACTACTACTTGTTTAGACTAGTATTATGTGTGTCTTTGATTAGGCCAATAGAGTGGTATGATCATAATCTATAGAGTAAGTGACACCTTATCTATTAGCTATGAGCAAGCATATGTTCCAATTGCATATCATAACTAATAAATAATGTAATTTATATACATGTATTAATTCGTATTATGTTACTATGATTACCATGTGATATTTAGCTCTATGATGAAGTCGTGTTCTTATAATCAGTGATACGAAGCCAGAGGTGTATAGTAAGCTTGCACTAGTCGAATGTAAGTGATTATGCATACATGATTACATATACTATACGAGTAATCTAAGTGATTTGTATAATTGACCCATGTAGGTTAAATATGTTATAACACTCGATTCAAGGATAGGATTAATTAGGGATACTAACGGTATCAATTCTAAGCTAATAGTGAAAAGAGTCATCAGTAAGGATAAGAGTTCTAAGAGTACTGATATCAGCTTTCATAAGTGCTTTTTTACGGTCATATAAGCCATATGTAACCCCTTTGTAACCCTTATTAGTGATTAGTGATGGCATTATGTTCTATCCATAACAGTGGTAACTAGTATAATAAATACAACCTAGTTAATTGGCTTTTTTTATCCTAGTAAGCTCTTAGGGAATTAGCCCCTCTTATTAGAGTATATACTACTCTCACCTTGTATGATTATGGAAACATAGACCCTTAATGGTGGCAATAAGGCATATAAGCTAAACCAATGGAGCTGTCATAACAGAGTATGTGTGGCAAGAATATTTCATGAAGCTAAATAGAATTTAAGCATTTTTTTTGTCTACTTGCTTGAAGCGTCAGAATAGCGACACTACCAAGCTTAGGAATAGCGACGCTACCTTAAAAACATTGGAATAATGATGAAACCTTAAAATTTTCGGAATAGCGGTGAAACCTTAAAAACATCGGAAAAACGTCTGGATAGTGACACTACCTTAAAAACGTCAGAAAAATGTCGTAATAACGACGCTAACTTAACAACATTGCTTTTGCGACACTACCTTAAAAATGTCGCTCTTGCGACACTACCAAAAAATGTTGGAATAATGACGCTACCTTAAAAACTTCGAAATAGTGACACTACCTTAAAAGCATCAGAATAGCAACACAACCTTAAAAACTTTGGAATAGCAATGAGACAAGAAACGACGTTTTTCCCAACATCAAATTGTTGCTCTTGGGACGCCCATGTGTCGCAAGAGTGACATTTTGGCCGTCAGAAATTGGGCCAAATGTGCTAGTGATGGCACTACCCATGCTAAGCTCTTCGTAATTCATTTCATATTGATATCTTCCATGTACCTTAATATGTATGTAATTATGAATACCTCCTAGTTAAGAGGAAGTGTTGAAGAATGTAACTAGTTTTGGTCTTCATAATTGTACTTATCAAAATAAATTTTATCATTGATGTGATTGACTTATTAAAGCACATGTTTCATGCTTGGGTCAATTTTTTTATAGTTCAAAGTTTCCATTGAATACTTCTAGGGTTTTTCATGATTCATTAAATTCATCGCCATATTTATTAGACCCTTCTTGGGCTTTTGTTCCATGTAAAAAGTTTTATTTTTTAGTCAAAATGGCCATTTTTCACCTCCACACTAAGCTGGCCCTACCCCTGGATTAGATAAATTCAACCTCACGAGAATGTTATTTATTGAGCAATTTGACTTCATTTGGAGAGCGTCATAAACAAGTTCGATCCCTAAGAATAAGTAGTTGGAAAAGAGTGTGAAGTAGTTGGAGAAGGAGGAGAGAATATGGGAAGAAGAAAATCGAGTTTTTGGGATACCTTTCTCTCACACGTGAAAAGTTACTGGGTTGAAGCTGGGGCTAAAATTCGTTTTTTTTTTGTTGGACTGCTGAAGCTGGGGGCCAAAAATCTATTGTTGGGGGACAAAATTTTGATCTGAACCTTCACCTTGAAGATCTGACACTTGGAAGGGAGATAAAAGGACATCTACAAGGATGAAGGGATTACATGGTGGTTGGAAGAGGTGTTTTTCTAGGTATAAGAGGTTTTGAAGTCTCATCTTGATCTGATGTTATTAGTGGAATATTTTGACCAGGTTTTCCCCTAGATAGTGGTTTTTCCCTGGCCGAGTTCCTACATATTTTTTCTTCTTTTCTTATGATCTCCATACACACATAATTATTGCTTGATGAAAGATTAACTAATAAAGAGGTAAAATAAGCCAACATAATTCACAAGTAATTATCAAGAAAGATGAATTCAACCCTAATTTCTACAAGCCTTGATTTCTCAACAGATGTTACATTTCACAAAGCTCATAATAAAAGAATAAAAAATGAGAGGAATATGTTATATGTAATATTTATGGTATAATCCAACTCCTAGAAAAAACACACACACATTGTAAGTTTATAAAGGGTTCACAAATATACTATTGATATATGTTAATAAGTAAACTAACATATTATAAGAAACAAATATTTGGAAAAAGAAAATTAAAAATGTCTTAAAGAATTAAATACCAGTAGACATCATGGAGTTAGAGAATGGACATTTCCACAGTCATAAACATATGAATGTTGAGAGCTTCTAGAGAACTGTGTGTATTGTTCGTTGAGCCCTATGTTTCGAGTGAACACTTCACCCATCTTCAGGGGTAGGAAGCCAAAACATAAGATGAGAATACTTATTTTCCGAATTGGTTCAATACTTTGACTAAATCAATGCTCTTAATCCCCTTTAATCTAATGGCTAATTTCTTGATCCCTATAAAATCGTGGTCCAACACTCTTCTCATCTTATGTTTTGGCTTCCTACCGCTGAAGATGGGTGAAGTGTTCACTAGAAATGTAGGGCTCAATGAACAATACACACAGTTCTCTAGAAGCTCTCAACATTCAGGCATAATGGAGATTTTTCATTGCATATTTTTTATAGGAGAATAATAAAGGATACTGAAAATATATTATTCATAATATTTATAGCACTAGTCAACCCAAGGAATGTATTGAAAATGTGAATTTGGGTTACACTTTTTGACCTTTTTTTAGAAAAACTATCATTTTTAGAAGGTCTTCAACTTTATGCAAGCCAAAACAATTTTTATGTTTAGAATTTAATTTTATGATAAAAATAAAACTTGTCAAAAAATTTATTAGCTTTCTATTACTTATTTTTTGGAATTTTTTTTTTAACATTTGATATGTCAAATTAACAATTGTTAATTTTGGAAACTAGGTCCAAACTCCATGTTGTGATACTCAGATGGCGATGCCAATATTTTTATTGGATTCCTCTTTCAGAGAGGTGCAAGATCGATCTAAAGATCATCTTGATCAGATGAGCAGAAAATTTATTTTGAATTTATTCCACTTATGTGCAAGGTTAGCCATAATTGTAATGTAGGCTTGGAGCCTCAAGAGATGTGTCACACACCCTCACAGAAGGATATATATTGGTCAATGTTGGAGGTCATTTTCACCACCACTCATCACACATTTCTCTTTTGTATCTAATTGGTTCGATCTCACATTTGGAGGCTTCTCTTCTCTCACACGTGGAAAAACATCAACTAGGGTTTTCTGATTTGATATAGGGTTTTAGCACAGCTTTGGCTAGCATTGACTTTGGTCAACGCTTGGTCAACTTGACCTCAAACTCTCCCAAAACTTTGATATTTTCAGTCCGCATTTTTTGGCACAAAAACTAAGGTTGGACATTGACCTTTGACCTTGATGTGTTGACTTTCTATTATTGATGTTATATGTTCACCATTGACTGTACATCATTGAATTTTGTTGACTTTGGGTTGACTTTTATAGAGCTATCTTGAGGGTTGTGTGACACTTCTGGTTGGCTGACTGTGAGGAGACTTTGTTGGTTGAAGCATCCTATTGACCGCTGTAACTCACCACAACACATATATTTTGTTGATCAAGTTAAGCGTATTTTTGGCTTGTCTTCCGTAGATCTATTCGTATGTTCCCTCAGCATTTTAATTCCATGTTTATGTGATTTCTATTTGATATCGGGTTTAAAGTAAAGTTGCATCAAGCATAGAACATCTTCAAAAATTTACAACAATTCTTTGAGTGTGTTTTCTTTAACGATCAAGGGATTCATAAAAATTCATGTTGAGAAGCATTTGGTGTATTCTTTCATAACTTGGTGTTTTTGAGGAAAAAAATGCATTGCAACAATCTAGACAAATTCTACATCGGTGTCGTTATATTTACGAAACCAGCTAATGCATATCATAATTAATAGAATTTTTTGAACTAAACCAATATGAAAAAACTACATATTTTGAATATGTTTAGGTTCGCGTCAAGTTTCTCAACATATTAGTTATAAAGTAAAAATCTAAAAAGTACTGCCCATTACAGACAACGGACCAATGTAATACACCATAAATTTTTCAATTTTTTTTACAATGTATTTTGGGAGATACATAATTTTGATTTCGATGAATCATAATGAACTTTAGAAACTTTTTGCACCCATTTTATTACAAAATTAATTAAAATTAGCAAATATCTATGGAATTCCATAAAAGTTATATCTCCTTAAAGTAGATTGAATTTTGCAAATGCTATTCTTGGTTCTAAAATTTAATTCATAAAATTTGATGGAGTTTAACCATTCCAAAGTTGAATAAATGTTTTCAAAGCTGAGTTGCAATGTAGTTGCAAACATTTTAGTTCGAATGAAATTTTTTCTCCACCCGGCCCCGTCCCGTTAATTCTAACAACAAACAAAGTTCAGCCGAACTTTTATTAAAATTTCGACCGAACTTTTATTAAAAGTTCGACCGAACTTTTGATTGAAAATTCTGTCGTTCGAATAAAATTCAATAAAGCCCCTCCAGAAAAACAAATTTTGCAACTCTCTAAATAGCTGAATTTGCAGAGGAAATTTTTTGGGTTGAATTTGCGAAGGAAATTTTTTGGGTTGAATTTTCAAAGGAATTTTTTGGGCTGAATTTGCAAAGGAAAATTTTTGGGTTGAATTTTCAAAGGTTTTTTGGGCTTAATTTTCAAAGGACATTTTTTGGGGGTATTTTTTAAAATGAAATTTTTTTAGAGTAAGTGTTTTGGGTTGAAGTAAATATTTTATAATAATTTTTTTAAGTGATTTTTTGTCTAAATTCTTAAAGTGAATTTTTTTTGCAGAAATTTGAAGGAAATATTTTGAGCTTCATTTTTAAAAGTCATTTGTTGGCGGAATTTTTAAAGAGACTTTTTTTTAAGTAAGTGTTTTGGGTTGAAGTATGTCTTTTGTGTAAAATTTTTAAAGTAAGTTTTTTTGAAATTAAATCTTTTGTGATGATTATTTGAAGTGAGTTTTTGTATAAATTTTGATAGCGACTTTTTCTGTGCTGGATTTTGAAGGATTTTTTGAGCTTCATACTAAATTATCATGGGAAATTGCAAGAGAAAATATGATCGAACAAGAAACCCTGAGGCTCGTAGAGAATACGTGAGATAATATTGCAAAAAAAGGAGCGAATAACGCTCAAATATTGAAAGGGAAAATCAACCTCAACTAGAAGTTGAAGCAGGCATGTAAATGTAAATATTATAAATGATATTTAAAATTTAACTAGTGTATTTTGAAACTTAATTTTTATTTGATGAACTAATTTGAAAAATATTTTGCAATGTAAACACAGAGAGATATTCCTCATAACATTGATGATGAGAAAGAAAATGTTGAAAGAGAAAGTGAAAAAGATATTGAACCAATGATTGAAGATGTCGAAAATGTTGAAAGAAATTCAAGTGAAGAAATTGAATCACCAAATATGTATATATATGTTGAATGTGTGTTTTTGAAACTATACATATTTATTAATTTTTCAATTTCATCCAAACACTATTTTTTAATTTAATTATTTATTGAATATTTAAACTCATTTTGTACATTTAATTCTCATATGTAAAGATGAAATCAATATCAATAATGAGATGTTAGAAAATGTTGACACTGTCACATATGGAGATAAAAAAAGCTGACCATGTTATACGATATCGTGTTAAGCACATTATTGATATGTTCTTCAAAGATGAAAATGTAGCAGTTCAAGCCCAAATTTTGAGAAGTCTCTTAACATCAAAGAAATTAAAAGAAGCTATGACTCTAGATTTAAAAATGAAGGAAAATGTAATACAAAATATAAATAGTGCTCTAAAGTCAATTGGAATATCTAGAAAGAAAAGTGATTTAGATGCACGTAGATCAATACAAATGGCAGTGGTTTCATCAAGTACTAAAGAGAATCATTTCGTAAAATCTATGGCACAAGCATTAGGGACATCACGTAAAACATTGTACAAAAATCAGAAATTTCGACTGCACATTGATGTAAATAATGAACTCGCTTGTTGGACAATTATTTGTAGGAAACCATATAAAGATAGACTTGGAGAAGATGTTAAAAAAATGATATATGAATATTGGATGAAAAATTCACGTGTTTCACCAAAATAAAGGGATGTGATGTGACGAAGGATAGCACGAAATCAGTACGAAGAGCATGCAAAACATATCTTTGACACCTCTCAGATATATTTGTTCAACAAGTTCATAGAAGAGACTCGTGGAATTAATGTCTCAATCAGTGCTTTTGTGCAACGAAAACCATGGTATGTTAAACCTATTGTTATACACGACACTTTTTGTTGTCGTTATCATGTGGAATTTCAGTTATATTATGACACATTCCTTAATTTTGGTAAAACATTTTGGAAAAATTCACCTCCTCCTTCCACTATCCATGATTTCGTATCCCAAATTCTAATTGCAAGAGAAAGCCATGAATTATTTTACCAAAATAAATGTGTTGGTGGTAAAAAATGAGATCATTATGGAAATTTGAATTTATTTCACAACAAATATCTTATTGATATAAATGATCAATCATCATCCAACATAAAAGTGAAATGGAAGAGATATGAATATATTCATACATTAATTGGTTCAAGTAGTACTACAAGTGCTAAAACGATTGATTTACAAGAAGAAGATTTCTTTTGTGATTGAGTTTGTGAGAAATTTCGAGGAAAAAATTTATAAATACACCAACAATTCCCATAGAGCTCGATGGCAGGACTTGCAATTCCAAAAATCCCGTGAATTTTTTCCACCAGGGACCTTTTTTTCAATAGTTTATTTTATAGAGAATTACACATTTGTTGCACAAAATGAAATATAGAGTGAATACTATCATTCTGACCAAGTCTCTATGCTTTTCCATATTCTATATAGACATGCTAAAAAAAATGTTGATCATATAAAAAGCACCAATGAAAATAGACATGTTATTAAAGAATATCACTTTTATATCAGTGATGATCGTAACATGATACACATTTTGTACAAAATTGTTTTGATAATATTTATGACTGATTGAAAGGTCGTGGAATAAAATTCAGTGAACATTAGATATGGGCAAATGGATGTGCAGGTCAATTCAAATATTCACGATTATTCTTTTGGTTGTGTCGTCTTCATATGAAAACCCAGATTAAAAATTGTTGGAATTTATTTGAGACTGGTCATGGAAAAGGAGAACATGATGGTGTAGGGGCATGTATAAAATGAGCATTTTGAAGACATCAAATGGACCACTCTATATACCGACTTGTCTTAGCTGAACAAGTTGTTCAATGGTGCATCGCTACACTAAGCCATGAGACTAGACAGTAAAGGGAAGCACGAAAGTACATGTACATATATACAAATTAACTTGTATATATATATATATATATATATATATATATATATACATGATCTTATTTTTATTAATTTTCTAATTTTAAACATTATTTATCACAAATATTATCTTTGATCATATGTAAATTATATTTTAAATAACATATTTATATTCTTGTTTGAATTTTCCATATAGGGTTTTCTAGGATATTTGGGTCCAAGATGTAGAGATCGATTGGAAATGATGTTGAAACAATAAAAGGGACTCGAAAATTGAATTCAATTAAAACAAAGGAGTACCAAAATGTGTTTGCATTTGATAAAAGAAAATATTCTCTTTTTTTTGTCATGTTTGCATAGACGACACAAAATCCAATGATGTTTGTGAAAAAAATATGTATGTAAAAGATTGGAAACATACAAAACTAAATACAAATGGGAAAATATATGTTGCAAAATTTGAAGAAATGCAATCAGAGGAGACTATAGTATCATCTAAAGGTGATCGGGTTTATGATCTTGTTAGAGAAGGTAACATTTCAATTTCTTTCAAATGATAGAGATATAGAAATAGATAATAAAATCAAGTACACATGTTAATTTTAAAGTTATTTTTTCATTTTAATTATGATCTAAATTTATGTACTTGTTCTATTGCGCAGGAGATGTTTTTGTTATAGTTTCACCTGCTAACAACGTAGAAAATGTCAAGTATTATTTTATGCATTGCACTAAATGAAAGATGAAATTATTGGAACACTATGATGATAATAGGTTTATATATGACATAGGGGCTATTATACTGAAAGGTTATTTTTTCTAACAAACTCATGAAAGTCAAAATATTGTTTACTTTCAAGACTATGACCCTGATGTCATAAGTTGTCAATATAGTCACTTGGTGTGTGCAGTGCACATTAAGTTGATAGAAGTTCAATCAAAGAAAAAATTGGAAGTTAAGAAATGGAAAATGTCAAAATATGAACATGAACGGATCATTGAGGATGGTATTCCATTAGATTATTGTTTATTGAACTGCCCAACAATTTCTTCTCCTTGAATTCATCTTTGAAAACTTACAAAACTCAAGTAAAAATTGTTAGCCTTTTTTTTGTGCATTCTTAAGCTGTACATTCTTATAATGTATTAAAATACTTGAAGTTATATGTATATTTTCTGTTATGTACAAGTGTATTGAGGATTTGATTATATTGATAAATTTTGTTTTCACATGCACACAACAAGTAATTTATACATGTACATTATCTGGTATGAGCTAGTTAATTTTATGTCATTAGTGCAAAATGTATGTATCTAGCATATTTGATATAATGAAAATTTTAAGTTAAGATATTGTTTTAGACATCTAAAGAAAATTATAATATTCATTCAAATGCCAAATGTGTACCATATTTTGTAATTTCCAGTTTTATTAAATTAAAGTTTACTATCTACTGAAATCCATAGTAGTCTTTCTATGTACATTAATGAAAAATGTTCTATACCATATTTTTTAGTTTAAAATTTTATGATTGTTTGACACATATATGTACACCTAGAATTTTATGATTGTTTTTAGATGTATCTATATGTATTATACATATTAACATTATAAGAATTATTTCAAATGCAAAATGTATGAATTAAATGCAAAATTTATTTCATTGTTGCATATTCATGAACTTAAATATATATTTATTTAACCCTAAAAAACATCAAACCATGCTCACACCATGAAAATTGTACATGGTCATGTTTTATAACTTATATGTTTATGCACATGTTCATTTACAAATTTATATTAAAATTTAACTATTACCTTTAATAGACATTTGTACACATAATTATATAACATTCACACATTGTTCAAATGCATAACATGTACCACGTATTTTGTAATTTTCAATTTCAATCTAGATTCATTTTAAATAACAAGTAAAAAAACGACAAGTTTTAAAAACAAAACATAATCTAAGATCATCTAAGTTAACATTATAACAACATGTGATCACATGAAAAATGTAACAACTAAATGCAAATGTACTTTAATCTTTGTTACATATTCACGAACTTAAATATGTAAAACCATCTATTATTGTTCTAAATAACACGTGATCATGCAAAATGTACCTAATTATCACCTTTAATATACATCCTAATTATATAACATTTACATTTGTACAAATGCATAGCATGTACCACATGTGTTTTGTAATTTTCAATCTCAATCTAGATTCATTTTAAATAACAAGTGACAAAACAACTTGAGTTTAAAAAACAAAACATAATCTAAGATCATCTAAGTTAAAGTTATAACAACATGTGATCATGTGTGTAAAATATAACAACTAAATGCAAATGTACTTCAATCATTGTTACATATTCATGAACTTAAATATGTAAAACCATCTATGATTGTTTTAAATGACACATGATCATGTAAAATGTACCTAAATATCACTTTTAATAGACATGTCCTAATTATATAACATTCATACATGTTATATAAAACTTTAACATGTACAACATGTGTTTTGTAATTTTAAATTTCAATCTAGATTCATTTTAAATAAAAAATGACAAAAAAACTTGAGATTTAAAAACAAAACGTTTAAAATCTAAGATTGAATCTAAGTTAACATTATAACAACATCTCATCATGTATGCAAAATGTAACAACTAAATGCGAATGTACTTCAATCATTGTTACATATTCATGAACTTAAATATGTAAAACCATTTATGATTGTTTTAAATGACACATGATCATGTGCAAAATGTACCTAAATATCACTTTTAATAGACATGTCCTAATTATATAACATTCATACATGTTCAAATGCATTTAACATGTACCACATGTGTTTTGTAATTTTCAATTTCAATCTAGATTCATTTTAAATAACAAATGACAAAACTTACTTGAGCTTTAAAAACAAAACATTTAATCTAAGATTGAAGCTAAGTTAACATTATAACAAAATGTGATCATGTATGAAAAATGTAACAACTAAATGGAAATGTACTTCAATCATTGTTACATATTCATGAACTTAGATATGTAAAACCATCTATTATTGTTTTAAATGACACATGATCATGCAAAATGTACCTAATTATGACTTTTAATAGACTTCATACATGTTCAAATGCATTTAACATCTACCACATGCGTTTTGTAATTTTCAATTTCAATCTAGATTCATTTTAAATAACAAATGACAAAACAACTTGAGATTTAAAAACAAAACATTTAATCTAAGATTGAATCTAAGTTAACATTAAAACAACATGTCATCATGTATGAAAAATGCAAATGTACTTCAATCATTGTTACATATATTCATGAACTTAAATATGTAAATGTTGAGATCCAACAAGAAAATTCAGCACCCATGCCTGGTGCATTAAGCACCTGGTTGCATTCAACACCTCGTTGCATTAAGCACCTAGACTAGGGTGGGGCCCACATTGCTATTTTTGGGTGCATGTCTATTTTGATTATCCCTTAATTAAGATGGACATTAAACTGTAATCTATTCTCAATGTGGACTTGAATGAGTTAACTAAAAGTGATAAATTAAATTAGCTAGTGGATTTTGAGTTAGAGGTTGTTGGTGAGGCATGCAGAGTAATTCTAGTTGTAATAGAGTTTGAAGTGCAGAGGTGCATGAGTTGGTGCAAGTTGTAAATAGATTTAACTCAGTTAATCGAGTTAAACTTAGTTGTGCTAGTTATAATTGAAGATACACTAGTGATATATCTAGTGAATTAAATATTAATTAATTCACAATTAGTTATCTCACATGCAACTAAGGATTTACTATTATTAGCTACATGCATGTCAGATCCAGTGGAGACCTAGTTGAGTTCTAGGTGAAAGGGAAGTTGACTATCAGTTGTAGGATTATTGGCTTGCACACTTGCAACTAAACACCCATTGGAGTGCCCATGATACTTGTGTAGCCAAGTGAGGAAAGAATTCCTATATTTTATGGATCTTTACCATCAGGGATTGCACAAGCAAGGCAAGCTCTCTGAAGGCTGATAATTGGCTATGTGTTGGTCAGTTTTGCATATGACAGTGTGAGACAATTAGCTGAGTATTGGAGGGATCTTGTGAGAGGAGTTTTGTATTTAACTAGTTCATGATCCATGCTTAATATACAATAGAAGATAGTGGGTTTTTTAGCTGTAATATTTCCCTGGGAAATTATATGTGTTGTGTGTGATTGATCTTTCTTCATGTTCATGTGATTAGCAATTGCGTTTTTAATTCCGTAAAAGATTTGTAGAAGTGATTCAGTATTTAACTTTAGTACATTATTAGATCGGGTGAATCCAAGATATACATGCATGTTGTATAATTTCTACATTGTATCAGATCACAGGAAATTGTAGAAGTGAAGCAGGAGATGAGTTTGTGACTGGATAGAATTCGAATTTGCAGAAATACTTTCTTGGTGCTACAATTGATTCAAGATTGAAATGGATTTCAATGGATTGAGGTTAGAGTATGCACTCAAGGACAACTTGAACTATATTTATTGGAAAGAAAGGATGGAGGCAATACTCGAAGACAATGGTTTGAAGGAATTCATTGACAAAGATGTTCCTAAACCTGATGTTGCAGATGCTGCAAATCTTGATGCATGGCAAAAGAAAGTGGAAAAGGTGAGGAGGAACCTGTTGGAGGGAGAACAAGACCACATTGTCTCAAGCCTCCATGGGAAAGCCACACCATATGGAATGTGGAAGGCTTTGACAGATCTATTCCAAAGAAGCAGCGACCATAGGAAATTGGCTCTCAAAGATAAACTCAAGAAGATTAAGATGGAAAAGGGTGACGCCATTCCAAAATATCTAACGAAGTTTGTCCAATGTCGGGATGAACTGGGGAGTGCTAGAATATAATTTTTTGATGATGATTTGGTGAGCTTGGCTCTCCTAGGACTTCCTAAGATTTGGCACAATTATCAAGACTTTTTCAATGGAAGGGAAAAATTACCAGATTGGGAACGACTATGGTCGGATTTGGTGCAAGAGGAGTTCAGACGGAACACTAGAGATGGATCTTCATCTAAGAATGCGGATGAAGAGGATTTTTCTTTGGCTTCTAAGGCAAGGAAGGGGAAGGGGAATAAATTCCATTCTATTTCCGAGTCCAAGAATGGCAAGAAGCAGGACATGTCCAAGGTGAAGTGTTTTCACTGTCATGAGCATGGGCATTTTGCTACTAACTGTCCACAAAAGAAGAAGAACAAGAAGGTTGGAGGATCTACAGCTGGTGGGGCCCTTGCCTCACAATTTGAGCTTTAATTCTCACTGATCGCATGCATGGTGTCCAGTACATTGGGAAATGTGTGGTATTTGGAGTGTGGCGCTTCCTTTCACATGACGAGAGATAAGTAACTTTTTAGTGACTTGGAGGAGAAATATCTCTAGCTACATATTGAAATGGGCGACGATAAACAATACAGTGCTACCATGATTGGTACCATTACCTTTCAGAGGGATTCAAGTAAACCATTTCAATTAAAAGATGTGATGCAGGTACCACTTCCGAAGAAAAATTTGGTCTCAGTTGAAATATTGGAGGATAGAGGCTATGACGTTGTTTTTAGTGATGGAAAATATTTCCTGCGACATAAAACAATGGGTCAAGCCAAGAGGATAGGGATTCGAGTTAAGAATATCTATAAGTTGGAGGTAGATAGTTACGCAGCAATGATGGGTAAGGCAGATCAAGTGGTGAGTCGGGATGAGGGAGAATTATGGCACAGGTGATTCGTCCATCTTCACCATGGAGCCTTGAAATTCATGCAACATATTTCTACTGGTCTTCCTAGGGGTACACTTATGCAGTCAGACACATGCAAGGGATGTACTATGGGAAAATATGTAAAGGCCACCTTTCGTGAGAAGGAAAACCGAGCTTCAGGGATCCTTGAGAGAGTTCACAAAGACGTGTGTCGCCTTTTCTCGGTTTCTTCAATAGCAAAACATAAGTACTATGTAATATTTTTTAATGAATTTTTTCGTAAATTTTGGACTTTCTTCATGCAGAAGAAATATCAAACATTCTCTAAGTTCTGTGAGTTTAAGGCACTGGTGGAGAAAGAGTCAGGGAAGCAAGTGAAGGCTCTTAGGAGCGATAATGGTTGAGAATACATCTTTAGTGAATTCAAGAACTTATACAGCAAAGAATTAGTTTGAAGAGAACTCATAGTGCCTCATAGCCCACAGCAGAATGGGGTCGCGGAGAGGAAGAACAAAACTGTTGTGGTTGCAACACGAGTGATGTTGCATGACCAAGGTCTACTGATGCATCTGTGGGCAGAAGCATGCAATACAATGGTACATGTGCAAAACTATTGTCCTCATAGAGTACTTGGCATGAGTGCACCTGAAGAGACTTTCACTGGTAAGAAACTTGATGCTTCACACTTTAATATTTTTGGTTCATCTGTTTATGTACATGTGACCAAGGACACCACGATGAAGCTGGAACCAACAACTGAGGTTGGTATTTTTGTGGGGTACACAAAAAAACACCATAATTATTGTGTGTCTTTTCCAAACAATAGAATGACTGTTGTGCGATGGGATATCAAATTTGATGAGGAGAAAGCCATGTGGTTGTCCGTTGAGAGGGAGATGGACTTGCATGCAGAGGAGGAACTGTTGGTTCCAAAATATGAGTCTCAATATGTGGATCAGCCACATGAGGAGGTTCATGGAGTGGAGGAAATTACTCATGCAGAGCCATCCATCATAAATGGCAGAAGGTGCACCACAAAATTTGATAGATTGCGACTTGATGCTGCACAGAATGTAGGAGCCCCTACTTCACAACATAGACAATGACAGTCTCCTGACCAATTTACTAGATACATGGCTCTTATGAGCAAATGTATTGTGACTAAACCATATTCCTTTCAGGTAGCCTACTTGGGTTGATGCAATGGTGGAGGAGTATGACTCCATTATCAAGAACAGTGCATGGGAGATAGTCCTAACACCGGTCGACAAATCAGTGGTTGGATTGAGATGCATCTACAAGGTAACGCAAGCTGTTGATGGGAGTGTGGAGAAATAAAAGGCCAGATTTGTGGCCCGAGGATTCTCAAAAATCAAGGGGATAGATTATGATGAGAATTTTGCACCTTTTTCAATGTACTCTTCCATAAGATCCATCCTTTCACTCTCAGCGTAGATGGGCTGGTGCATTCATCAGATGGATGTGAAAACTATGTTTCTCAATGGGATCATTGAGTAAGAGGTGTACATAGAGCAACTTGAAGGTTTCAAAATCTTCAACAGTGAGTCGCATGTGTGCATACTCAAAAGAGCATTGTATGGGCTGAAGCAAGCACCCCATGCTTGGTACACTCAGATAGACAACTATTTCACCTGACTGGGCTTCACCAAAAGTGAATCAGATTCAAACCTGTACCAGATTTTGGTTGAGGGTAAGTTATTGATCATTGTTATTTATGTTGATGACCTAATTTTTACTAGTGATGAGTAGCTGATACATTCATGCAAGGAGGATCTTGCAAGGGAGTTCGAAATGAAGGACATGGGACTCCTTCATTATCTCCTTGGATTGGAAATATGGCAGCAGGATCATGAAATTTTTGTGTCTCAAGGCATGTATGCAAAGGAGATATTGGGTAAGTTTAAAATGGATAGATGTAAACCCATGGATACTCCTCTTCCAGGAAATTGAAGGAATGATGATGCTACTTCTAGAGAGGTAGTGGATGCTATTGTCTATCGAGATCCCTGAGGGTCACATCAGAGTATGGTCTACTGAGATAGCTGAGGGTCACATCAGAGTATGGTCTATGGTACAGATAGACAGATGGAGTGAATCTGCATGGCTTCACGGATGCAAATTGGGCTAGCAGTCCATCAGAAAGAAAGAGCACATCAGGGGGGATCTTTAGCATTAGATCAATATCAATTTCCTGGTACAACATGAAGCAACGATCCGTGGTACTTAGTTCAACAAAAGCGGAATACATGGCAACAAGTCAAACTTCATGTGAAGCTATCTAGATGAGAAAGATCTTGGTTGGTTTTCTTGGTTCTCAGATGGATCCAACAATGATTCATTGTGATACTCAGATTTTCATTTAACTCTTTGTTATTCATGTGTTTCATGATAGGCCCAAGCATATACATATCTAGTACCATCATCTCATATATTGTGTGCAGATAAGGATCATGTTGCTTCGTTACATTCCCATGGAATATCAGGATGCAGATATTCTGACGAAGGCGCTCACTAGGAGAAAATTCGAATACCATAGAGATAGGATCGGGGCAAAGGATAATCTATTTCTTGTTGAGAGGGAGTGCTGAGATTCAACAAGAAGATTTAGCACCCACACCTATTTCATTAAGCACTTGGTTGCATTCAGCACCTGGTTGCATTAAGCACCCAGACTAGGGTGGGGGCCACAATGCTAGTTTTGGGTGCATGTCTATTTTGATTATCCCTTAATTAAGATGGACATTAAACTATAATATATTATCAATGTGGACTTGAATGAGTTAACTGAAAGTGATAAATTCTGTTAGCTAGTGGATTTCAAGTTAGAGGTTGTTGGTGAGGCATGGAGAGTAATTATAGTTGTAACAGAGTTCGAAGTGCAATGGTGCATGAGTTGTTGCAAGTTGTAAATCAGTTTAACCGAGTTAAACTCAGTTGTGCTAGTTGTAACTGGAGATACACTAGTGAGAGATCTAGTGAATTAAATATTAATTAATTCACAATCAGTTATCTCACATGCAACTGAAGATTTACTATTATTAGTTGCATGCATGTCAGATCCAGTGGAGACCCAATTGAGTTCTAGGTGAAAGGGAAGTTGACTATCAGTTGTAGGATTATTGGCTTGCACACTTGCAACCAAACACCCATTGGAGTACCCATGATACTTGTGTAGTCAAGGTAGGCAAGAATTACTATCTTTTAGGGATCTTTACCATCAGGGATTGTGCAAGCAAGATAGGCTGTCTGGATGTTGAGAATTGGCTATGTGTTGGTCAGTTTTTCATATGAGAGTGTGAGACAATGAGCTAAGTACTAGAGGGATCTTATGAAAAGAGTTTTCTATGTAATTGTTTTACGATCCATGCTTAATATACAATAGAAGATAGTGGGTTTTTTAGCTGTAATTTTTCCCTGAGAAATTATCTATGTAGTGTGTGATTGATCTTTCTTCATGTTCATGTGATTAGTGATTGTGTTTTTAATTCCGCAAACGATTTGTAGAAGTGATTCAGTATTTAACTTTAGTACAATTTAGATTGGGTGAATCCAAGATATAAATGCATGTTGTATAATTTCTACAGTAAACCATTTATGATTGTTTGAAATGGCACATGATCATGTAAAATGTACCTAAATATCACATTTAATAGTCATTTAAACCTAATTATATAACATTCACACATGTTCAAATGCATAACATGTACCACATGTTTTCTAATTTTCAATTTCAATCTAGATTCATTTTAAATAGCAAGTGACAAAAAAACAAGTTTTAAAAATAAAACATAATCTAATATCATCTAAGTTAACATTATATAACAACATGTGATCACATGCCAAATGTAACAACTATCCAAAATGTAAAATATGTCCAAAATTTATATCATTCAATAAAATTAAATATAACAATGTATCAAGTGTTACAAGTATCAAGTTATATAGAAAGTAAATAAAATGTCATGTGCATCAATTAAATAGAGAATTTGGCTGCAATGTATTTTCCAGCATCCTCCTTGTGCTATCATCTGAAGAATGGGGAACCTACACAATGTGTAATTGCATATATATACACATGTATAAGAAATTTAAGTACATGTATTAAAATTAAAATTTTATGTTGTAAAACTGAATGAGAATGTAGAACTTCATAAATAAATAAAATGACAAAAAAAAATCATGCAATACCTCATGTAGTTCCCCCTCCATTGCCCTGTGTTAGCCCTAATTTTATACACACACACACACACATGCCTAAGAAATTTATATGTATGTATTAAAATTAAAATTTGATGTTTTAAAATTAAATGAGAATGTAGAACTTGAATAAAACAAACTAAATGAAAAAAATTAAATTAAATTTCATGCAATACCTCATGTAGTTCCCCCTCCATTGTCCCATGTCGGCCCTGCATCAATGCATCCTCCAGGATAAACTGTAAAATATATATGTACAAGTATATATATTAAAATTTTGTAAATAAAAATGCATAAACTGATGAAATAGCATTAAAACAAATGTTAGGCAACTTCTTAAAATTGTTTGGATGTTCCTATATCCATCATAAACTCCATCGCTAAAGTCTTTGGAGAATGGAAATCATCTCCACAAACCTAAAATTCAAAAATTTTAAAGTTGTAAAATAACTCAAGATCTAGATCTCATTTTTTAAGGAAACTTTCACTTCAATTTATAACTTGAAACATAATTGAAAAATTGAATACTTGTGATAGTGGATTATTTGGCACATCTCCTAAGAAGGAAGAAGATGGTGGCCCAATTGCGAAAACATTGAATGAATCAAAATCTGTTAACATTTAATTATACACATGTGTACACATAATTATTTGTTTTAAAAATATACACATCATGATATTTTGATATAATAATAGAATAATAATTGTACATAAACATCATGAACTCTTAAAAAACACTAACATTTCCCAAAATATCATTTGGATTGACATAACATGAACCTTGGACTGTGATATTATCAAAATTCAACATACATGTAAACTGAAAATGTTGAGCATATGATAAATTTATGTTAGAATAACACATACAGACAAAAATATATATATATATATATATATATATATATATATATATATTCACCCTAACCATTAACACATACCGATCCCACGCCCTCTTCCTCATGAAGAATTAAGTCCCGCCAACCATTGCAACAATGCTTTGCATATGTTCTAAGCTCTTCAATACTCATGTTGTCTATCTCATCATCTGTACTATACAAAAAATTAGCACGTGCATTATCTCTTGCTCTTTATCGACTTAGACCAATATCAATTCCACCAAGTCTAGTCTGAACATTGTCTATGATGGCATCCCTTTCTTCTTGACTAATTTGAGAAATGGAATCCATCTCTAACAACAAATTTTCCACATGAGGAGGTCAGATTACCAGTGGTGGCTCAAGGCGAGGAAACTCAACATCACTCTTAGTGCCGCTACGGTCACATAATCGACCTTTTCTAGGACCAAAAAATTCAGAAGGAAGGTCATTATAATTGGGTTTCATTCCGAAATATAATTTTACATAAAATAATTTTGCAAAATAAACAAGAACCTCGTCATTACATGGTAGTATTCCATAGGCTACAAGGTGCCTACCATACAAATGGTAGGCTATATTAGGGTGCTTGAAATATTTCACCTTCAACATCTTTCTTTTCGGCCCTTATTTGAAATTAAACATAGATTTTTCCATTTCTTTTGTAACTCTTTTTTTAACATTGTCCCATCTATCGGGGCCCATTACTGTTTCCTTTCTTTTCCTCATCACTTCTATAAAAGTATCAATGATTGGCCCAAGCTTTTTGTAAACATCTACAAGTGTGCTTAGAGAGTGCGTAACTATTTGTAAGCTTTCTCAACTCTTTGCAGGGAGTTTCAAACACAATATCTTTCCTCAATTTTGAATAAATATGTTCGCACTTTTGTAATGTGCATTGTTGGATGCTTGTTTCCCAAGGTAAGGACTTTCAGAAGGATAAGTCGTGGATGGTGTACAACCTTCTTGTTGAATTATATGATCTTGCCTATATTTTTTTCTAGCAACATTTTCACCCTCTGCATCAATATATAAAATTATGTATAAATAAAAAAACATGTGAACAAATTTGTACAAATTTTCTTTTTAACCATTAAAAAAATTATATAGATAATTTAACAAATTAATAATTGAATGATACTAATATTCAGATTTATGGCCACCTCGAGATGGCTGAGAAGCATCATTCCCACCCAGAGATGGTTGAGAACCAGCAAGATCCCCCATTGATTGGCCACCAGGGGAATGTGTACCACCACCCTCACGCGACGAGAGTGAAGCTTCATAAAAAAATATGAATTTATAATCAATTCAAATATACATACATGTATATATATATACATATGATTGAATAGATTGCGTGAACCATACCACGATTGTGTGAACCATGGCCATGCTCCATTAATTGCGTAGATACTCTTTTCCTCCGAACTCCTAAAAAATGAAATTTATTAAAAATTAATTTAACTCACAAAATTGATAAAAAATTAATTCCATATGCATACATGTATGTATGGGATAATATTATATATTAAAATATCATTTAAAAACTTTCACATTTAATATAAATACCATGAACATGATGGACATCCCCTGATCCATGAACCCCCTCTCTCGTAGAGTGATGGGGCTCTATTGATGTTCACCTAGAAGAATCACACGGCAAATGATCATCCTCCATGATATATATATATATATATATATATATATATATATATATATATATATATATATATATATATATATATATATATATATATATATATATATATATATATGTTAATGATGTTTAAAGCCTCGAAGAATCATGTGGAAAATGATCATCCATGATATATATGGATATATACAAATACATAGATACATGATGTTTAAAAAGTTACCTTGTGCATTTACAATTATTTTTAAAATTACTATTTAAATTTTTTTCAAAAGAATTCAAAAAAATGATGTAATTTACACAAATGTTGGACCACAACTTAAACAAAAATTATGTCGAACACAATACTTTCAAAGAAAAAATTGATGTGTAAAACTCACTTGACTATTTAAACAAAAAATTGTTGAAGTCATGCACATTTGGAAAATTAAATACAAAATTTTCTAAAACATGAAGTTCACCAAGTTGTGCTTACATGGTAGGAGCACACTTTGTATATAATTGAAAAAAACACATGGTCATTAAAAATGACACATTTATAACTAAAAAACACACACACATCAAAGATATATTACAATCTCCATTAATAAATTTTGATGGAGAGCATCTCAACACTAATTTCTTTGATAGATGAATATTTAATTAGCATTGCCCCATACAATAGATCACCAGACATCTTATTAACATTTGCACAATGTGTTATACTAAATGATTGAAATTTTCTAACAATATTGTTTGCTTTTCCATGCAGTTGTTTTAGCCTCTCTTTCTTAACTTAGTACATGTATTTCATCTGGTTGCACACAAGTTAAAAATTGGTGAAAACTACAATTCCATTGGATCCATACTCCCTAGTTGTTCCCAAGCCTTCTCTCAATGCAATATAATATGCTTCATTATTTGTTGTTCTTCCAGGTATATTTATTTTTCTTTGGAGGACTTTGTTAGTCGCAATATTGCATAGAACATATGTAATCACTGATTTCCATGGATTGGGATAAAAATAAACATCTATGCATAATGTCCATTTTTCAACCATGTTTAGTGGGATTTTTGATCCATGAAAAAAAAATTAATAAAATATTAAATGAACATTTATTGAAAATTCCTTAAATTTTATGGGAGAAATGACATGTACACGGTTTCCAAAAACATTAGAACCAAAATAAAATATTAAATGAATATTTATTGCAAATGCCTTAAAGTTTATGGGAGAAATGACATGTACATGGTTTCCAAAAACACTAGGACTGTCCCTACATTTAGCTAAGAGTTTTATAATAGTTTACTGCCAATGAAAAAGAGTAGCAACACATCCTAGCCATTATGGTTGGTTAGGCGATAGTGGACTCCTATGAGGTGATAGTCACAAAACTGATATTTTATTGATTATAACATGCTAGACTTTTTTGACATTACTGAAGCAGTCATAAAAGGTGTAACACAAGAAGTAGGGGAACCACCAAGATTTTCCAGCAGAGTCTCCTAGGTGTGATGAAGAGCTTGCTGCCTTGGAGCAAGGAAAAAGTGAATAGCATGACACATGTGATTTTGAAAGCATCATTGCTATTAAAAAGGACAAGGGCTATTGGAAATCCTTAACGAAAATCGAATCAACCTCCTTCAAAACATTGGAGCTCACCATATAAAAGAGACATTGTGGAAGATGATGTCCCAAATCATGATAATAATGTTGTTGCTTAGGTAACATTAGATATATTGATGGAAACCATACATGTATGAATTATTCATGCCAATATAGCATGTGAGCTAAAAGGAATTGGGTAATAATTCCTTGAGTTATGCTTCAATATCTCAATTGATATGTATGCGATGACATCTGGATGCATGTATGTGAATTGATACCCAGGTAGGGGTATCATAAAGGAAGGAAGCCTAGGATATTTCAAAATTGTGAAAAAATATTTTTTATGCATTCATATGATAATATGCATGTTGAGTTGGTTAATAGAAGGAATATTTTCCTGAGGGACTATTCAGTAGTTCAAGGAAGGGCTCTTTAGGGATTGTTGAGCAGTGAAGGGAGGGCAAATTCCTCGTGTGTGGTGACTGAAGAAGAAGGTGTACGTGTGTGTTGAAGATTTGAGTGAATTTTGAAGTTGGTCGAGGAGGATGGTATGACATGGGATATATTGTAATTATCATAGTAGACATAAGTCTATATGTAATTCTATATGCCTGGAGGATGTGTAAAATTTATAGGAAGTGAAGATGATGAAGACAATGATATAGAGTTAGCCATGATACATATATCAAGATGGATGCGTATGGAATGCAGCATGGGATGGTATTCAATGCCATGCAAGGGTGTAGTAAGTGAGTTTGGTGATTGTGAAGTATACTATGCGGATGTGAAAATTTTGATTGTGTATAAATGATTATTAGCGCATATGTTTGAATGCATTGTGTGAATTCTTTTCTATTATAGTAATGCATATATAGTTAATGAAACTTCACTGCATTTAATATTTTTATAGCTTAAAATAATGGAATGATAGGTATGTCATAATTCTAAGATCATTTAAAAAGTTATTGGAAATATGGCAATGAAAGTTTACATGCTTGAATACTCATAGTTGTTTGGCTGAATGAAAATTTATCAGGGGAGACAAATTGCAGGTATAAATTGATTGGATATGTAATCCCATAATGAATATTGGTTGCTACTAGATACAAATGCCAAGCAGTATGATAATAATCTCATAGTTGTTCAATCTGGTTTCTAAATTATACAGATTTTAATTTTTTATTTCAATTTTTTATTTGAACATCTCATGGTGACTTTATGTTTATGATAAAGGTGAGATGATGGATTTGTATAGTATGTACAGATGATGGCTATTTTAAACTAGGAAGCATGGGGAGAATGCTACTATGATGACACTAGAACCCTGTGATATGCCTTGATTTCAATGATCTATTGAGTGACTAGAGGCTGCTAGTGGGATGACTTGGCAATAAGACTCTATAGGTGCATGCACTTCATGAAAGGGTGAATCACATGCCCTCCCTGCTCTTCTTGGTTCGATTTCAAAGGTGGACATAAACACTCTTTTTTATAGGTAGTTTTATGTAGATTTTAAAATATTTTAGGAATCTCATAAATATTAATAAAAGTTAACTATTTATTTAACTTCACTTGTAAATCAAAAATTTTAAATATTCTATAATTTAGAACAAAATTACATAAATACTAAACAAATTATCCTTGTGTACGACCATTACATGTACATCTTCCTAAATTAATACATTACATGTACATCTTCATGTACTACCATAAATATCATACAATAATTCTGGAGTTTTCTATGTCATGTATGACATGTTATTTAGATACCGTGGACTTATGCAAAAGACAAACCTATGGATCTAAGTTAAAGGTTTTATTTTCTTTCCTATATTCCTTTGTGATGTCCTCTTTATCTCCCATTTCTTTATAAGGGTTACATGGATCATTTAAGTTTTATTGACCTTAAAAATCCTTATTTACTTACCCCAAGGATGTTTACTGATTGTGGGATTGTCATGTTGTTGTTATTTTATATTAGAGTTTATGGCCTTGGATCTACTTCCCATTATTACCATTTTCTAGCTACGTGAAATTTAGATTCACTCTAATCCAATTAAAGGAGATGTCTCATCTTTTGGAACACTTTGAAAAATTGTTGTATTCATAGATGAGAACATTCATTATATTAAAAATGAATTTATTTGTATTTTATATTCTAGATACGAGTCCAATTGTCAAATTCAAGTCCAATAGAATTTGGACATCCATTTGTAGTTCAACTTCTTTGTGGGTAGAAGTGCAAGCATAAAAAACTTCGCCTATCTCATTTTCCTCTAAAGTTTATATTTAATCCAATTATTTTGTTGGAGAGATAGGAATAACCTGTAAACTTTCGAGTTTGAAAAGTTTGAGAAGCAGAAAAGGAAGACTAATGCATAGGAAGATGAATTTTGTGATCTGTTTCTCTAGGTGAAATTTAAATTTCCATTAGTCTAGGTACAATCCACAGGAACCTAAAATCCAAGGGTGATTTCTAAAAACAAAATCGATATCACTCTACAATGAAAACTAGAAAGGGAGTTTGGGTGAACAATATACCAGCTGGCCGCATAGAGTTTGGGTGAACAATATACCAGTTGGCTGCATAGAGTTTGGGTGAAAAGAAGGTCTGGAATTTCAAATCCTTTCTGCCCATCAAATGAAAATTTGATGACGTTTTTGCATCTTTCATGCCTTTCATTTTATGTTTTACCTAAATTTGTGAGTGTCTGGCCTCTTCTTTAGAAAACTCTCTTTCAACTACTCCTGCATCTCAATTTTCATTAATCTCCCTATGAGAGTGCCTTGTTTTTTTTCTAAGTTAGCCTATGTGTTAGGATAGCATACAACCATACTTTTAAAATTTTATAAACCTAAATTTTTTTCTTTTTTCATTTTCACTTTCAACTTCATTCGTTTCTTCATATAGATCATGATTAGAAGAACTTCCAAATATTCACATGTAATTGTTTTCCACATGAGAATTATGGGTTTCTTCATGTATTTTCTAATTGCTTTGCTAAGTCTCAAAATTTTACTCTTTTGTCCTTTCATGCATTTTCCCACTTGTTGTTGTATTTTTCTCTTTTCTAAATTAGCCTATGTGTTAGGATAGTATCATACTTTTAAAATTTCATAAACCTAAATTTTATTTATGTTTTCATTTTATTTTTGAATTTTCACTTTCAACTTCATTTGTTTCTTCATATAGATCGTGATTAGAAGAAATTCCAAAATATTCATGTAATTGTTGTCCAAATGAGAATTATGGGTTTATTCACGTATTTTCTAATTGCTTTGCTAAGTCTGAGAAGTTTACTATTTTTTCCATTCATACATTTCCCCACTTGTAGTTGTATATTTCTCTTTTAAGACATTTGTAAATTTATAATGACATGTATAAAAAAGACCCTAACAAAGAGAAATATTTACAACAAAAAAATTATCTTATTATTAGAAAAAATTTACAACAAGCTTACTACCTCTTCAATCTAAGGGGCTTCATAAAAATGAAAGAGACTTCACTACACTAACTAAAAATTGGTTCCATAAACCAATACTATTATAATACACATGATAAATTTTACTTAGATAAATTTGGTTTTCACATTCTCCTTTAATCAATTTTTTAGCATATTCTAACAAATTAATATACCAGCATAGAATTAGTATAATTCAGAAAATAGATGCTAGAATGTTCATATTAAATAAATTTTACTTAGATAAATTTGGTTTTCACATTCTCCTTTAATCAATTTTTTTTCATACTCTAACAAATTAGTATACCAGCATAGAGTTACTATAATTCATAAAACATATGCTAGAATGCTGATTTTAAACAAAGTTTACTTAAATAAATTTGGTTTTCATATTCTCCTTTAATCAATTTTTTTTCATACTCTAAAAAATTAAAATACCAGCATAGAGTTACTATAATTCAAAAAACATATGCTAGAATGTTGATATTAAATAAATTTTACTTAGATAAATTCGGTTTTCACATTCTCCTTTACTCAATTTTTTTTTCATACTCTAACAAATTAATATACCAACAAAGGGTTACTATAATTTAGAAAACACATGCTAGAATGTTGATATTAAATAAATTTTACTTAGCTAAATTCTATTTTCACATTCTCCTTTAATCAAAATGTTGTCATACTCTAACAAATTAATATACGAGCATAGAGTTACTATAATTCAGAAAAGCTAGACGGTTGATATTAAGGAAGAAAGAAGCAATATTTTCTTCTGGAATGGCGTAATAGTGGGTACAATGGGATATTATTTTTTACGAGGCTTCTAATGTTTTGGTTTTATACTAGTATCCTCTAGTTTTAATTTGAGGAAAGGTAGAAAGCTTAATTTGAGGAAAGGCCCAAAGCTTCAAATAATTAATATATATAAAGACATCCAGTTACTATAATTGGGACAACAGATGTCAAAATGTTGGATATTGAATATTGAGAGAGAAAGAAACAATATCTTCTCATGGAATGATCTAATGGTTGATACAATACGATGTTATTCTCTACCAAACCTTCAAGTGTTCTTGGTAGGATACCAAACTTCAAATGTTCTTGTTATTATACTAGCCATCTCTAGATTTAATTTGAAAAATTCAGAATGATGCTTGGGCTCACAAATTCCCCTTTGGATTAATTGGGCTAATGTTGGACATAATCCTTTAATATTTTTGTCCCTAAAAGTAAAATTGTAAATAATTAGGAGAATACAAAGATGAAATGGCTCTTGGATAATGAAATGAAGAGTCACTTAATTGTATAAATATGACTGACCGTTAATAGAAATAACATCTAATGGAGTTATACATTCTAGCCTGACAAAATCAAATTCCACTAGAAGACAAAGGAGAATTTCTCAAAGAAGCTAGAAATATAGTATCTAGAGACTTGGCGCAAGAAACAATAAATCTAATAAATTGAATATACAGTTTAACAAACTAGAAAATCAATTGAAAACTGAAAGAACTATATATAGTGCTCATAAAATATCAATTAGTGATTTAAAGTATAAATTAATTGTTATGTCTCAATATTCAAAGGATTAAACTATAATTTCATCGTTGCTTAAAGAAAAGGATAAAGAAATCAAAATTCTTAGATAAAAAATCAAGTTTCCTATCAGAGAAAAATGTTAAGTTGGACAATTCATTCATAAATTAAATGAGGAGATAGAATTTTATTTGTTAGCAAGCTTATCCTCTAAAGCATTAATTATTGATTTATAAATAATCAAAGAAGGATTATATGTAGAGCTATTCAAAAGTTTAGAGCATAATTAGCAATAATTCAAAACGAATTTAAATTTGTTGAAATAAATTTCAAATGGAAGACCTCATAGATGGTAAATATAGAAGCACAAACTCAAAAAACAAATCCACTACTAGAAAATTTCCATTCAAGCTTGGCTTTGAAAGATAAAATCATAGCAAAGGCTAATCATAAATTAAGCTCGAAGAGATTAAGAAGAAACTTGATCAGCAAACCTCTACAAAGAAATATTTGGCTGGATTTGAACACTACATTGGGAACGAATTATGATGGCTACACAAAAAAACAAATGTCACTTCAATGTGTGTCAAGACCAATATGTACCAAAGATAGCAGAAATCATTTCAATATGTATCAAAGATAACATAAACCAAGTAGAGTTATGAAAGAGCCTCCCTAGCAGGTGACAACGGTAACTTGGCAAGACCAATGTGGACTCATTTAGGGTATTTGCTAAGATTATAGAGGATTATCAACTAACGGGGAAGTTTCAGACCTATGTTAAAAAACAAGTGGACAGTGCGGATGAAGACTATTCTCCTATTTTGTTAACAAACTAGAAAAACAATTGAAAATTGAAAGAACTACATATAGGACTCATAAAACATCAATTAGTGATTTAAATTATAAATGAATTTTTATGACTCAAGATTCAAAGGATAAAACTATAATTTCATCTCTGATTCAAAAAGAGGATAAAGAAATCAAAATTTTTAGATAAAAAATCAAGTTTCCTATGAGAGAAAGATGTTAAATTGGACAATTCATTCATAAATTCAATGAAGGGATAGAATTTGTTTTTTTAGAAAGCTAAGCCCATAGAGCATTAATTATTAATTTAGAAATAATCAAAGAAGGATTATATGTAGAGAATAATTAGCAATAATTCAAAAAGAATTTAAATCTATTGAAATAAATGTCAAATGGAAGGCCTCATAGATGGTAAAGCTAGAAGCACAAACTCAAAAAAGAATTTCACTACTAGAAAATTCCCATTCAAGCTTGGATTTGAAAGATAAAATCATAGAAAAGGCTAATAATAAATTAAATTCGAAGAGATTAAGAAGAAACTTGATCAGAAAACCTTTGCAAAGAAATATTTGGTTGAAGTTGAACACTACATTGGAAACGAATTATGGTGGCTACGCAAAAAATCAAATGCCATTGCAATGTTTATAGGTGTTACACAATATTTTGTCACCGTCCCTACAATCCCCATCCCAAACATTGGAGGACCATTTCAGTGACCCCTGTGTACTATCATACATTTCCATAAATTTCATTGAACCCCTTGACATGTTAGAAACATTATCAATGTTGATCATTCCTCAAGAAAACCCTCATAAACCTATGCTTTTGGGTCGATGCTGGTAGGAAGTTATGTCCCCGTGCCCATGAAAAAATTAACATTGAGCCTCGCGTCATCCGGAGCTCTGTCTCAAAAGGGCACCTGCGCCAAGTTTCTTTTGGAAAGTTTTTTAAAATAGAAACAAAGCTTCTATGGTTTAACAACTTCGTGAGCAGAGTCATGGTTGTTTCTTCGACTGGATCAAGTCAAGTTTCTCCCTTTGGCCTATTAGCTCTTACAAATGTGCAACTCCCCAAAGGGGTAGACCTCTCCTCTACCTTATGTGTATCCCAATCCTCCTCCTCCTCTCCTATAAATAATTCTTCCTCACATTGATTCAGCTAGCTGAACAATCATTAGATATAACTGGTGTGTTGAAGAGAGTAGAGAATACCCCATTGTTGTGAGAGAGATTTTAAGCCCACTACCTCATCGATCTGAACGAAAAATGAATTCTTGAGATGTGCCCGACTGAAACAATCGAAGGAGATCTACAACATAAAGGCATAAGGTTGTAAACGTATTTTTCATATATCATTATTACATGACTATCTTTTGTTTCCAACTTCGTTTCTATTTGTATTCAAAGTGTTTAACTCTCCTTGACTAGTTGAATAGATGTAGATGAATATATATGTTTGTATGATATCAACATTTTTTTGATATTTGTTCAAGTGCATGGACATCACCATCAACGGAGCGCAATGCGTGAAGACAAAGATCGAAGGATCGCAACCACGTGCCATGACAAAAGAATTGGACTGAGCTAGGATATATGTTCCAGTCCATATTTCATTTACAAGATAGGAATTTAGGAATTCAACGTGTCCCCTTGTTTCTAGACCCACCCTAGGGATAGAGGGATCGCCTCTGTCCACAAAGGGGATTTTCCTGCTCAACAAATTGGCGACGATACTGGGGATTAGTGTGTCTGTCGTCTCCCATTGTTCGCTTTGAAGTTTTTCTTGTTTGTCCAACTTTGGTCGTATTGTTCTCTCTCTGCTTTTTTTCGCTTATCTGACTGCTTCAAGCCACTTCACATATTCTCAGAGTGATAAGCCTAGTTTTTCCTCAGCTACCCTTTCCTCTTTCCTTCGTTTCCTTACTCGGCGCTTATGTTTTCCTGACATTCGCGCCCATTGGCATGAGTTGCCTTTGGTACGGGTGTGATTTTTCCTATTCAGCGTGGATTATTTTTGAATAGTCACGCTAATACCTGTAGGTTTTATTTTTTGGGCCTCTTTCTTGATTTTCCAGTGTATCTTTCCCTCTGGATTGGTTTTTCTCCCTGGGTTAATCCATTTGGATTGGTTTTTGACTTCTCTGTCTCATTCGTTTCGGTTGATTGTCTCTCATTTGATCAGTGTGGCTTTTTCATCATAGGGTTTCTAGGTGTCTTTGATTGTTTGTTCGGTCACATGTTCGATGAGTCTCCGAGCTATATATGAGTTAGTTTAGTCATTCATTTTTCAGCTTGTTTTCTGATTTAATGGTCTTTTCTTTTGACTCTACGTGTTGTAGGTGTTAGCCACCTGTAAAATTTGATTATACCAAAAGGTGGCTAAATCTGTTTTTAAGCATTCAAGGAACAATTTTCATTACTAAAAACTATTGGCTCTTGAAGACTCTTGGAGGCCTCATGCCTCTGTCCAGATCCTTCACTCCTGTTTACATCCTAAAAAGCCCTGAAATCCTGCTAAATTCCAAGCCCAAATACTGCTGCAAGCCCCATTTTCCCTTACCTCTTCTTCCAAACTAACCTCATTTTCTGTTCCCCTATTTCCCATGAAAATCCCTCATTTTCATGTTTCTCCCCTTTTCCACTTCATAAAAATCCATGATAAGGTTCTAAGACCCCTTCTTAGCCTTATCGGAATCCTCAAATTCCTTCAAAAACCATTAAAAAACCATGAAAATGCATATTTTAAATGTATTGGACTTAAGCCCCCTTCGGCTAAGTCCCAAACCCTTTTCATCCATTTACCCTGGTGCCGGAATGAAGCACTGAGTCAGTCGGGCGCTTATCCGTTTCAAATAATTATTCCACCCCGAAAACATAAAAAACCTTTGTTATTTGCAAATTTCAGGTTTTTGTGTTTATTATAAAGTTCTCCATTGGTGTGATTTTTCAATAAATCTACACCGTCGATCTAATGCATAGATCAGACGGTGTGGAGTTCGTCTACCCGGTGGTCCCCGCCTGTTGTGCGCCGTTGCCCAAAACCGCGCGGTATTCATCGCACCGCTTTCGAGCGGAGGGCGGTTTTCCCCCGATTGCCAGCAATTCCATACATCGCGTGACACGTGTCCTGTGTACTTTTTCAAAACTTCTTTCCCATCGCATGTTATAGTTCAGACTAGGATGCCCAGCGATATTGACCACAGCCGTCAGATCTGAACCCGCTCATCCAACGGTTATCGCTCGTCGAAGATACACCCACGATAACCGAGCCATCGTACAGTGGCAACAACATCTCTACCATCGATCTGATCTGCATATCGATGGCCCGCATTCCATTTTCCCTGTTTCTCCGTTTGACTTTCCACTTCCGCTCCTGACCGTCGATCTCTGCGCAATCGATGGCTTAGATTTGATCATTTTTCCGCCCATTCTATGATCTCTCCCAATTAACCCCGACCATTGGATGATGCCATCCAATGGCCATGCTTTCTTCCATGTGTCGTCTGAAGCAGCGAAACCTATATATGCAGGATTTCCTAACATTTGTTCGTATTTTGCAAGGTTTAAGGTTTTTTCACTACGTCTGTAAGAAATTTGAAGGCAGAGGGTGACAATCCTCTCACCGTCAATTTGTTAAAGGAAAACATTCGGAGGGGTCAAATCCACGTTTTTTCAATCATCCATAAAGCATTGATGCCACATAACCCTGCGCGGCCCTGCACACCAGCAAAAAAAAAAAGAATTGGGCACAGTCAAAGAGTATCAATGACGAAGACCAAAATGTATCAGAACAGAGGATTAGAGATAGTTTTATGGGGATTACGGCTAAGACGGTTATCAAAAGCCTAATCCCTGACTTAAAACACAGTTTAAGGAAAACCTAAAGTGTTTAATCAGACAGAAAACCTCCACCACCACATCTGAGGCAAATTGATTCCTCAGCTACCACAGTGCCATCTGTTCCTCAAAGTATTCAAAACTAAGGCTGAATTTATTTATCAAATGAAGATATTCACCTCAGCGCAGCTAGAGAGTTACTTCTGCAGGGAAAATTAATGCAAAGGATATCTGCAAAGTAACCCTGATACCATTACAGAGCCTCAAATGTCAACAAAGCTCCCACCGAGCTTAATTTCATGTAAAAACATTTAATACAAAGGACACCTATGTGAGTTTCTTTTTTGAGCCCTTCAAGGGCCAAGAAACCATTAAGATTGCATTAATTGTAAATTGAGATATTTTCTGAGATCTCACCTCCTCATTCTTCTATAAATACTTCTGTAGAAGATGAGAAACTGTTGGTTGTAGAACTTTGAAATAAATTCGAGCTGAAAACTTCTGTTTGTAAATAGTGTTCACTGGCTCTTGGAGCTCTGCTTGTGAAAGATAGGTTAGGCTGAGATGTGTAGATGAATGCTAAACTAAAGCATTGGACTTAAAGCTGTAACTGGTTTGGAGCATCAATACAAGCTGATTTATGGGATCATGTTCTATGTTGACGGTGATGTTATTCTCATTGTAACTTGTCATTTTATTTATGTTTTCACTGTGTTTCATTTTCTCTTATAAAGAACAGCATGCATAGAGTTAGGATCTGTTGCATATCAGTAACCTTCTCTGACTGGAAATATTTATCTGAATGTTTTATTCCAATCTGTGTTATTTAGGAATGATTTAATTTAGTTCAAGCATAGGAATGCTGGCATTCCCTCGTCTTATTGTCTTAGCTGAATATTATTCTTGAATGTTATGTTCAGTATTAGTTAAGCAAAGATGAACTATGGAAGATATGGTGTGCCCTGGTCCTATTTTTATCCCCAAAGACTGTCTGAATGTTTCCCTTGGAATGTGTCAAAAGATGGATTGTTTCAAAGTACTTACCAGATCTTATGCCATTCTGTGTTATCTTTGTGATTGTCTTGAAAGTAACCAAGTAAAGCAGAGCTAGGAGAGGATTTGTGGTGAGCCCGGCCCGCTAGTTTCTACTCTAACAGTTGCCTTCAAGTTTCGCTCTGTTTTAAGATGTTTTCTATTGGAAGTGTATCAAAAGCTAGCTAGTTTTGAAGTACTTACCAGATCCTAGTTTGCTTTCATGTTTTTCTCAAGTGCTTGGTCAAAGGCTAGTTAGTTTCAAAGTACTTACCAGATGTTGGGCTGCTCTTTTTTCTTCATCTGTTTATTTCCCCTTTCTTATTGTACCACTTCATTCTATAAATCAAACTTCAAAGAGATCTTTAGACATAGATGACTTTCCCCATAGACCACTCTTGCCTATTGTTGTTCCAATTAAACCCTACTATGACTCCATAGCCCAATGGACTAAAACCTGCAATTATCTATCTTTTTAGCCAAATCTTACTCTTTTTGCTTGCAACTTCTCACCTTTGAAACTGTTTTGCATATAGATATTTCCACCTTAAACAGTAATCATGCTCAACCATCCAAAAAACAAAACAAACCCTTGGTCTTCATAACTAGCCTAATATCATCACCCCAAACTTCAAAGACAAATCCATATTTGCACTTATTGGAGAGATCCCTCTCCGGATTCAGGAGGGTTAGATCCTAGAATCCCAAAGTGGTTGAAACGATGTTTTTTCTGCAGTTTTAGTCTCACCAATCTGCTAAAATTACAGATCCCTAATAGTAGGATTGTCGAACTGTTCTCCTGGTGTCTGTTTGACCCTCCCTCTATCAATCTGAGCATAGATCACATTGCTCATTGAGTCAAATTGAAAGTCCTTTTTCTATATGAAGAAATTCATGTATGGTTTTGAGTGTGTTTTACATTCACTTTGAATCGGTCTCTTTTTGTTTTGATCATTTCATTCAAAGTTGCTCAAAGCTAGTGTTGGTTTTGTCCTTTTAGTGTAATGTTGCATTATTGCTTCTCATTCATACAAAAGAACAAAATTTGCATTCTTCTTATCTGTTTGAAAATGAAAAGTACTATTTTGCATTAGTAGCTTTCTTTTTCATTAAAAGGTGAAAAACAAGAGAAAATTCATTCGTTTTCTACTTTTTTGTGAACTTCTATCCCTTTCTTAGTTAGCTTTTCATTGAATTAAAATGATATGCTTTCTCTCATGTAGTTTTGCATTAGAGATTTGAGATTACATTCAATAAGGCCTTGAAATTGGAACATAATTTTAAGATAAACTATAAAAGTAACTCAATCAACCTAAGGAAAGCATTGAAACTCAACGCTCACACTTAGAGGTCTAGGCTAGTGATGTGTTCCGGCATCATTAAACCTAGTAGTTGTCACTCGCCATCTAGCATTAGACAACGCTGGTATAGACTTGTGCTCCCATACCATCGCGTATATAAAGGGAGACCCTCATAGGTTTCAATCCTTTATCCATAGGAAGCCGAGTCTACCGCCCTATAACCGTGATACACCAAACACAACATTCGAGGAGACTACTTGCACACACGTTAAGTCCTTGGTCATTTCTCTTTCATTTGGTCACCAAGGTTTATATTGCAGTTCACGGGAGCTTGGTACACCTTCTTTCCTAGAGTTCCTGAGTAGTTATTTTGATCTTTCCGTCTCTTTAAAATTTGAAAAGATCATCGAGCACTTATCCTTTCATGCTCGTCCAAACTAAAAGTGACTAGAGTCACCTTTTGTTCTTTTTTTGGCACCCTGTAATCAGCAAGATTGGCAAAAGTCTGACTGCAGAGAGAACATCGTTTCAACCTGTTATAGCATCATTTCTCACCTTGACATGATTCATGATTGCTACATGGCTTTATGGGCACCCATTCCTACAGACTTGGACAAATTCACTTAAAAACAGTGGAAAATACTTCATACGCGACTATGCCCATACTTTTCCGCGTGTATACGCGAGTACAGCTAGACTTTTCCGCATATGCCATTAAAATGATTAAAAAATATATAAAAAATCCCTAATTTCGCGCTGGGTTGATGGTTACTCAGGTAGTTCAACCACCCCAGCCCGTGGCCAACCGTTTCCAACTGCTGAAACTACTTGGAGGGACTATAAAAAGCCCTCATGTGTATGGCCTAAGGGAGAGAGAGAAAGTATTGATATTATACTCTGTTGGTATTCCCTATCCAAGTCTGATTCCCCGTGCCTCCTGCACTTTCCCAGTTCATTATAGGAAACCCTTGTTTCCTTGAGATACACATCCTTTTATATGTTATCTCGTATGCACCAGTTTGGAAGGAGTCTTAGCGAGGCAAGGGCTGGACGGATCCGGACGACGGTCTGCGAAGGCCTTGGAAGGATCAAGTGATCTCTCCACTTGATTACTTTTGTACGTACTATTTATAATACAGAAGTATCATGTTGTTCCCGAAATAAACGTGTTAGTGTATGCTTTTATGTATGAGAATATTTGTTATACAAGCATTCATTATGATTTATTTAATGTTTTATATGAATCTCACTAACATATAGAGTAGAAATATGCTGTACAACTTGTCCTTTGTGCCGGTTTCTTCTTGTATTTCAGGTTAAGGAGGAAGGACGGTTGCAGGGAGTTTGAACTCCACGTGGATCTACTTCAAACGTAGGACCAACGGGTAAACCTCTCATTCTGCTCTATTTAGTTTTTATGAACGTGCATGATCGTGTGAGTCTCTGTTAAGTAGTACGCCCCTGCTCTGTGGAGGTTGAATCCCAACCAACCTCTAGGGTGTTAAATCCCCGAAACAGAACTGGCGACTCCGCTGGGGATCACATTTTTGTGATTCTCCTGTTGGGTTGTTTCAGCTGTTTGGTACGTTACCAACAGTTTTTTCTGTCTTTTACAGTCCAGTTTGCTTTCTTGCAGTCAGTTTGAAGCTTTGATACCTTTCCCAGGCTTGTACTTTTTATTTTTCATTATCTTTCTTTGTATACTCAGTTTTTCTTGCACACAGTCGCGTATACCCGCGAGTTTGTGTAGAAGGAACCGCGTATACGCGGGTTTCCCTCAACACAGACGCGTATACACGCCTGTTGCATAACTGCAAAGTCGCGTATACCTAGGCCGAATTTGAAATTTCAAGATTCTGGTGTTTTGGGTCTTTTCTAGCTGTGGAGGCCTGTGTCTTCAGAGTCTCTGTACTTACTGGAGTGTGACAGAAGTGGTTTTAAGTCTTGGTTCTCTTTCGTTTGTCCGAAAACTGATCTTTTTGGCGAAGTGTTCTTGTTGGTGCTAGCACTCCTGGATTGAGTTCCAAGATCGCTTTCTGAGCGTTCTTGGCTGTTCTGCTTTACCAGAACAGAGAGCTTTTGCTCACTGACTCGCTCCTGTCTTTGTGTTGTGCTTCGCATTGCATTCTTTGCTTTGTTTTCGATTGGTTTTCTTGAGTTTCATAGGCTAGGGTTTTGTTGCAATTTCCGAAGATCTTTTCTTGTTTCTTTGGAGTTTTGTGTTGCAACAAATTTGCACTATTTCTCTTGGCTGTTTGATTGAGCTTTTGGTCTTCCGTTGCTCTCATTGATCTTGCTATCATTAGCCTTATAAGGTTTGGGGGCATAGCTGAAGTTTATGCTTGAAATTTGGTCTCGTTTTGGCTTGGATTGGGATAGTTGTTCTTGGTTTTCTTGAAGCTCTTGTTTTATAAAACAGAAAAGCCCAAAAACATTTGTTTTGCTTTTTGTTTTTGCATATCAAAAACTCAAAAAACATTGTTTCTTGTTTTTCGTTTTTGTTGTTGCCTTTTTCATTTTCGTTTGGCTTCATCTTTTGGGACTTTAGTGAAGTTTCTTGCTTCTAGTTTCCCGCTTGATTGTGAAGGGAGGTTGTCTTTTGATTTCTTCTTCTTCTTGTTGAGTATTTTGGTGTCTTATATTGAGAGTTCTTGTTCGCAAGAATTGGTTTTCTGGATATCAAAAAGATTAGTTGAAACTGAAGGAGCCTTTTGGGAAATTTCACCTTGTTTCAAGGGACTTTTTTGCATCTTAGAATTTACATGCTAGTGGCCATTTGCATTAGGTGCATTGAATCATTTAGTTAGCTTCTTAATTTTTGTGCGTGTGAGTTTGTAATTCGAAAAGAAAAATACATTTTTAGTCTCGTAGAACTTACATAGAAATTGCTCTTCATCGAAAGAAAAAGAACTGCATGTGCATGTAGTCAGGTTTTTTATTAATTTCTTTTGCGTCAGAACATCATTGGTTTCAACTCCATATCCTTATGACTTAATACAACAGCCCTTAAAATAAGCGATTTAATCTAAAATCAACTAGCAAGTTTTATTAAGTGTCAATCACCAACTAGCTAGGTTGTAGGGCCTTCGAATAGGAGAGAGGAGAGTTAACTCTCCAAGGCCGCTCAAACAAACATAGAAGTTTATTAATTGAGCGAAATCCAACTCCGTGAGGTGGACTGGGAAAGCTCTCATCCGAGAGTCAAGCGCGAGGGGAAGTGAAGGTTAAGAAGAGGGATACCCCCCCTCCGATTAGCTGAATCCAACCTCAAGACCGTTCCGCCCAGCTTCTGATACGGATTGGTGTCCATAGTTGTTGTTCCTAGGTTCCACACAGGTGACTGCGGGGGGGAATACCCGTGGTACCTGAGGCAGACGTCGCATCACTTCCAGCAGTACTTCTGGGGGGTGCCCTTGTGAAGCTTGGGTGCTTGAGCTGGCAAAGGCTGTTGTTAGGAGGTCGGCGTAACTGTTTATGATACCTTCGCTAGTTGTTCTGGGCCCTAATCATCCCAGACTGCTTTCGGAAGGTCCTATACTTCGCTTTCCTGTATTTTGGTGTCCGGTCCTCATCACCCGGAGCGGAAATACTTGGAGGCTGTTTGCTTGCTATTTCTCAGGGTTTTGATTTTAGTGAGTGCTCTTTGCTCCTAGCTTGCCTAGCTTTTCACTTTTCTTGAGTCTAATATAATAAGTTTGTAAAAGTGGCTGATCAAGTGCCTCGACGTTCGAGGAGAGTCCGGGGGTTATCTCCCGAGAGTGCAGAGCCTTCTTCGAGAAGGCGTAGGAGCGATCTAGCAGGTGGTTTTCACCCTGAAGAGTCTGACGCTGTGGAGATAGATCCTCCACTAAGGTCTGAAGGTTTCGTTGCTGATTCCGGTGTCGGTTCCGAGAGGAGCGTTTCGCTCACCTCGAGGGTATTGTTTCCTCAGGAGGAAGATTTTCAGATAGAAGATATACCTGAGCCTGCAGCTACAGGTCCATCTCCTCTTCCTCTTGATCATCCGTTTGTTATAGAGTACGTCGGACCGGAGTCTGAGAGACCGCCGGATCTTCCATATCTTTCTTATCTTTCGATGGCCACGACTGGGAACGCGGCTTCTACCGTGAGTGCCGCGGGCATTCAGACCCCTGCTTCTGTCGAGGCAGGGGGCACTCTTGCTCTATCTTCGAGTGCTTCTAGCACTGCTATGTTTGGCTCTGGGTTCACCCAAGCATATGCTTCTCAATCTGGTCCCTTTGTTTCAGGGATGTCCATTGCTGGAAATCCCACTTTTTCCTTTACCGCCGGTGCAGCTGGATCTACGCCCATGTCCAACATGGCTAGTGGATCAGCTTCTTTTCAGGGTTTCCCCTTTGGGACTGGGCATATTCCTAGTCCCAATCCTTCTTTAGGGTCGTTTCCTTTCACGTCCCAAACCCAGAGTTTTAACCCTTGGGCTCAGGGACCGAGTTCGACCGCTTTTATGGGATGGAATCCTATGTTTGCAACGTCTGGGGCAGGGAATCAGTTCATCGCGAGTCATCCAGGGAATGCTTCTTTCCCTGCATCGAGTGCTTATCAGTATTTTTCTCCTCTGTCTAATGCGTGGAACCCCTATGAGGGGCTTTCCTCTTCAGTCAATACTTCAGCGGGGGGAACTAGCCTGGGTTTTGGTAACTCGGCGTGGGGAGGAGGTTCTTCTCCGTTTCCTACGGGTCCTTACTGGCAGCCTGGTGCCTCATCAAATCCAGGCTATTCTTTTCAGAATGTGGGAAATCCATCCCATCAAGGATGGAATTCTCAGGCTCCGCCGCGATTACCATTTCTGGCAACGTTAAACTTGCCCGACTTGGCGAAGTTAACTAATGACCCGATTCGATATAGTCCGGGTTGGCCTCCGGTTCCAACCAAACTTCCTTCAGACATTCCTAAGTTTGAAGGTAAGAATGGTGAAGATCCGGCAGACCACGTCACCACATTCCACTTATGGTGTTCATCCAACTCTCTGATCGACGATTCGATTAGATTGAGATTATTTCAGCGCACCTTAACTGGAAACGCCGCGAAGTGGTATATAGAGCTTACTGGGGGCAGTTTCGCCACATTTGGAGAACTGGATGTCACTTTTCTTAACCATTTCCAGTTGCCTGTCAGATATGAGGCTGGGACCGAACTCCTGGCTAATTTTAAGCAGGATGAGGCAACTCACATTTCTGATCATATTCAGGAATGGAGGAGAAGGAAGAGGCTAATTAAAGCCCATATTCCAGGTGAGTTCCCTCTCGAGTGGTTTTTGAAATCGCTTCAGTCAGATATTTCAAAGGATGTATCCATGTCAGGGGTATATTCCGAGGAGCAGGCCATCTTTAGGGCCCAGCAGTTAGAGTTGATCTATTCTCAGTCTGGCATGCTTTACAAGTATTTGCCTAATGCTCCTCGCTCCAAATTGGATCTATCGAAACCCAAACCTGGTCCGCATGGTGACGGACTTGTCGGATCGGTCAGTAGTAGTGCAGCCAACCTGCTTTCTCAATTGCAGCAGTTGTCTTTACAATCTGCTTCTTCTGGTCAGGCTGTGCCTGCTGATTCTTCACCTTCCCAGTCTTTGTCCATTAATGCTGTCCAATCTTCTAAACCCAAAGGAAATCAACAGTCCGATGGGAAGAAGAAGGGACGTAATAACAAGAAGAAGGGCAAGAATGGGAAGGGCAATGCAAATAAGACCAACGAGCGTGTTGGTGAAGGGAAAAAGGAGAAAAAGAAGGTTAAATTTCCGTGCAAGCTTTGTGCTGGAGACCATCTCACGCATCTTTGCCCGAAAATTCAGGATGCTCAGCGCCTGTTATCTCAGCAGGGTTCTTCTAGTTCCCAGGCTGTGCTAACAAACCCTTTTCCCCAAGGGCAGCAATTAATTGCTGGCGCGAATCAAAATCCTGGGGCTTCCTCTGGAGGTCCTCAAGAAGGGGAAATTCCATCGAATATCTTTATGATGAGTGCTCACGTGGATGTCGCTACGAGATCCCGTGATTATGGCGGAGAGGAATCTTCGAAAGCTAAGGAAGTTCCTGATGCTACTGAGCCGCTTCATATCACGAAGCCAACTGTCGAGTCTATGCCTCGGATACCGAAGGCATCCTCTAAGCGGTCAACGATTAATCCGAACATGAGGGCTGCCCAGAACTACTCGATTGTAGAAGATCTGGCGCAGAGTCATTGTGCTATGTCAGCTTTAGAGGTACTCCAGTCTTGTCCGGCTCAGCGCAGTGCTTTGCTCACTGCCATTGGAGCTATAGATCCGAAAAATTCTCTTCTGACTACCTTTGATATGAAGAATTTTAAGAAGAGACTTCCTCATCATATGGCCTTCCATATTAAATCATCGTACCGGAAGACTAATATCTTTCGCACGGTCGTTGATGAGGGTGCTTCTACTTGCGTGATGTCTCTCGCATGCTGGAAGACACTAGGATCTCCCAAAGCCGTTCCATCTAGCACTATTCTTACTGCATTCGATGGCCATTCTCATAGGCCCCATGGTATTGTCCCGGCTTTGCCCATCTGTGTTGGGGGCAAAACCGTTAACATAGACGTTGAGGTAGTAGATGCAGCCTTGGACTACAACCTTCTGTTGGGGAGGAACTGGATATATGATATGGATGCTATTGCATCCTCACTATTTCGGATAGTATGTTTTCCCCACGAAGGGAGGATAGTTACGGTGGATCAACTGGACTGTCCTCCTGTAGACCTGGATGCGCCTCCTGACTCATCCGTCCCTAAGTTGGACAATACTAAGGCACCTATCGAGAATCTGGGAGTTGGAATGTATTCTTCCCTGATGGGATCTTTTGATCTTCCTCCTCCTAAGGTGTCTATCAATGCTATTTCATCCTCCAAGGCTCCCCTTCGAAGAGAGTTCTTTCGAACTCATTATTTTTCGAACCCTTGGACCTTACCTTCCCCAACTACCACTTTGGAGGAAGGGCAAGTGGGTGGAATGGCATTCCTGATTTCTGTAGCTGAGATCGCATATCAGTCTATTGTTGACACTGCAGAGTCTGATCCAGCTCCTCTTTCGCCGGAAGAGTTGGATGGTGATGTGGCTCCGGCTTGGACGCTTACTTCTTCTTCTGCCCAGGATTGTCTAGATACAACTCTTCCATCTAAAGAGGCCATCCTGGAAGCAATGACAGGTATAGAGAGACCGTGGGATGACTTGCATCATCGGTCTTACTTCCTACCCGACTTGAGCGAAGTCGAAGCTAGTTTTCCAAGTCCTCAGTCTCCTGGACCTGTTCACCCAGTCTTGAGCCCCTTAGCACCAGCACAGGTTTATGCTGAAGGGAACATGGTTGTGATCTCTCCGACTATCCCGGTGAACATCTCCAGGAATCCCAACATTATCGAGAACGTCTTCATTGGAGCTGAATGTTCCCGTGAAGAAGTTCAAATCTATACCGAGCTCTTCAAAGAGTATAGGGATGTTTTTGCTTGGTCTTATGAGGAAATGCCTGGCATAGACCCATCTATCGTCCAGCATGAGATCAAGACGTATGAAAACGCTAAGCCGGTCAGGCAAAAACTTCGTCCGGCTAATCCTAGGAAGGCAGCAGCTATCAAAGCTGAAGTTGAAAAGCTGCTTAAGGCGGGATTCATTTTCCCAGTTCCTCTGACTGAATGGGTTTCAAACCCCGTTCCCGTTGATAAAAAGCAAGGAACGATTCGAGTGTGCATCGATTTCAGAGACCTGAATAAGGCGTGTCCTAAAGATAATTACCCCACACCCTTCATTGATTAGATTATTGACGAGTGTGCCGGTAACGAGATTTTCTCCTTCATGGACGGTTTTTCTGGTTATAATCAAATTACTATCCGTCCAGAAGATCAACATAAGACCGCATTTATTTTTCCCTGGGGTACGTTTGCATATAAGAAAATGCCTTTTGGTCTTAAAAATGCTGGAGCCACTTTTCAGCGGGCCATGTCTTACGCCTTCCACGACATCAAGAAAATCATCGAGGCATACTTAGATGATCTAGCTGCTCATTCTCGAAAGAGGATGGATCATCCAGGTCACCTCCAGCAAATATTTGAAAGATGTCGTTTTTATAAAATTCGTTTGAATCCGAACAAGTGCGTTTTCGCGGTAACATCCGGTCGGCTGTTGGGATTTATCGTGTCTAGTGAAGGGATAAGGGTAGATCCCTTCAAGGTTGAGGCAATACTTCGGTTGCCTCCCCCGTCTTCAATCCGTCAACTTCAAAGTCTCCAAGGGAAGTCTAACTTTCTTCGGAGGTTTATCGTTAACTATGCCGAGATTACAAAGGGATATATGAGACTGTTGAAGAAAGGAGTTCCTTTTCTTTGGGACGACTACGCTCAACGCTCATTCGATGCCTTGAAAAAGGCATTGACCTCTGCTCCTTTGCTGAGTCCACCCGATTATAGCAGAGATTTTCTTTTGTATCTGGCTACAGCAGAATCTACCATTGGTATGGTTCTGGTTCAGGAGGATGATGCTCTGGCCGAGCATGTTATTTACTACCTTAGTCGAGGACTGGTAGGACCTGAACTGCGATACACCCCGATAGAAAAATTAGCCTTAGCAGCAGTTCATGCTGTGCAGCGACTCCGGCATTATATTATTCTTCGCAAAACTTATGTCTTGGCGGCTGCCAATCCATTTCAGTTTGTCCTCAGCAGGCGAGTGATTGGGGGCAAATATAATAGATGGATTGTGATTTTACAAGAATTTGATCTAGAGTTCATGTCTGCCAAATCCAAGAAGTCATTAGTTTTTGCGGAATTGATCTCCGAGTTGCCTTGAGGAGAGGCGATGATCTATGATGAGTCCTTTCCGGACGAACACTTGTTTCTGATCTCTCCACAAGATCCTTGGTATGGGGACATCATTGTATATCTCCAGACTGCGAAGTTTCCCTCTTCTTTTTCGAAAGATGAGCGTCGTAAGCTGCGTCACTTAGCTAAAAGTTATCCGATTATTGGTGATGCTTTGTACCGTCGAGGGGTTGATTCAATCCTAAGACGCTGCTTAACTTTCGAAGAAGCTGAGGCTGTGCTTAATGATTCTCACGGTGGAGCTTGTGGGGGTCATTTATCGGGGCTTGCTACAGCCCAAAAGATTTTGCGCGCTGGCTACTTCTGGCCCTCGATTTTCAAAGATTGTATTGAATCGGTCAAGAAGTGTCATCCTTGTCAAGTGTATACTCGAAAAATGCGCGCTCATCCAGCTCCGCTTTTTCCAGTCGTTACTGTCGGCCTCTTTACAAAGTGGGGTATGGATTATACTACTTGTAACCCGCCTTCGGCAAAAGGTCACAAGTACATTATCGTAGCAGTAGACTACTTTACGAAGTGGGTCGAAGCTATGCCTACTTTTGGGAACGATGGTGAGACTGCAGCTCTTTTCTTTTTCAACCAAGTCATTGCTCGTTTCTGTATACCTAGAGAGATTGTCACTGACCATGGCAGTCACTTTCAGAACAGTATGATGGCTGAGTTGGCTCTTAAATTGGGTTTCCGGCAGGAGCATTCATCTCCATATTATCCTCAGGCCAATGGCCAGGTGGAAGCCGTGAATAAGTCCTAGAAGACAATTCTTCAACGGACGATTGATAAACATAGATCCAACTGGCACATTATGCTATATCCTGCACTCTGGGCGTACAGGACGTCAGTTAAAACTGCAACTGGCTTTACTCCGTTTCAGTTAGTCCACGGGGTAGAATCCGTATTTCCCATCGAATGCGAGATTCCTTCCCTTAAACTGGCTGTTGAGCTTCTTCCTGACACTTCTAGTCTGGCAGAGCGGCTTCTTCATCTGGAACATCTTGATGAGCAGCGTCGAGATGCCGCCACGTTGAACGAAGTGCATAAAAACCGAGTCAAAGTCCAGTACGATAAGGCGGTTAAGCCTAGGGTTTTTTCCGAAGGTGACCTTGTTTTGGTCTATGCCCAAGAAAAAGATGCCTTGGGGGCAGGAAAGTTTAAGTCGATGTGGTATGGCCCCTATATCGTCAAAAAGGTCCTTAAGAAAGGAGCGTATACCTTGGTTGACTTTGAAGGAAATGAGTTGTCTGAGCCCCGAAATGGGCTCTATCTGAAGAAGTATTATGCCTAGGCTTTGCCCCGGCATTTTGCTTTGTATATAGTAGTTTTTGTTTTGTACATATCTGTTTGATTTTCGATTTTTGATGAGATGGTGATGTTTTTGATCTGCTTTGGCAGGTTGTGTTGATGTCATGAGTCATTATGGTTTCGTCGATGGTGCTAGTAGACACACCCGGAACTTAGCTTCCGCGGCTTGGGTGCTTCATTATCCTTCCGGTCAGCTGTTGGTATCAAGAGGGGTCTGCATTGGTCCTGCTTCCAATAACGTAGAAGAATACACTGCAGTCATTCGTCTACTCTCGGAGGCAATATCTTTGGGTGTTGATTCGTTGGTAGTTTTCTTGGACTCCCAGCTGGTGGTGTCGCAGTTGAACAACACTTATCGGGTACGAGATCCAGTTTTATTACGATTGTTCTTGAGGGTACGTTTGTTACAAAGGTCATTTCAATTTTTAACATACATTCATATTCCTCGAGCTGACAATTGGTTTGCTGACTCATTAGCTAATCAAGCTTTAGATTGGCATATTAATCATTCAATACAATAAAATCTAATCATCAAAAACATCATACATTTGATACATTTATCACATCACATCAAAAATATCGCTGCATATATATCATTAGTATGTCAAAAAACTTTACAAAATTTTGGATCCATCAATGCCGTACAAAACTTGGGCTTATGCCCCATCATGTTCAGTCTCAAAAAATATACATTCATCTAATATGTAAAATCTGTCTACTCCTGAGGACCCTGCCCAGCGTTCCTATAGAACATCACTGCAGTGGCCACACGGCGGAACAGTCTAACCCAGTCCCGGGGTACTCCTACAACCCGTCTCTGGACGGCTTCTGGCAAGTCCTCCACAGCAGCCAGAGGGATTTGGCGGGTTAGTCCCTCCAAGTTTCTTTGCACGGCCTGGAGGGTCCTGTCAGAATCCGCTGTCTCTGCTTCACCTCTGCGGCGCTTGTGACGTGCTAGGCCCTCAGGACGCACTGGTCCAACATCTGAAACATGATCATTTTTTATTTGTCAGTCATTATGAATCCAATCCAAAAACATGTTTGTTTTTCATTTTTCATACATATTTGAAAAATCCAAAAAAATCATATAAGTTAAAATTTTTTGAAAAAACTTACCGACTGCTCCCCATGCTGCACCGGGTGGAAGTACTAGATCTGGATCTCCTCGGAAATCCATCCCGGCATAGGGATAGTCATCTACCGCGATGATCTGTTCTCTCCACCATAAGAAGAACTCATCATCCCAGGTAGTTCGGGGTACCTCGCTGCCCCCCAGTCTCTTCATCATGTCTGCCCAACGGGCAATTCTCGGGTCCCGAGGGCTGCTGATAGTTGAGATGACTTTGGGTCTCAAAGCTGGAACTCTCTCGAAGAAGAATGTAGTCAAAATGGTTCCATAGCCAAAGTGTTTTGTATGTGTTTTGCGAATGGAGGTCAGTTGTTGTTTCATGTTCTGTAGCAGGGCAGTGCACCAATCATACACATGAATTAAGCACTCTACAGCTATGCTCATGTGCGTCCTGGACGCCTGATGCAGTGAGGCAGATCCTGCCACTCTGTCGATGGTGAATAGGAGGATCTTCATGTGCAAGTCCCTGATATCTCTGATTGCAATCTGTGTGCCAAATTTCTTGGAATTTTCTATGCAATAGATTTGGACATAGTCCTCCACGGTTAACCCTCCCAGGGGCCTTCCGTGCAGATCCACTGGGTCTCCCCTTCTGGAGAGTCCAGTGATGAAGTATATATCTTCCACTTCTATGCGTAGTGGCATTTTATCAATGATGAAACAATCCTGATCCGGCTCCCAATAATTTACCAGCATTTCAAGCAATCTCACATTACTTTTCATATTGGGCATTTTGAAAAATTTGAATAATCCACAGTTTCGGAGGACATTTTGTGCTGCGCGATCTTCCATGACCTCTTGGTCTATTGCACTATGCTCGCGTTCCCTCCATGAAATTGTCATCCTGAAAAAATTCATTAAAATTTTCATTAGAAACTCATTTTTGAAATTCGGACTTGCGCATACGCTAGTTTCGCTGTGCACAGTCGCGTATACACGCGACTTTCCTTCTTTGAACCCGCGTATGCGCAGGTACGCGTTTTTTAATAAGGGTTTCCAGGTAAAAATCCACTTAATTTTAAATTTTAAACGGACAAAATGAATCAACAAGATGAATAAGGAGCCTACCTGAAGTTTCGCTGAATTCCGACGGTCGGTTGTTGCTGATTTGACGAAACAAGTTTTTAGCTCCAGAGCTCTTTTCCAAATCAGCTATGCAATAATGAACCAATTGAGAGGTAATTTGTGTATTTATGGCTAAAAATTGAAAATTTTCGCAAAAATTTCCTTGTGCTCATTTTTTCGATCTGTCTTATGTTGTATAACTCGATTGCTTGGAAGTACCCAGTTTGGTATATTTCAGGTACATTTTGACATTTTCGAGATTTTTCCCAGTTTCTGGCCCATGTGTTCAGACTCTTCACGGCAGGTATATGATCTTCACTGGCATATAGGTTAGGGAATCACTTTCCGTTGCATCTTGCATTCTAGCCTCCATACTGATCACTTGCCTTAGGGTCGATCCCATCAGGTCATGAGTATTATACCCATTTCACTCGTCGATTTTTAAATCATGACTTGATGGTAGAGCCTTCCTTTACATGGGCTTCCTAGTTAGTTCCTCGCTATCACTTGTTGCCCATGCTGCTTTTTATGTAGGCTCGGGAGTCCTCTTTATTCCCGCCATGTCTTTCGTGTTGAAGCTTCATTCTTCTCCTTCATCACTTATCATTTTTCTGGCTTATACCCTAGAGGCTCCCTGGTGTCGTTAAGTTGTATTACCGCATTGCATATTGGCTACTTGTTTATCCTGGCCTTTAGCCGGCTTCATTTGGACTCGATGTTTAAGCCAACTTTTGACCTTGACTTTCTGTACAAGTTAACCATTGCATGCACTTAGCTATCACGACTTGACACCTTTTGTACCCATGGATGGAACGTTCCTCTGAGTATCACTGACCAGTTTTCGCCACCTTGCATTGAGCATAGGATTGTTCCAATCCCAGGAACTAGTGCATCTGCTTTCTTGATACTCGTTCTATCCATTGTACCATAGCATTCTTTTATTCTTTTTCAGGCTTATTATATGAAAAAGACAAAAAAATCAAATATAACAAAAAGAGCGGGAACGGGATGTATCTTCGTTGTTTTGATGGCAGTACAGAGTCAGTTTTTTCGCCCTTGAACAAAGCACATATACTTATATATATTTACTTCATTTGGGATGGTTCTAGTTTGACCTAGGTTCAGCCTTTACCATGTTTCACTTGTCAGTTCTCCCCCGGTCGGTTATCTCTTCCGATCATATGGAGAGTTTGTTTTGCCTCCTGCAAGACAGACTTATACAGTGTCACTTTTTACTGCCATGGTCATCACAGAGTCGTGCTTTTGTTCAAGGGAAGACTAGCCTGAGTCGGCCATTCTGCGGTGTCTCTTGACTCATTATTCAGTCGGCCTTCCCGGTCTTGTCAAGATCATGTTCTATCACATCAGATGTTTTGATCTTCTCGTTGTCGTTTGAGAAGGTCTCCATTGACTTCTGCTGGTGCCTGTTCTATCGACTACGACACATTGCTCTGAGAGCAAGCCTAGAGCCGCACCTTGGGCCTATTTCCATCATTGATAGGTGACCTCGTGCTCAGCATTTGATCATCATCATGGATCTTTGACTGAGTGGTTTCCCCTGTGTTCGACGTCAGCACACATTATCACACTTGGGATTCGTGCAGTACCTGGATTTCCATTTGACCCTATCGGTGGATTTCTCGCCTCTGTGTCAGCTTTCATTATTGGTTGGTTCATAGGGTTTCTTCCGTGCGCTAGCTTCATCTTGTGCACGTCGGAAACGTACTTCGGTTTTGGTTCCATCACTCTACTTCGTCCGATTCCTTCCAAATCTTGGCCTGCGGGTTACACTCGCGCTGGACTGATGTGGGATGCCTTAATGCCTTCCTTCCAACAGATCTTTTCCCATCGACTCCGACTCATTGCTCTGGGAACAAGATCTAGAGTCTTTTGTCAGTACCTTAGGGTTTGCAGTCATCAGTGGCAGACTCTTCGCTATCGACAGTGGGGATTCATTATTGCCTCCTGATTGGTAGATTCTTTCAAGTGTTCGACTTCAACTCATTCATTCACACTTGTCAGATTGTACTGGGGCACTTTGACACTCATTATCATTATCGGTGGGTTGTCTCGCGTTGGTTAACGGGAAACATCATTGCCCGGTAATCCAACGATTTCTCACATGGTCGACTTCAGCTCATTTATTCCCATTGTGTAGAATTGTGTCGTTGTGATCGGTGAAGACCTCGGGTTGCATCAGCATTTCTCGGTTCACTGTTGACAGTCCTTTCAGTTTCTGCCAGTGTTGCCGTCCACCCTTATATGTTGCGGTTCAGCACAGCAGCATCTTATATGTTGATCCCCGAGTTGCGTGATTGTACCGTTTGATCCGCCTCTTATGATCCGGTACTTGGAGATTCAGTTACTTGATCAGACATCCAGTTGCACTATCTTTGATCAGCTTTCTATATGTGATACTTGGCCATTGATACAGACTTGTCTTTCCGGGCCCTGCTCAGATGATTCACTATGTATTTTCAGTTCAGTTATACTTGTATACATGTTGGATCTATTCAGTACTGTCTATATATATGATGTATTTTTGACTGAGCATGGGTATGCCCGCCTCAGCATGTGTTGACTCTCTGGTTTCTTTCATTGGTTTTTGGCAGGCTGAAATCTGGTGAAGTCCTCTCTTGTCCTTGCGAATTTCTTTCTATGTGCATATTACATTTCGGCCATCATGTACCCCTTCTGACCTCATATATTAGGGGGCATCTGTTATAGCATCATTTCTCACCTTGACTTGATTCATGATTGCTTCATGGCTTTATGGGCACCCATTCCTACAGACTTGGACAAATTCACTTAAAAACAGTGGAAAATCCTCCATACGCGACTATGCCCATGTTTTTCCGCGTGTATACGCGAGTACAGCTAGACTTTTCCGCGTATTCCATTTTAATGATTAAAATATATATAAAAATCCCTAATTTCGCACTGGGTTGATGGTTACTCAGGTAGTTCAACCACCCCAGCCCGTGGCCAACTGTTTCCAACTGCTGAAACTACTTGGAGGGACTATAAAAAGACCTCATATGTATGGCCTAAGGGAGAGAGAGAATTATTATTATTATACTCTGTTGGTTCCCTATCCAAGTTTGATTCCCCGTGCCTCCTGCACTTTCCCAGTTCATTTCAGGAAACCCTTGTTTCCTTGAGATACACATCCCTTTATATGTTATCTCGTATGCACTCATTTGGAAGGACTCTTAGCGAGGCAAGGGCTGGACGGATCCGGACGACGGTCTGCGAAGGCCTTGGAAGGATCAGGTGATCTCTCCACTTACTTTTGTACGTACTATTTTTATAATACAGAAGTATCATGCTGTTCTCGAAATAAACGTGTTAGTGTATGCTTTAATGTATGAAGAATATTTGTTATACAAGCATTCATGATGATTTATTTAATGTTTTATATGAATCTCACTAACATATAGAGTAGAAATATACCGTACAACTTGTCCTTTGTGCTGGTTTCTTCTTGTATTTCAGGTGAAAGAGGAAGGACGGTTGCAGGGAGTTTGAACTCCACGTGGATCTACTTCAAACGTAGGACCAACGGGTAAACCTCTCGTTCTACTCGATTTCGTTTTTATGACTGTGCATGATCGTGTGAGTCTCTGTTAAGTAGTACGCCCCTGCTCTGTGGAGGTTGAATCCCAACCAACCTCTAGGGTGTTAAATCCCCGAAAAAGAACCACTTTGGGATTCTATGATCTAGCCCTCCTGAATCCGGAGAGGGATCTCTCCAATAAAGTGCAAAGATAGATTTATCTTTAAAAGCTTTTGGTGTAATGATATTAGGCTAGTTATGAAGGCCGAGGGTTTTGTTTTGTTTTGGATGGTTGAGCATGATTATTATTTGAGGGGAGGTTATAAGTGGAAAGAGTTTCAAAGGTGTGAAGTTGCAAGCAATCAGAGTAAGCTTTGGCCAAAAAGATAGATAATCACTGGTTTGAGTCCATTGGGCTATGCAGTCATAATAAGGTTTAATTGAAACAATAAGGGGCAAGAGTGGTCCATGGGGCAAGTCATCTATGTCTAAGGATCTCTTTAAAGTTTGATTTATGGAATGAAATGATACAACAAGAAGAGGAAATAAACAAATGAAGAACAAAGAGCAGCCCAGGATCTGGTAAGTACTTTGAAACTAGCCAGCCTTTGATATACTTTCAATAGAAAACATTTAAAACACAAAGGGGAAACTTGAAGGCAACTGTTGGAGAAGAAACTAGTGAGTCAGGCTCACCACAAAACCTCTACTAGCTCTGCTGTACTTGGTAACATTCAAGACAAACACATAAGGTAACAAAGAATGGTATAAGATCTGGTAAGTACTTTGAAACTATCTAGCCTTCAACACATTCCCAGGGAAACTTTCAGACAGTCTTTGGAGAAAAACTAGGACCAGGGCTCACCATATCTTCCTTAGTTCATCTCTACTTAACATGAACTGAAAATAACATTTAAGAATAATATTTAGCTAAGACAGGAGGATGAGGGAACACCAACATTCCTACTGCTTAAACTGAATTAGATCATTCCAAAATAACACATATCGGAAGAAAACATTTAGATAAATATTTTCAGTCAGAGAAGGGTACTAATGTACAGAAAATCCTAACTCTATGCATGTTGTTCTTTATCAAAGAATATGGACAAAGTGAAAACAGAAATAAAATAACGATTTACAATAAGAAAAACATCACCGTTGACATAGACCAGGATCCCATAAATCAGCTTGTATTGATGCTTCAAACCAGTTACAGCTTTAAGTCTAGTGTTTCAGGTTAGCAATCATCTTCACTACTCAGCCTAACTATTCTATCACAAGCAGAGCTTCAAGAGCCAGTGAACACTATTTACAAATAGAAGTCTCAAGCTCAAGTATATTTCAAAGTTCAACAACCAACATTTTCTCATCTTCTACAGAAGTATTTATAGAAGAATGAGGAGGTGGGATCTGATAAAAGATCTCGCAGGGAAATAAATACAGTTGAATGACTTCTCGGCCTTTGAGGGGCTTAATGGAGAAGTGTACAGATATTTTCACTGTATTAATTGATTTACATTAAATATTAAGCTCAGTGGGAGCTTTTGTTGACTTTTAAGGCTCTGTGTCATGTTATAGTAACTCTGCTGATATTTTTTGCATCAAGTTCGTTGGCAGAATTAATTGTTTCGCTGTGCTGAGACAAATATCTTCTTTTTGTTTAATAACTTCGGCCTCTGTTGAATTTTTTGAGGCAACAGGTGGCTTTGTGGTAGCTAAGAGGAATCAATTGGCCTCTGATGTGGCAGTGGAGGCCTTTTTGTCTGATAAACACTTATGATTTTCTTTAACTATGTTTTAATTTGGAGGATTAGGCTTCTGATAATCAATCTTAGCCATAATCACCCCAAATTTTTCTTCAATCTTTTGTTCTGCTGCATTTCATCTTCAACACTAATACTCTTTTAATTTGATCAAATAACATTGTGTCTTGTTGATGTGCAGGGCCACACAGGGCTCATATGGCATCAATGCCCATGAAGCTTTGATGAAATGTGGCATAGAACCCTTTGGAATGATCTTCCCTTTAAATAAACAAAGCTCTAAGGATCGTCACCCTCATCTTTATCGTTTCTCTTTAAAATATTTTGAAATTCATTTGAACCTGCAAAAAACACACAATTGTTAGGAAATCCTGCGTTTATTGGGTATTTGTGGAGGTTAGAAGGAGAGCAGAAGGAGTTTTTAAGTCGTGACCATCGATCTGCAGAGATTTGATGATCAGGATTAATCAGGAAAACATAAAGCGAGGGAGTCACTTTATAAGAAATGGAGAAAATTTTATGAAATAAGGTTACAAAACCTTTTTTAGGAGGAAAATATATTGAAAATAGCCTTCAGGAGCTCAGGGTGATCGTGGGCCATCGGATGAGATTGGCCCTATACGATCAACGGCTGAGGAGGTGCGTGACAAACTCTAATGGAAAGAGGGAAAGTGGTTTCGGGGATGGAAACCACTGTTTTCGCACGGAGGAAAGGCGGGTAGGTAGTTTTGCCTTTTGGAACGCAATATGCATCCCCGCCTGACATGTGGCATTAGAAAACCACCCATATTGCGTGCTCTTTGAGAAATTATCTTCCTCGCTAAAAGTTACGCGACTTGAGATGGGGGTCGTTGGATATGGGGTCTCAGATCCAACGGTAAAGAATGAGCGCGATATGGATTAGATGCGCGGGCAGAAGTAAAGGGGGTGGTTTTATTATGGGCCATCAGATCTGAGATGGACGGCTGAGATTAGCTCTAAAGGGAGGCAGAACCCACAGGGTTCAGGCTCAGCGGGGTTAATATGAGCAGTTGGATAGAACAGCTGAACGGCTGGGATTAAATCTTGGGGTTGGACGAAATAATAACAAAGCGGAGAAAGGGTGAAGGAGGACCATTGATCTGCAGAGATCAATGGCCACGATGTGCCAAAAAACATTAGAACGCAAGGCACATGAAATATAACCAAAGTTATGAGGTGTGATCTGGACTGTCCAATTTGGACACGTGGATGGCCCAGATACAATCCGAGATCGGAGATCGGCGAGGTGGAGAACTTGTAATGCGCTGATGCGATTAGATGTGGGCCATCGATCTGCAGATTAGATCGATGGCAGAGATTTCGTCGAGGAATTTCCAATCGAGAGGTGGCATAAAATGTCAACGGGCCAATGAAAACTTCCGATGCGATTTTGTGCAGGCCATCAGATTGGCCAACGATCAACGGTGGAGATGGGTTTGGCCAACAAACGAGTGGGACCGCTTATAATATATGAAAGCCAAAAAATTAAAATAAAAACAAAGGTTTTATATACATCAGGCGGGTTTATATAATGTGGTTTGGCACCCGTCTACGGGGCCCTAGTCTATATGGAAAACAAAAGGCCCGGGGCCTAAATATGAAAAGGGATTATCGCAATCGGAAGGTCGGGCCTTCGGGCTTTTCAATCTAACCATTCAGAATTTTTGCAATGCAATTGGTGCTTAGGACATTAACTCTTGGTCCCAGGCGAATTTATATGGAGTAAAAAGCAGAGGGGGTGGAGTTTTAACAAAGGGACTCAATCGCATCGGAAGTTTTGATGCGGGTTTTTCAATCTACCCATTTTTTCATTAAAAAAGACAGAACTCCGACGCATTTAGACCAAACTTTGGAAAAAGTGGGTTTATGACATTACAAAGGAAAATATCAATCAGGAATGGATTATACAATGCTTTTAGCGCCCGACTGCGGGCACTCAGGTTATATGGAGTGATAATATGATTGGGGGACATAAACACAGGGCTTAATTGCATCGGAACTTTTGTCATGGCACAAAGACTTGCGCGCTTGGATTTTTGCGATGCGATAAACACTTAAATGGATTAGCACCTGGTTCTAACACTAGGGCATATAATGGTGAAGTGGTTTGGACTTAGCCTAAGGGGGCTTAAGTCTGTAACACAAAAAACGTATTTTTCATGAAAATTTTCCAAGTTTTCAATGGATTTGGGGGTTTCAGCAGAGTTAAAAAAGGAGTTTTAAACTCTGTAAAGGGGATTTTATAAAGGGGGAAATGGAAAAAAGGGAAAATAGAGGAAGTTTATGAGGAAAAGAGGAGGCAAAATGAAGGTTAGTTTTGAGGTGGAGGGAAGGGAAAAATGGGTTTTGCAGCAGTATTTTCTCTATGGAATCAGCAGAATTTCTGAGTTTAAAATGGAAACCGCAGTGAAGATTGAACCAAGGGTATGATGTCTTCATGAGTCTTCAAGAGATAACACTTTTTGCAATAAAATTTGTTCTTTAAAGACTCCAAAAAAAATTTTAGCCACCATTTGATATGAAAAATTTTATTGGTGGCTAACAGTGGCTCCACTTGGGGATGGTGCCTTCTTGAAGGCACCAAGAACTTCAGACTTGCTTTCTCTGGGAGGTTGATCAGTGCCTCATCTATTGGGCTGCCTTTCTTTACTTGGATGATCCTCTTTGTTATGAAAACATATTAGCAGCCACAAAAACAATGGATATTTCATCAACAAGCTTTCTACCTACCCAATCCTACTGATCTAACATTTTTTCTTCTTTAGAGTGCACTTGGATTGGCAAACTCTTTTCACAAAATTTTATTCTTTTGAAATCAAAAGCTAATCTAATTCTACTCCTTATTTCTCCATGAACGCAGATTGAACAGTTGAGCCCATATGTTTCTCTACCTAGTCTACTAATTTGTTAGGATTAAACAGTCTAACAGATTTTTTTTCTCTAATTTCTACAACAGAAATTTAAAAGCATACAAGTTAGGATTGAACAGTCTAACTTGATGCTAATGTATGGCATAAAAAACAAGCTGCACATAGATATTATTTTGCAGAAAATTGAAAACAAAAATGGAAGGCTTAAGATCTGAAAGTTCAAAGCACTTCCTTCATCTTTTTACAGCTCTGTTTTTACTTTGTTTGAGTTGTTCTTTGTTGTTCCCTGGTTCATATTTTGAGTTGATTAGAACCAGTTTTTATCTCTGTTTTGACTCAGAATTTGAAACAAATTGGAGTCAATTCTTGCTTGGAAACTTAGGTTCAGGTTTTGAGCTTGTTTGAACCTTTAATTTCTAGCCTAATCTACCTACTGATAAGCCAATATTAAACAATTTGGAAAATCAAATTCACTATCCTATCAGCAGTAAATTTAAAACTAACTAGTCAAGATTAGGCAGTATGACTAATTAGGAGTGTATTTTTCAGGAGTGGCATTTAAGCTTGCACACTTTCATAATTTGTTTCTCTTTTTGTAGGTATGGGGTTGTACCTTTATTTTTTTAACAATTTGCCCTCTTTTCTTTCTTTCATTGTTTTTTCATTTTGATTATTCTAACTTTGAATGCAATGGTGGATGAAATATTTATAATGAGAAAAAAGAAAAAGGCTTTTCAAAATATGACATGCATCAAGAGAAGTAATGTTTACGCATCCTACCATTGACAGGACCCCCAAACAACTCTGCTCCATTCAACTCTTGTAAGAAAAAGGCATTATTACCAGCAGCTGAATGAATGAAGTAAGGGCCAAGCCATAAGTTGTCAAGTTTTCCATGCTTGCCCTTATCTTCCCTCCTTGAGTCCCACTTTAAAACTTTTTCCCCAACATTAAAATTGCTGGCTTTCGTTCTTCTGTCAAAAAGATTTTTGATGCTGGATTGCTTTTGCAATGCTTTGTTATAAACCTCCTCCCTGGTTTGCTGAAGGTGAATAGTCTGATTTATCCTTCTGATCATGTCATTATCTTCAGACTGAACCTCTTGAATCAACTTCATAACTGGCACACCAAGGCTAGTTGGAAAGATTGCATCAGTGCCATACACAAGCTGGTAGGGTGACATACCAATGAATTTCTTCAAAGTCAATCTGTCATCCCAAAGTGCATGCACAAGCTTCGTGTACCAAGACTTTTGTTGTCTTCCAACAACTTCTTGATTATGTTCACTAAACTCTTGTTTGAAAATTATGCAAGTCCATTACCTTGTGGGTAATAGGCCATGGAATGCCCCAATGTTATCTAATACTTGTGACAGAACTCAACCATCTTCTTTGATCGAAATGCTGCTGCATTATCAGTGATGATCTTGGTAGGACAGCCAAATCTAGAGATAACACTAGTCTCTATGAATTTTATAATGACATATTCATTGGCTTGCCTACAAGGGATGGCTTCTATCCATTTGGTGAAGTAGCCTGTGGCAGTGAGAATCCATCTATGTTGAGCAGAAGATGGTGGATGGGTTTCACCTATGAAGTCAAGTCCCCACTATTGAAATGGAACTTCAACAGTGATTAGATGCAGAGGTAAGGGTAGAATCTTCCTTTTTCCTTCAAAAAGTTGACATTTATGACAGGCAATTATCATCTTGTGTACATCAAGAAAAAGAGTAGGCCAATAGTAACCAGCCCTCAAGATTTTGTTGGCTGTTGTTTTCCAGTATAAATGGCCTCCACACTCCCCTTCATGGAACTCGTGCTTAACCTTCTCTGCATCATACTCAAGAAAAAATTTAAGCAATATACCACTTGCATTTTTCCAATAAAGACATCTATCTATAATGCAATAGTTTACAGCTTTCAATTTCAAAACCTTGCCTTTGTTTTTGTCAAACCAGGAGGAGTATTTAAATTAAGAAAAACGTAAATAATATCAGCATACCAAGAGGAATTCATAAAATGGTCTTCAACAATGGGAGTTGAGATTTCCTCTTTTTCATCCAAAGCATTAATCATATTAATATCAAGAACTTCAAAATTGGATTTAGCCATTAATCTAGCTAGACCTTGGCCTTTGATGAGTTTAGTGGGTTTTATCTCTAAATCATATTCAAGAATAACAGCAATCCACTTACCTCTCTTACCATCTGGGTCCTGGGTTAGAATGTCTTTCACAACTGAACTTGGGACAAAGGCAATGATGTGTGAGTGCAAGATGTATACTCTAAAGTCTTTCAAAGCCTTAACCGAAGTAAAGGCTTGCTTTTACATAATGTTATACCTCAAAGGGGCATCCATCAATGCCTTGCTAAAGAATGAAATAGGCTGCTCTTGTCCTTGTGGATTCTTCTGTAAAAGGACAACATCTATTGTATGTTCTGATGCAAATGAAAAAATATAAAAATCTTTTGAAAAATCAGGACTTATTAGAACCGGTGTTTTGGTTAATGCTTGTTTCACTAGCTCAAAGGACTTCTTTGCTTCCAAGGTCCATTTTACCCCCTGCTCCTTTTTCAACATGTTTTTTATATTCCTAAGCAGCTCAGCCAAGTTGGGGATGAACCTTCTCAAAAAGTTAATCTTTCCAATGAAAGATTGCAACTCCTTGATGTTTCGAGGATGAGAGATTTGCAATATGGCCTCAATCCTCTTTGGATCTATATTTATACGTTCCTTAGAAATAATGTGCCCAAGAATTTTAGCTTCTTGGAGACCGAATAGTGTCTTCTTAGGGTTTAAAGATATTCCAAACTTTTTGCATTTCTCGAAAAAATTTCTTAAATGTTCTACGTGCTCTTCATCTGTCTTTGAAAATGCAGTAACATCATCGAGGTATATAATGATGAAGTAGCCCAGTTCTTCTGAGAATTCTATGTCCATGGCTCTCTGAAAAGTTGCTCCAGCATTCATTAGAACAAAAGGCATTTTCACATACATGAAAGTTCCCCATGGTGTAGTAAAAGTTGTCTTTAATTGATCATCAGGGTGGACTAAGATCTGATTATACCCTGAATAGCCATCAAGCAAAGAAATTCTTCTAGACCCTACCACCCTTTGTAAAATATGATCCATCTTAGGCAAAGGGTAGTTGTATTTCAATGAAGCTTTGTTTAAGTCTCTAAAGTCTATACAAATCTTGATCTCTCCAGTTTTCTTCCTAACAAACACCAAATTAGACACCCACTCGGGATATCTAATAGGGACAATAATACCATCTTCATACATATTCTTGATTTCCTTCTCAACCAGAGGCAGCTGAACAGGGTTAAGTTTGCGCAGCTTTTGTTTGAATGGTTTTTGGCTTTCTTTGAGAGGGATTTTGTGCTATATTATTTCAGTGTCATAGGTTTTAAGATCTTCATAACTCCACACAAAAACATCAGAAAATTCTTTGAACAACTCTATGTATTTGAGTTTAATGTGAGCTGGTAAAGTCTTAGACAATTTAATCATTTTCGGTTTAAGTTCACTGCCTATATTACACTCTTCCACTTCAATCTCTACAGGCTCCAGTTTTGGCTTCTTGGCCACATCGTTAAAATCAAACAACTCTTCTAAAGGGGCGAGACCCTTAGGCAAACTCTGATCATTAGACTGCAGGGTTTCTAACGCTACAGTTAATTCTGTTTTATTTCTAAGTTTTCTAGACAATAGATTAACATCGGCAAGCTCCGGAGATGGTTCTTCTTCACCAAGAAAATTTTCTTCACTATTGCAGTCTGTTTCATAATCTGAATCCGAACTGTGTAGTTTGAATTCATTTCTGAATTGCATAAAGTCTTCCATTTTTTTATCCCCGTCGAACACTTGCCAATATTTTTTGTTATCAGGAACGGCTGGTCTAAATTTAATCTGAGTTGTACATTCTTTGGTTTAGTATGGCGTTAAGCATGTTCTAGCTGCAAAAGCTAAACTGTGGGCCACGATATTTCTTTTTCTTGGGACAAAAATAATCTAGTACTCCTTAAAAGTTTTTAAAAGCTTCACGACATCATTTCGATAGGCCCTAAGTCTTGGGTGATTTGTGTTGTATTCCCCGTTGACTTGCCTAATGATTAACTCAGAATCCCCATACGCTTTAATTCTCTTGGCTCATAACTTTTTCAACAAACACAAGCCTAAAATCAGGGATTCATAGTCCACTATGTTGTTAGAGCACTGAAAGTTTAATTTACAGGAAATGCTTTTTGTGTGGTTTTTTTCATTGTTGCAAATCCAGACACTTACACCAGTGTTAGTTCTAGTGCATGACCCGTCAAAATACATACTCCACAAAGGACTATTTTCGGTTTCATCTGTTTGGTGGTTGTCCTCTTCAAATAAATAGCTTTCGGATGATTCTTGAATATCAACACTTAATTGAATTCGTTTCAACACCTTAGATTTTTCACTGTGTTGAGGGTTGTTTTCTTGACTGTCAAGGTTTAAAATCAAAGGATGCATGACTTGTAGTTCAAGACCTGTGTTGGGTTTGCTAATGTTTTCAAATGCAACAAACTTTTTAGACAATTCTGTGTTTTTTACCTCCTCCTTTCTATCGGCCATTAACTCTGTTAAAGTGCCTTGTTCACTAAACGTTTCATCGTTAAACAAAATAAAAGAATCAAGGCCTGTATTTATAGAATAGAGAGGAGAGTTTTGAGGTATGTCTTGACTAGTGACCATGAATTGCATAGGGGATTCCCTGTAGAGTCTTCTAGTTTGATTGAAAATAGGGATGGTCGTATAGGTCATGTCCATCTGCATAGTCCCTTGCAACTTAGCCCCCAAGATCTTGATAAGATCATTCCATACTTTGGGGGCACATCAGCCACAACAATGTCCATAACCAAGCATTTGGCTGGAATATAGGCTAAGTTAACGCAGAGGTCTTTGATTAATCCTAAACATTTTACTCTGCTTGAGTCAAAGGAGTAAAGGTCTTTATAAGGTCTGGTGATTTCTAGACCCAGGCTCTCCATCACAGATTTAGGCATTAGATTATGAGAAGCCCTGGAATCATGCATAGCGTTATGAAAAATATTTTCATGAACATTTAAACTCACATAAAAGGGAGGAATAGGTCCCTCTTGATACTTACCTTCAATCTTAGGACCAAAAATAAGCTTTGGCTGGTCATCATTAAGATTGACTGTGTCATTATTCTCTTCAATGTTCAAAGCCTTCAAAATTTGGGTCCTACATACATTTTGGGCATCTAACTCAGAGAGAGGAACAGAGATTTTAATTTTGGAAATTTCCTGCTCTCGACTGAAAGCAATTTGATTCTTTGAAGTACTTGTCTCGGCCTTATTAGCTGCCACTCTGTCAGCAAAATATGTTTGCTGATTGGTTCTATTTACATTTTACAAGATATTTTTAACAAGAGTACTAGCTGAAATATTAGTACTGCTAAGGTCTGCACTCTGTTTTACATTGTTTTGAGTGCCTTCCTCTTTACCTTTATCAGAATTTACAGCTACTATTTTGTCCTTCTATTTGACAACTTTAGGCTTGTTTACAGTGTTGTTTTGTGAATATTTGTCAGAGGTTTTGTTGTTGGGAGTTTGTTGACTGGTTTTACTTCTAAAGTCATATTCCCTTTGAGATTCTATGATGACATTCTCCATGTCTTGATAATAACTTTCATCATCATCTCTTTTTTCATCATAGGGTGTGTATAGACCTTGTTTTCTATCATAATGAATCTCAAAGTCATCATTATCTACTCTCAGCATATTGATATCTTCTTCCTCTTTCATTTCATCTGTTTCCTCAACCTCACTCACATAGTTTTGATGAAAGGGAGGAGTGATCTGTTGATCATCTTCCCTAGGTATATTTGGAGGTTGGTTCCTTCTAAAATTCTGATTTTTGTTCTGGTTTCTGTTTTGAGGAGAAGTTTGATTTTGACTTGCTTGTGCTCTCTCAAAGATGCTCATTCTCTTCATCATCTCCTCCATCATTTTGTCCATCTTTGAGCTGGAAGTAGAAGGGGTAGATTCCTCTCTAAAGGACACTCTCTTCTCATTTTTCATTCTTGCTCTCTTCTCCATTAAGTTCACTTCCACAACAAGAGCTCCTTTTTGCATCTCCTCCAGAGTTGCAGGATCTCTCTCTCTCAGCTGATAGGCCATCTTTGGGTCAAACCCTTCAGGAAACTTGCTTAGAGTTGAGCCTTGTGGAGGTTTTAGATCTGGGGAAAGTGCATTATACACACTATTAAATCTAGTGTAGTAAGCTTGTACACTTTCCCCAGTGTTTCTGTGGAGGTTATTGTAATAAAAAAGGACTTGTAGAGGGTTCTTCTTCACTTCCCATTTTTTTAAGAATGTCTGATGGAAGGCTTGGAGATCATTGATACTATGGGGGGTTAAGCCTTTAAACCATTTTCTTACTTCTCCCCCTAGACTCTGAGCAAATAATCTAAGCTTAACAGAATCATCATCAATTTCATTTCTGTCAAAGTAGTCATTCATTCTATCCACATGTTGTGATGCAGTTGTAGCATTATTGGCATCATATAATGGAATTTTGGACTGATAGTCCTGTGGAAGATTGACCAATGGTACAGGAAGGACTAAGGGAGCATACCACGCTGCCATGATATGTGGTGGAGGTGGATTTACAAGAGGTGGATTAACAAAAGGGAAAGTGGGTTAAAGTGGAGTAGTTTGAACAGTGGATGTTTGGTGAACTGATGTGGATGGAACAACAGTAGATTGCTGAGCTGATCTTGGATGAGAGACACCTAGATTGAAAAGGAAGTGTGAATAAGGAGGTGTTGTTTCTCTATCACCAGGATGTTCACTTGTTTCCAAGGATGAAAGTGAAGACTCAGAATCTAGCTGAATTATATCATTAAGTGAACTAGTTCTAAATGGGTTTACTAAGTCAACTTGCGATTGGTGTAGAGCTGTAAGATTTTCAAGAACTGAATTAGCTCTCAAGGGTGATCTGAAAACAGTTGAAAATTTAATCTTAGGAGACTTCCTAAGGATACTTTCTAGGTTATCTACTGTCTCAGGTGGGTTAGGGTCAGGACAAGCTCTAATATGAATCTTTCTAGGAGCCACTATGCTGTGTTTTTTAGACCCAAGTAAACAAGAAAAGTTCAACCAGATATGACAATCTTTAAGAGGTTACTTAGTCTATTTCACAAATTTAAATCCTATAGTCCTCTAACTGAGTTTGAATGATGTTATAATTACAAGAGTTCTTCCCGTTGGAGTCTTAAGGTCTGTTAAGGATTGTGGAGTCGCCAAGTGGAATTTTTTAGCTCTTTTTAGAGGTAAAATGTTTTATGGTCCACCACCATGTTTATTGAATACCAATCTGAAATATTTTTGGGTTTTCAGAGTTATTTTTCAGTCCTATTCATTGTTAGGAGTGTCCTAAATCTGTTTCAAAACTTAGCTACGGTTTATGAGACAAAGACAGACTACTCTTATGGCTAAGACAACTAATCTTTCAAGGTTAGATAAACTCTTATGAGAATCCTAGGTTTTGCCTAGTTTGTCACGGGTTCAAACAAGTTTTATCATGATTACCATTACTTGGCAGTGCTCGAAAAGGCTGCTTTTTACTCACAAAGTTTTATGAAGTGTTTAAGGGAACCTAAGATGAAGATTCTAGGTTTGAGCCCCAGCGGAGTCACCAGAAATGTTGGTACCCTATAATCAGCAAGATTGGCAAAAGTCCGACTGCAGGGAGAACATCGTTTCAACCACTTTGGGATTCTAGGATCTAGCCCTCCTGAATCCGGAGAGGGATCTCTCCAATAAAGTGCAAAGATAGATTTATCTTTAAAAGCTTTTGGTGTAATGATATTAGGCTAGTTATGAAGGCCGAGGGTTTTGTTTCGTTTTGGATGGTTGAGCATGATTATCATTTGAGGGGAGGTTATAAGTGGAAAGAGTTTCAAAGGTGTGAAGTTGCAAGCAATCAAAGTAATCTTTGGCCAAAAAGATAGATAATCATTGGTTTTAGTCCATTGGGCTATGGAGTCATAATAAGGTTTAATTGAAACAGCAAGGGGCAAGAGTGGTCCATGGGGCAAGTCATATATGTCTAAGGATCTCTTTAAAGTTTTATTTATGGAATGAAATGATACAACAACAAGGGGAAATAAACAAATGAATAACAAAGAGCAACCCAGGATCCGGTAAGTACTTTGAAACTAGCCAGCCTTTGATATACTTTCAATAGAAAACATTTAAAACACAAAGGGGAAACTTGAAGGCAACTGTTGGAGAAGAAACTAGCGTGTCGGGCTCACCACAAAACCTCTCCTGGCTCTACTTCACTTGGTAACTTTCAAGACAAACACATAAGGTAACAAATAATGGTCTAAGATCTGGTAAGTACTTTGAAACTATCCAACATTCAACACATTCCCAGGGAAACTTTCAGACAGTCTTTGGAAAAAAACTAGGACCAGGGCTCACCATATCTTCCTTAGTTCATCTCTACTTAACATGAACAGAAAATAACATTTAAGAATAATATTTAGCTAAGACAGGAGGACGAGGGAACGCCAACAATCCTACTGCTTAAACTGAATTAGATCATTCCCAAATAACACATATTGGATGAAAACATTTAGATAAAGATTTTCAGTTAGAGAAGGGCACTGATGTAAAACAAATCCTAACTCTATGCATGATATTCTTTATCCAAGAAGATGGACAAAGTGAAAACAGAAATAAAATAACGATTTACAATCAGAAAAACATCACCGTTGACATAGAACAGGATCCCATAAATCAGCTTTTATTGATGCTTCAAACCAGTTACAGCTTTAAGTCTAGTGTTTCAGGTTAGCAATCATCTTCACTACTCAGCCTAACTATTCTATCACAAGCAGAGCTTCAAGAGCCAGTGAACACTATTTACAAGTAGAAGTCTCAAGCTCAACTATATTTCAAAGTTCAGCAACCAACATTTTCTCATCTTCTATAGAAGTAGTTATAGAAGAATGAGGAGGTGGGATCTGATAAAAGATCTCCCAGGGCAATAAATACAGTTGAATGACTTCTCGGCCTTTGATGGGATTAATGGAGAAGTGTACAGATATTCTCACTGTATTAATTGATTTATATTAAAGATTAAGCTCGGTGGGAGCTTTTGTTGACTTTTAAGGCTTTGTGTCGTGTTATAGTAACTCTGCTGATATTTTTTGCATCAAGTTCGTTGGCAGAATTAATTTTTTGGCTGTGCTGAGACAAATATCTTCTTTCTGTTTAATAACTTCGGCCTCTGTTGAATGTTTTGAGGCAACAAGTGGCTTTGTGGTAGCTGAGAGGAATCAATTGGCCTCTGATGTGGCAGTGGAGGCCTTTCTGTCTGATAAACACTTATTATTTTCTTTAACTGTGTTTTAATTTGGAGGACTAGGCTTCTGATAATCAATCTTAGCCGTAATCCCCCCAAATTTGTCTTCAATCTTATGTTCTGCTGCATTTCGTCTTCGACACTGATACTCTTTTAATTTAATCAAATAACATTGTGTCTTGTTGATGTGCAGGGCTGCACAGGGCTCATATGGCATCAATTCCCATGAAGCTTTGACGAAACGTGGCGTAAAACCCTTTGGAATGATCTTCCCTTTAAATAAACAAAGCTCTGAGGATCGTCAACCTCGGCTTTATCGTTTCTCTTTAAAATGTTTTGAATTCATTTAAACCTGCAAAAAACACACAATTGTTATGAAATCCTGCGTTTATTGGGTAAACTGCTTCAGAAGGTGTGGGGAGAGAGCATGGCCATTGGATGGCATCATCCAATGGTGTAGATCTGTTTGCGGAGGTCAGAAGGAGAGCAGAGGGATTTTTTAAGTTGTGAACATCGATCTACAGAGATTTGACGGTCAAGATTAATCAGGAAAACATAAAGTGAGGGAGTCACTTTATAAGAGATGGCGAAAATTCGATGAAATAAGGTTAAAAAACCTTTGTTAGGAGGAAAACATATTGAACATAGCCTTTGGGAGCTCGATGTGATCGTGGGCCATCGGATGAGATTGGCCCTATAAGATCAACGGATGAGGAGGTGCGCGACAAGCTCTAATGGAAAGAGGGAAAGTGGTTTCGAGGATGGAAACCATTGTTTTCGCGCGGAAGAAAGGCGGGTAGGCAGTTTTGCCTTTTGGAACGCGATATGCATCCCCACCCGACACATGGCATCATAAAACCACCCATATCGTGTGCTCTTTGAGAAATTATCTTCCTCGCTAAATTTACGTGACTTGAGATGGGGGTCGTCGGATCTGGGGTCTTAGATCCGACGGTAAAGAATGACCGTGATATGGATTAGATGTGCAGGTGGAAGTAAAGGGGGTGGTTTTATTATGGGCCGTCAGATCTGAGATGGACGGCTAAGATTAGCTCTGAAGGGAGGCAAGACCCATACAGCTGGGATTAAATCTTGGGGTTGGACGAAATAATAACAAAGCGGAGAAAGGGTGAAGGAGGACCGTTGATCTGCAGAGATCAACGGCCACGATGGGCCAGAAAACATTAGAATGCAAGGCACATGAAATATAACCAAAGTTATGAGGTGCGATCTGGACCATATGATTTGGACACGTGGATGGCCCAGATGAAATCGGAGATCAGAGATCGGCGAGGCGGAGAACTTGTAATGGGCTGATGCGATTAGCTGTGGGCCATTGATCTGCAGATCAGATCGACGACGGAGATTTCTTCGGGGAATCGCCAATCGGGAGGTGGCATAAAATGTCAACAGGCCAATGAAAAATTCTGATGCCATTTTGAGCAGGCCATCGGATTGGCCAACGATCAACGGTGGAGATGGGTTTGGCCAACAAACGAGCGGGACCCCTTATAATATATGAAAGCCAAAAAATTAAAATAAAAACAAACGTTTTATATACATCGGGCGGGTTTATATAATGTGGTTTGGTGCCCGTCTGTGAGGCCCAGGTCTATATGGAAAACAAAAGGCCCGAGGCCTAAATATGAAAAGGGCCTATCGCAATCGGAAGGTCGGGCCTTCGGGCTTTTCAATCTAACCATTCGGAATTTTTGTAATGTGATTTGCACTTGGGACTTTAACTCTTAGTCCCGGGCGAAGTTATATGGAGTAAAAATCGAAGGGGGCGGAGTTTTAACAAAGGGACTCAATCACATTGGAAGTTTTGATGCAGGTTTTTCAATCTACCCATTTTTTCATTTAAAAAAACATAACTCCGGCGCATTTAGACCAAACTTTGGAAAAAGTGAGTTTATGACTTTACAAAGGAAAATATCAATCGGGAATGGATTATATAATGCTTTTAGCGCCCAACTACGGGCACTCGGGTTATATGGAGTGATAATATGATCGAGGGATATAAGCACAGGGCTTAATCGCATCAGAACTTTTGTCATGGCACAAAGACTTGTGCTCTTGGATTTTTGCGATGCGATAAGCGCTTAAATGGCTTAGCGCCTGGTTCTAGCACCAGGGCATATAATGGGGAAGTGGTTAGGACTTAGCCGAAGGGGTCTTAAGTCTGTAATACAAAAAACGTATTTTTTATGAAATTTTTCCAAGTTTTCAATGGATTTGGGGGTTTCGGCAGAGTTAAAAAAGGAGTTTTAAACTCTGTAAAGGGGATTTTATAAAGGGGGAAATGGAACAAAGGGAAAATAGAGGAATTTTATGAGGAAAAATGGAGGCAAAATTAAGGTTATTTTTGAGGTGGAGGGAAGGGAAAAATGGGTTTTGCAGCAGTATTTTCTCTATGGAATCAACAGAACTTTTGAGTTTAAAATGGAAACCGCAGTGAAGGTTGAACCAAGGTATGATGTCTTCATGAGTCTTCAAGAGATAACACTTTTTGCAATAAAATTTGTTCCTGAAGACTCCAAAAAATGTATTAGCCACCATTTGATATGACAAATTTTATTGGTGGCTAACACTTTTCTCAACTCTTAAAACATGAAAAGGTAAAGTTTTTTCAATGTCATAAAATTAATTACCCACGATGACACGCCCATTAAATTTATTTTCTTGGCCGGTTCATGAGTGACTCCTTAGTGATTGTTCTTAAAGCATCGAATTTATCATCTCTTTTCTCTCCTTCTCTTTGAGACAAACTCATCGTGGCGGAACCACCCATTTCATCGTCCTCTTCATTACCTCGTACCTCATAGTGAAGAGCCTCCCACTAGAGTTTCTTCGGAGACACCTTAGTATTTTGGGACTCAAAACCTTGAAGGTACTATCCTCCCAAGCGTTCAGCCTCTCACCACTTAATCTCCCATTGAGGAGCCGTTTGACATCAACTGGCAGCACCCAGATGCTTTTTTCTTTTTGAGAGAAGATCCCCCTCAACGCTCGGGTTAGCCCATGACACCTTTATCCAATGTTTTTCCATCTATCGCCCACCAGTTGTTCCCTGACAGGTATCCATCTAATATGGATGCCTCAAGTACTATTAGTGGTGAAGAAACTTTTGTATCAACGGGAGAATATCAGTTCCCTCCTGACGATTTTCCTCATGTGATGACTCAGCCTTCCTCTCAACCTTCATCTCTCCTAGCTGGTTATTGTTCTTTGGGTCAAATAATCTCTGATGTTGCATCTTTGTACCAGAACCTGCTATGGTTAAGTATGGCGGCTCCTTCTACAGGTTTGTTTGTGTCGAGTTCATCCTCTTCGATTTCCATTTTTTCGATGATGGTTACATCTTTCCCAACCTAGCCCACTGTTTGTGTGCCTTCCTCCACACCATCTGCTAGTGTGATTCCATCATTTTTGTCTTCTTCTGTTGTTCGTGGGATGCATCCTAATGCTTCCACGATGTTTGTTGGGCCCGTTGTGGATCACAACCTCACGTGTTAAGATTCCATCAACCTATTGGTAGTACGCTTATCTCTTCTAATCCTATTATGGGAGGTTTTTCATATTACCAGTATATGATGGCTATTCAGCACTAGAATTACCTCCCCTATGGTTCTCAGCAGATTCCAACTCAAGTAAATCTACCACAATACTACGATGAACATGGGAATCATGTCTATTACCATGGCCCTCTTCCACAAGGTCCATTGTTTGTCAAACACCACAATTTACGGTTTGCCCAAGCCAGTTTACATATCAACATGGACAACCCTATTAAGGAAAACCTTCAGTCCAACAGGGACAACCCTACAGTCCTACTGGTAAACCTCATATTCAACAAGGAGCACCTTATGCTCCTCAAGGGAAAACCTATCCACCTCAGGGAAAACCTTTCATGCAACAGAACTAGCCTTATGTTCAGCAAGGCCCATCTCTTGTACAAAAATGCCAACCCTCTACTGGTCAGCCAAGTCAACCTGGTGTTCAGGGACAACCTGGCTTATCTCGAGCATCAAGTCAACCTGGTTTTTAGGGGAAACCTGGTTCAGTTCCTTCAGGCCAACCTTTTATTCCTCAAGGTCAACCTTCGATGGTACAAGGTCCACCCTAAGGCACTGCTTTCATTTTGCAACAAAATTCGTATGTTTCTCAAGCTGGACCTTAGTGGTTCACTCAGAATCAGTACCTTGGTCCTCAATCTGTTTATGGGTAGAATTATCAAAATTATATCCCCTATGGAAAAAATCCTTTGGGACAAAACATATGGGCTCAAAATTTCTCCCGACCTGGTTGGAACCACAACGATGGTCTTTATCAAAGGCTTGCGATGCCTTCCAATCCGTAATTTCCATCCTTGCTATGCTATAGTTTCCTGATGTGTCGAAGTTAACGAATGATCCTATTCTTCATAATCCGTATTGGCCCCCAGTTCCCACCAAGATTCCTGGTGATTGTCCCAAGTTTGAAGCCAAATCTGGAGAAGACCCCTAGGCGCATGTTATGACATACCACCTATGGTGCTCCTCTAACTCCTAGGTTGATGATTCTATTCATTTACATCTTTTTCAAAGGATTCTCACTAGTTCCACTACAAAATGGTACATTGAGCTCTCTCGTGGCATCTTTCAAGATTTCAACTCCCTTGCAATGGCATTTCTCACACACTTTCAGCTACCAGTTCGTTATCAAACTGGAACACACCTCCTAACATCCTTGAAAAAAGATCGTGTCACCCATATCTCCAATAATATTCATGAATGGAGGCGGCATCGTCGTTTGATCAATTTTGAAATCCCTGATCAACTTCTGACTGATTGGTTCACTACCTCTTTTATCAGTTTGAATGCTAAGGACATCACTATTCGTGCATTTTTTACTGAGGAGCAAGCCATCGCTCGTGCCCAGTTCTCGATCTCGTGTACTCTCAATCTGGAACACTTTATGAACTTGTGCCCGATGCTCCATGCCCTAGAACTTCCAAAGCACTGACAACACCATCCGTTGACGGTATCATTGGTTATGTGTCTCAGAATTCCTATAAGTATTCTCCCAATTCTGCGAAGTAGAAATCTAGTTCTTCCACCGATACTACTTCTTAGCCACCTCCTAATCCTAGAAAGACTGCGGAAATGAATGTCTTCTAGTCCACCTTGGTGGATAAAGCTTCCAAAGGTAAGAAGAAGGGTAAATTCAAGGCCAAATCCGATACCCCAAAGCAGGATTCTCCTAAAACCAATACTGATGATGGCTCGAAACGTAAACTGAAGTATCCTTGTATGACATGTGATGATGAGCATTACACCAAGGACTATCCATGATGGGCCGAGGTGAGTCAACTGCTCAAAGGCACTCAAGGAACTTTATCTGTTCTCAAAGAACCATTCCCATCACAAAAAATTCAAATGGTGGAACAACCTCAGTCCTTCGCCCCTTTTGGCTCTCAAGTTTTCATGATGAATGGTGATGCACCATACATATTGCTACCAGATCGAAATATTATACCAAAATACGTCAGGCAGTAGGGAAAGAGATTGTTGATGGTTCTCCTCCCCTTCCGGCTTCTGGCCCCCTTCACATTGAAAGGCTTAGTCCTGAGCCCGTTGTACGACCGCCTTCTAAAGTTGTGCTCTGTAAGTCCTCCTCCAACCTAAACGCCCATGTCACGCAACATTACAGTATTGTTGAGGATTTGGCTCAAGAATCGTCCGCTATGTCCGCATTGGAGGTGCTTCAGAGTGTCCTTCACAACGGAATTCTTTTCTCTCTGCTATTAGAGGGGTTTACCCTACCAATTCAAGCCTTATCACTTTTAATCTGGAAAATTTTGTTCCGCGTCTCCCTCACCAGCTTTCTTTGATTATCCAAGTTGGGCTTAATGGTAAGAATATCCATCGAGCAGTCATGGACGAAGGTGCATCTACTTGCATTATTTCCATTGCATTCTAGAAATCCATCAGTTCTCCAGCCCTTACTCAGTCTACAAATTCTTTAGAAGCCTTCGATGGAAGGGAATCTCACCCTCCTGGTGTCCTCACCCGCTAACCTATAACGTTGGAAGGAAAAATGGTTAATGTCGAGGTTGAAGTCGTTGATGCCAAGCTCAATTATAATCTTCTCTTCGGTCGCAGTTGGAATCACACCATGCTATGCGTACCATCCACTCTCTTTCATGGTCTTTGTTTCCCACACGAAGGAAATATCATCATTGTCAATCAGCTATCCTTTTTCACTTCCACCTTCTCTGAGAGCAACATTCCATACATAGATAGTACTCCTATGCCTTATGAAAGTGTGGGTTTGGGACTTTTAAAATATCTCACCCTTATGGGTCTCTTTTCTCTTCCTCCACCCAACACTACTCAGGTCAATATGATCTCCACATCTTCCAATCCATGGATCATCCCTTTGCCTGAGCAGGTTGATTCGTTTGGTGATGTGATGTCATTAAGCCAAATAGAAATTGATTATTGGGAAGTTTTCTTGGCTTCAACTCCTCCTCCTGATCATCCTCCTTCGAGTGTGTCTCTTGACACATATTCTCAATCCCCTTGGCTTGGTGCTTTGTATTCCCCTGATCCCTTGAATGAGACGTTCCCAACTGATGAAGCCATCGTGGAAACCATGTCTCTTGATAATCATCATCGTTCCTCCCTTATGCCTGGCCTTGGGCCATATCTACTTGTCTTGAGAATTTTTCTTCCCAAGATCCTTCCCATCCACTTCAAATGCCTATATTGACACATGAAGTTTTTGCAGAAGGAAATATGGGGAATATTACTTAGGAAATGCCTATTGACATCTCCATTAAATTGGGGGTGGCTGAGAACATCCATATTGGGGTGACCTATTCTCCTGATGAGATCGAGGTCTATACTAGCCTCTTTCAAGAGTTTCGAGATGTTTTCTCTTGGTCCTATGAGGAAATGCTTGACATTTATCCGAGTATAGTCATGTACGAGATCCATACTTATCCTGATGCGAAACCTATTTGCCAATGCCTTCGCCCCATGCACCCTAGAAAGGCAGTTTCCATCAAGGGAGAATTTGAAAAAAAATTCAAAGTAGGCTTCATTTATCTGATCCCATTGATAGATTGGGTCTCTAACATTGTCCCTATGGATAAAAAGTAGGGTACTATTCCCGTATGTGTGGATTATTGCGATATCAATCGTGCTTGTACCAAGGATAACTATTCCACTCCCTTCATCGACTAGATCATTGACGAATATGCTAGGAGCGAGATATTTTCACTTAAGGACGGGCTCTCTGGTTACAACTAGATCAACATCCTACCAGCTGATCAATATAAGACTGCCTTCATCTATCCATGGGGCACCTTCGCATATAAGAAGCTCCCTTTTGGCCTTAAGAATGCTAGTGTGACATTCCAACATGCAATGTCATATGCTTTTCATGATATTAAGCACATTGTTCAACCTTACCTGGCTGACCTTCCGACTCATTCTGATAAGCATAAGGATCACCTGAAACACCTTCGTCAAATCTTTCTTTGCTGTAGATGCTACAACATTTAGCTTAATCTGCACAATTGTATCTTTTGCGTCGATTCCGGTAGACTCCTTGGGTTTTTCGTTTCTAAGGATGGAATTCGTCTCTATCCTCTTAAGGTTGAAGCTATTGTTAATCTCCCCTCCCCTTCCTCTTTACATCGGTTGCATAGTTTGCAATAGAAAGCTAATTTCTTGTGTCGTTTTATACCGAAATATGTTGAAGTAGCCAAAGGTTTTCTGCGATTTTTTAAGCAAGGTGTCCTATTCCTTTGGGATGATATTGCCCAAAAATATTTCGATGCACTGAAGACTTTTCTCGTCAATGCTCCTCTTTTGCGTCCCCCGAATTATCATCGCGACTATTCACTCTATTTGGCTGCCTCTTTTAGCACTATTGCCATGGTTCTGGTACAGGACGACGATGATGGTGATGATAATTTCATTTATTATTTGATCCGCAATCTTCTCGACCCTAAAATACGTTATGCTCATGTAGAGAAATTTGCATTGGTAGCTGTTCAAGTCGTCCAACATTTTTGCCATTGTATTTTTCTCCACACGACAACCGTGATTTCTGATTGCAACCCCATGAACTTTATTTTAACTCAACAATTGTTGGAGGGAAAATACTCCAAGTGGATAGTGATCCTCCAAAAGGTCGATTTGGAATTCACTACTGCCAAATCAAAGAATTCATTGGTTTTTTCCGATTTGATCTGCTCTTTATCTTCTATCTTTGCTCCCTCTGGTTCTGAGGAACGCATTCCATATGACACTCTTTTCCTAATTAGCACCGTTGATCGATGGTATGGTGATATCATTTTTTATCTCTAGACTTCCACCTTCCCATATGAGTTGACGAAAGATGTTTGTCGACGTATCCGTCATCATTCGCAACCATATTGCATAGTCAGAGATACTTTATACCGCATCAGAGCGCATTCCATTCTCCACCAGTGTTTGACCCTCGAGGAAGATGAGAAGTCATCAATGACTGCTATTCTAGCACATGTTGCAGTCACATGTATGGGCATGCCACTGCTAAAAAATCCTTCATGCTGGATATTTATGGCCTACCATTTTCAAATATTGTATCCTCGCTATCCGTAAATGTCAGGAGTGCCAAATATACCAGTGCAAGATGTGTGTGCCACCTGCTCACCTCCATCCCGTCATTACCATTGGTCCCTTTCCAAAGTGGGGTATCGATTTTATGGCATGTAACCCTCGCTCGGCTGGGAGGCATAGTGATATTATCTTAGTCGTGAACTACTTCACTAAATGGGCCAAAGCAATGCCTACACTCACAACTGACGGTAAGATAACCACCAAATTTATTTTCAATCATGTGATTACCAGGTTTGGTGTCCCTCAAGACATTGTCACTGACCATGGCTCCCATTTTCTCCATTATATGATGGCTGAGTTGATTTCCAAGTTGGGTCTACGTCACGATAGCTCAACGCCATACTACCCTCAGGCCAATGGCCAGGTTGAAGTCATGAACAAGGTTTTAGTCACCATGCTTCAGTGTACGATTGGGATGCACAAGTCCAATTGGCATCTCATTCTGTTTTCAGCTCTCTGGGCTTACCGAACCTAGGTGAAGGATGCAACCAGATTCACCCCATTTCAGCTTGTTTACAGTCTGGAATCTACCCTTCTGATTGAATGTGGAATTCATTTCCTCAAGATAGCTATCAAATTACTGCTTAACACCTCGCCAGAGGAAGAATAGCTTCTATATTTGGAGAGGCTTGATGAAACTCGCCGCTTTGCTGCTCTTTTCATAGAAGCACAGAAAAATCGGGACAAAGCCCACTTTGACTAGATATTTTCCCCTCGTACCTTCGTAGAAGGAGACTTAGTCCTCTTGTATGACCAAGCTCATGATAAGCTGGGGGCAGGTAAATTCAAACCCATATGGCATGGGCCCTACATCATCAAGCGTGTTTTGTAGAATGGGGCCTATGAGCTTATTTACTATGAAGGCTATCCCTTGGATCAACCTAGAAATGGGATGTATCTCAAAAAATATTATGCATGAGTTTCTCATGCATGTCCTTTTGTACATAAGTATTTTTTCAATTTTGTACATTTTTTGGCTTGGTGTGCTTTACGAGCAGTTTTTCCTGCTTATTATGTCTTTTCTTACTGTGCAAATGTCTGTCACTCCTGATGTCAGTTTCGCTGACGGTGCCTCCTGCAGTACTCAGAATTTATCCTTCACGGTTTGGGTGATTTATGATCCTAACGATGAGTCGGTAGACCTTCAAGGTATTTGTCTAGGACAAACAACCAACAATGTCACTGAATACAGTGTAGTCATTGAACTCCTAACTGAAGCTATTTCTCTCGACATTCATGAATTAATTGTAAACCTAGACTCTTAGCTTGTTGTTCTCCAACTCAATGGGCATTATTTTGTTAGAAACCCTGAAATTTTAAGGATGTATTTGCTTGTTCGTTTGTTAGAAAGGAATTTTGATTATATCACATATCAACATATTCCCAGAAGAATGAATACGTTAACTGATGCAGTAGCCAATATTTTGTTAGATAGACATTTGCGAAATTCGTAAAAGCAATCATCATTACATAGTAAGATTTAGAAAGGAATATATATATATATATATATATATATATATATATATATATATATATATATATATATATATTTTTTTTTTCAGCACAAATCTTACTATGTAATGATTGCACAGTGTATATCTAACACAATATTGATTACAATATATATCGATTGTTTTCATCCATGTGTGCATCACAGTTCAAAAAAAATATGTGTTTTGATTACATCCCGAGACATCATGTCTCTAAAAAATATGCAGAAATGAAACCTAGGCGTCTAGTCCACATGGTGCTCATGATAGCACGTTACTGCACGTACGACCCGCCTCACTAATCAGTGGATGTGATTATACACTCCTGCAGTGTGCCTCTTATAAGCACGAGGAACATCCTCGAATCTCACATAATCTGAGATCCCACTTATGAGTCCCTCCAAGTTGCGCTCGATCTCTTCTTCCTCACTTGCCTCACCATCAGGGGCCGCTTCGAAATTGCATAAGACCCTCCATGCTATGGGGGACATCCCTGCAGGTCTCTCTAGGCCAACATCTGCAACACATGAGTAAATATCAGAACACATATAAAAAAAAAAATCATAATGCTCATAAAAATCAAAAAATGAGTTTTTACCTAAATTCTCGTGCCAATCATCTCCTTCTGGGAGTGGAAGGTCCAGATCACCCATGAAGTCGGCACTGGTGTATGGTCAATACTCTACCACGATGAGCTGTCGGCGTAGCCAGTCAAAAAATTTTGGTCTCCATGACATGTGTTGACCACCTCCTGATCGAGGCATCAACTCTGCCCAACGGACCATCTATGGCTCTCATGTTGGTGGTATAGGTACTATCACCTCCTGGCGTTGGAATATCAACAATTGTTCCAAGATGAATGGTATAAGGATGGACCCGTATCCAAATTTTTTCAGCTTACCATTCTTGCATTTGGTTAACTGATTTTTTAAGTTGATTGTCACTGCTTATGCCCAATTGAAGATGGTTGGAGCCATGCAATCTATGAAAAGTTGAAGCTTTTCCTTTGTAGCTTCATGGGGAGCCTGAGATCTAGTGGCCAGAGTTATAGTATGTAGCACTACCCTCAATACCAAGTCAAGCACTGTCTAAATGTCTATTTTTCCGCTCTTGGATCCTTTCTTTGCTCTAGGAAAGGCTCTATCTATTAGCATGCCCATGCTCTCTCCAAGGGCCCAGGTACCTGTCAGCAATGGTTTCTCTCCCCTCCATAACAATCCAATTATGAAATAAATGTCGAAGACTTCTATCTCCAGCTCTTGGTCATGAATCATGAATCTTTCCTCATCAGTGTCCCAGACACTAATCAAGTACTTCAATAGCTCTAGCTGAGCTCTTAAGCAAGGCTTCATGAAGAATTTCAGGAGCCCACAATTCCTTCGGGCTTCCATGCATGCATTATTTCCCATGGCCTGTTCATACTCTTCCCCATGCTCTCGCTCTTTCCACTCTATGACCATCTTAGCCACTGATTTCTCTGCAAAAACCACAATTGGAGCTCCCATTAGCCATAAGATTGAAGCATAAGCCATTTGAAGCAGAAATTTTGAAGGAAATCTTGAAATTTTTTGGCCGCAGTCTTCAGCACTACTATTTTGCAAACAACAATGCCGATTGGCACATCCCCATTCAAACTTATCAGGGTTGGGCGCGACTCCGTGCCCGGAATTTGCGCTGAATGTCGTGACCAAAATTTTGCAAAACTTCCCCAAAAATGCATCAAACCACGATAACAAAGAATGAGAAATAGCTTAAAATGTAGATGAAGATCAGAGCTCATACTTGGAGAAAATGGATTTGAAAATGACCTCTAGGATTGCCTGTTGTTAGCTCCGCAAGTTCACAGTAAAAAATGGTAAAAATGCTCACAAGAAGCTGAAAAGGTAAAAAGTGATTTTTTTTACTATTTTCATTATTTTATAACCTTTTCTAAACCCTAATTAGGTTTTTGTCCATATTTTTTTATTTTTTTATTATTTTATCTCGAAAAACGGGTTTTAAGTTTGTTTCTTGTGTAGCAACAGTTCCTAAAATTGACGACGATGAAGAAACGAGTTGTATTTTATTACTTTTTCAGACTCGGTAAAAACATGAAAAAGTCAGCCCCTGGAGTCATCTTTCAACTCTTTTCTAACTCTCAAAAATTGAAAAGATTGTCGAGACTCTTTTCGTTTTGAACTTGTTGAAGGCTGCGAAACGTCATTTGCCTAGTATACGTTTACCCCTTTTTCAGGCTGGGATAGATTATTTACGAAAATAATACCTTCGTCGAACATGGCTAAGAGGTTCCCTCAAATATTCTTTTCTACCTTTTCGGGTATGTGAGTCTACTTACGAAAAGGGACCCACTGGAGTTTTCTTTTTTGCTTCTTTTCAAACTCTTTAAACATGAAAAGACGTCGAGTTTTCCCTTTGTCAGACTCATTAAAACTAAACGACATCGGATCCTGTCATCATGACGTTACTGAGTTCCTCCTTCCTAGGGCTCGTAAAATGTACTAGGATGGATTTTTCTGAAGGAAAAACTTACATGACAAGAATATGCTATCCCCTTCAAGCTTGTTTCCAAAAATAATTGGGGTACTCACCAGAAATGGTGGGGGAAAATGGAACCAGTTCTTAGTTGTGTCGGCAATATGTCACTCTTGAACATGACACTTGTTTGTAGTTCATGTCAGGTTGGGGACATCCCATATTCATCATTTTTCCTCCATGGGTTTGGGTTATCCATTTTGACCTCTCATCTGCTTTTTGCTTCATCACTATGACCTCAAATCCTTTGATGTCAAGTACTGCCAAATTTCGGAGTCATGTCACCAATATGTTGATGCAGGAGCATTCTTCAAAGCTTATAAGATCCATGAGTCTTATTTCACATTTACTAAAAGGAGTGAGTTCCCTTAATCATTTTATTTATTTTCCTACGTTTAGTTGAGTTTTAGGAAATTTAATTGTAAATTGATATATGGAGAATATGTCGTGAGTTGTATAGATCTTAGGGATGAGTGAGTAATCCTAGGAAGAGTGAGAATTTGAGGGATTCAAAGTCTAAATTATGATTTGGTTGAGAAAAAAATGGATCTGAACTGAATTGGTTCATGAATCCTTTTTTGTATAAATTGTAGCTTTTCTAAAGCATTAAAAGGGGAGACCCAAGTAAGCGAGGAAAAGAGTGATTAAGGTAGGTGTAGGGTTTGAGAGTGACAAAAACAGAAGTCATAAAACTGATGTAATCAGGTCAAGAAAGGTTGAGACTCTGTAATTTCATTTTGAATGAATAATTAATTGAAGTATGGTGTGAAATCATCATTCAGATGCAAATGGTTATTTCAAACCCTGTGTAATTGTATTTCAAGAGATCGGGTTAATTCCTTTTTGTATAGCTTATTCAGAAATCTTTGAATCATATATGTTAATGCCTTCAAGCATTAATAGTATTGTTATCCATTTACGATGAGTACAGAGTGTTGCATTAGATCTAAGCCCTTAACCTTTAAATTCCTATAACAACCCTTTTTAGTTTCGTGGCTAAATTTTATTGGAACCTGGACACGACGAGTATCACGGTGGAACCCCGAAGTGGTTTTCTTCAACCGGTAAGTGGTTATCGTGTATATTAGAGGCAGTAAGTGGTAAAGTTTTTTTTCAATGCGATGGAACGAGGTGTTGACACGTCGCGTTCGACAGTAATGGGAAACTACCCATATCGCTCACTTTGAACTTGTTATCCCTCGCGCTAGTTGGAGTGCGATATAGCGCTATGATCGTTGGATCCTAGCAGAAGGAATCAACGGTTATTACTTCATATGATGTGGGACCACAAATATAAAAGTTAGCGTATTGCTTGATTAATGCACTAATTTTGTAATGTTCCTAAAATAGCTTCAGCTAATTGGAACATTAATTTTTCCTTGTTTATTTTTGCGTTTCATAATTGATGAATAAATTGTAAAGGAGGACATGTAAAACTCCTAAAAACCAAGAATAAATCAATGCCTATGTGAACAAAGACATATCTGGGCTATGTAAATTATATCTGCAGGTGTGAAAGGGTCTAAATCACAAGAGGGGATCCTATTTTACCAAGTCAAACATCGCAGTCTAGATGCATTGAACCTCTTTGAGGGACAGTGTAGTTCTAGAAGGAGGTTGTAATGTGAAAAGGGTTAAGTGATTCAAGGTGGTTTAGGGTTTGGAAAGACTCCTACCTTATAAAATGAAGAGGAGGGAAGCAAGGAAAGGGTTGTTGAAGATATTATTTCTGAAGGTCTGTCTGCTTAGACATCCCTTGTTGGGCATTCCTGTTCAAGAATCCCACCTCCTTCCTTGAGCAGTTCTTGGAGGATAATTGTGCTAAACTTGTCCACTATCAGGCTTGGGAAAATTTTCACCTTACATTATAGCACTGTTCATGTTGAGAGTTGAACTGTCATGTGAGTTGCAGCAAGTGGAGATCTAGATTTTCTCAGATCTAGATGATAGCAGTGGCTCTTCTTAGTAAGTGTGTCATTTAACCTCCTGAAGGAGTTCATTTGCTGAGTATAATTCAGATCCACATCTTGGCATCAGGCCATATCATCTTCAGAAGCTACAGCACTGTTTCTCTCCCTAAGACAGCGTTATTTTCATATCTACAGCTGCAGGGTGTTCTGCTTGCATTTTGGAGGAGAGGTCTCCGGTGATTGGATTCATCCTTCACTGTGGTGATCCATAGATTGGCCAGCCAATATATGTTCTGTTTTATATATGATATTCTACATGTTCATGATTCAGTGATTTTCTGAATCATTCTGCAGATCTGCATTCTTAGATCTCAGATCTACTTCCGGTGCTTCATGTTTTGAGCAAAACCCTAAGGGGAATGTATAGATCAGCTTTTCTTGTACATGGATCTATATTGGATCTAAATTTTTATGTACAGTTATGATCTATATCTGAAGAATTAATAAACTACTGCTTCATCACTATAAATCACGTTGTCATGGTTATGCAGTCTTTTTACATGGTTGTAGCACCTCTTTCTTGAGGATTTCTTCTATATTCTTTCATCCTTCTTCTGTAAAGTGTATGAGTTATGCCCCTAATATTATTTGTGAAATTTCAGACCTTATTTTAGTCATACCCTTCAGAAAATCACCCTCACATTCTTCAGTAAATTTCTGCATACTTCTAGTCATGGGAAATCAGGGTTTTCTACCCTAGTTAGGAAAGGAGGAACTGTTTAACATAGAAAAACTTTTTTTTTTTTGCTGAAATTCGACATGGCAGTCCCTCATAACCCTAGCTGTTAGATCCAACTGCTTTCCCATATTATTTTTACGTAAATCTATTAATACACTTGTTTTAGGGCCAAAATCATCACTTTTCCCCATCTTTTTCTTTATAAAATGATATATAAGGGTGCTGATGCATAATTTATTGAAGGTTAAGTGATTTTGTGTCTGTATATGACATATTTCAATAGCTCCACATTGGTAATAACTCATATTATTCCCAATAGTGTCGTTGTTCCAGTTTTGGAACATTATAGTGGTATCGAAGCAAGATCTTTGGCTCAGCCTGTGGCTTCAAGCCAAAGTGTTTTTCAGAAAGGAGCAAGGTTATAATTATGAATAATATTGGTTTACTCTCATCAGCTCTCAGATCTAAGAAGAACATCTCCAAGGAGGTTGAAAGAGAAGAGGAAAGGAGAAGCAATGAAACTCCTAGAAAGTTTCAAGAGCAGAAAGACCTTCTGATCAGATCTAGAAGATCTATACATGAGGAAAATTCTAAATCCTCATCTCATGGATATGTGCACTCAGCCATATCACCAAAGTTTCAGCGTTCTGTCTATGATTTCTTCATGAAGAGGAAGAAAGGAGGTGTGCCTAAGAAAGAGACTCTTAGAGAGTATTTGGAGGAGTATGAAGCTCAATCCAAGGAGTTCAAAAATGACTTGAACTTCCAAGGGTTCTGCAAGTTCAAGGAGGAGCAGCATGGCAAGGGTAGATTCTATCTATCTATCTTTGATGGATCACCTAAATGTCCAGTCAAGGTTTGGGTGGAGGAGTCATTAGGGGAATTTTGAGGTCTAAAATGGGCCTCCTAAGAAAAATGTACAACAAAAATCAACTTTATAACAATCAATAGGATTCAAGATGATGATGTTAACCATGGGGGATGATTTACCATTTTTTAAATAAAAGGGTAAAAATAATAAAAAATAATAAAATAATAAAGCTACTTTTTCAACTCGTATTTTCAACTTCTCTCCCAAAATTTTTACTCAAATTTCGAGTGGGAGTACTCGTTGGATGCAAAAAAAATTTCCTCATCCAACGCGTACCCTTGTTGCATACTTTCGATGAACTCTACTACACAAAAAATGAAAAATACATAAAAAAACATGATTGTAATCACGTTTTTTTATGTATTTCTCATTTTTAGTGTAGTAGGACCCATCAAAGGTATGCAACATGGGTACTCCTTGGATGAGGAATTAAATTTCGCATCCAACGACTACTCCCGCTTGAAATTTGAGTAAAAACTTTGGGAGATAAGTTGAAAATATGAGTTGAAAAAGTAGTTTTTTCATTTTTCCCTCTAAAATTTGATGATGTCATCAAATCTTATTTGATTTTTTCCACTATTATTTTATAATTTCCTAAGGAGGCCCATTTTAGACCTCAAAATTCTCCTAATCAGTGGATAACTTTGTGCAAAAACATCAAGTTTCAGAGATTGAAGCCATCAAAGTAGCAGCGCTGAATTTTGAAGGTAAAGCATATGCTTGGTGGTTGTTTGAGTCTTTTTCCTTGAAGAATGCCAATACACCTACTTATTCAAGGTTTATTGAAAGGTTGATAGAAAGGTTTGATGAAGTTTCATGTATATCATCTTTTGTTAACATTGTCAAACCACATCAGATGAATCTTTTGCATGAGTTGGAAGGGTCTATGAATCCAACTCCATTTTTGAAGACTATGGAAGAAGGTGTAAGTTTGTTTGATGCCTTGCCAAGGGCAAGATCTTCATTGAGTGAAGGGCCCTATTTTCAAGAGGAAAGCATGAAGGTTTCTCCTTCAATAGATGACCAAGATCTAATGTCTCTCATTGATGATGGGACAATTTTAGTTATTGAAGAGGAGGAGAAGGCAGGAGATGATAACGCAGTCAAAACAAAGGCACCTCAAGCACCTCATGAAGGTGAATTTGGAGCACTTTCTCCAAGAGAAGAAACTCTTGCACTCATGCAAGGAGTTCCACAAGGTCTCACACAGAGAGCTCTTAAGATAACACACGATCTGCATGTACCATCATTGGCAAATGATGAGATCTTGGAGATAGAAGAAGGAGAAGAGGAGGAAGGTGATCACAAGGAGAAGAACATGAACCCTTCTCTATTTGAAAGCTTTGAAGCACAAATAAGGCAAGAGGACTTATGCATTAAAGGTAGGGACAAATCTGTCTACCTACATCCACATTCTACTATATGCCTTGACACCTCTTTGCAAGGAGGTACTTTGCTAGGAGCACCTCTTGATAGGAGGAAATCTAAAGTGTTCTCTCAACTATGGGTAGCATATTCATACTTGGCTATGGAGGGAGCCTTGGGAGAAGCTAGCACATCTCAGAGAATCTCTCATGAATTCAGAAGAGAGATGAGAAATTTCCTGAAAGGGGTATTGCTAACTCCCACTCAGATATCTGCGCTGAGAGAGGAGAAGTCAGAGATCTGTAATGACATGAGCATGAGGACACATGGAAACTTCATATCTTTTGGGTAGCCCATGATCTCTTCATTCACAAAGAAGATTTCTAAAGATGGAAAGGGGATCCTAACCCTCTTGTATGTATGGGTCAAAATGAGGAAATTTTGGAAGACAAGGACTTTCCAAGGGGAAGTTGATTTACATATGCTTCAATCTTGTCTTGAGCAAGATCAGCTGCAAATGGGGCAGCAAAGAGGAGATTTTGATACTCCCACATGTGATTTTGATATCAGGGATGTCAAATATGGGAGCCATGATATGACAGGGGCAGCATTTCAGACTTCTACAGCGTTGTCATTCTTGGAGAGTTTGGATCCTTATTAGGATTCCCAACTCATGATGGAATTCAAAGGACCTTTTCACATGGGGGATTCTTAAGGGGGAAGTAGTGGATGAAAGGTTCGAGGTGGTTGATGGAGTTATCTATTTTCATAATCTTATTCTTTTGGGATTCCAAACTCAAGGAGGGACTACTTGATGCCATCTATGAAATCTTGCTTTCCAAACCCACTGGTTTTGTCAAAGGATATCATACTCTCTTGGGTGGATTCATATGGGAAGGTTTCAAAGGAGAGGTGCACTCTCACATGAAGATGTGCATGGATTAATTGGTAGAGGAGTAGGAGCATAGCTCTTGGGAAGAGCCATCATTCACATCTCCTTAACCATTGAGTTTGAGAGGGAACTCATCCATGAGTTGCCCCACTAATGTAAAAAAAGTATATAGAGAGGCTTTTTATTTTGAGCATGATCATGTATCTCCTATATGCTTATATTTTTCTAACACTCATTGGCAAGATATGGTGCCAAGATGGGGCACTAAGTATGAGGAGTTTCATGGGCCACTCAAGGCCATGAACTATGATGATGCAGGACATTCCTTGGAGAACCTTGGAAAGCTATTATATTCCTCATGGTGTGATTCTTTTGCACCAATCATGATGTACATTCTCCAAGCATTCCCAAGTCATGAGGCAGCAAACAAGTGTTGGGAAAGGCACTTGTCATATCTTATTCTATGGCAGTTAAGGATAAAACTGCTCTGGTTGCACATGAGGGAACAACTTCCTTCTCATTTATCACACATGACAGCTAGCATGATTCTAATCATGATCCCACAAGCTGAAGATGTCCTTATCTTTGTTGGGGGCATAGTTGGAGGAAAGGTACACTTGTTGAATGTGCCCTTGGGGGAAGGAGTTCCCCATTCTTTTTGCATTACATGCTTCAATAGGAGCATGAGATTTTGTATGGCCACTATGATAGATCACTTGTCTCTTTGTAAAGTGAGACGTATGTTTGTTGGTAACATGCCTCTCATATTTATTGGGGAGGAGTTCTTCTATGGATTGCCAAGTTGGGAGGTGATCCACTTCATTTGGATGATAGCATGAGATGGGAGTCTTTCATGGATTATGAAAATCCCCATGATTGTTATCACTTATATCTTGAGGAGGCCATGGATCAGCAATAAGGTTTCCACAACAACCTTCCATTTCTTCATGATGAGAGCCCTTGGGTTTATTCATCAAAGGCAAACTTGCATATTGAGGAAGGACCATTGGGAGACAAAGGTATTGCAGAAAATTCAGAATAATGGAGGAGACTATTTGATGAGGAGGCCACAAGAGAAGAAGGGGAAGTTTTGTAGCACCCTTGCAGTTGCTTGAGAACAAGCAACATTTGGGAGGGGAAGACTGTAATGTTCCTAAATTAGCTTCAGCTAATTGGAACATTAATTTTTCCTTGTTTATTTTTGCGTTTCATAATTGATGAATAAATTGTAAATGATGACATGTAAAACTCCTAAAAACTAAGAATAAATCAATGCCTATGTGAACAAAGACATATCTGGGCTATGTAAATTATATATGCAGGTGTGAAAGGGTCTAAATCACAAGAGGGGATCCTATTTGACCAAGTCAAACAGCGCAGTCTAGATGCATTGAACCTCTTTGATGGAAAACGCAGTTCTAGAAGGAGGTTGTAATGTGAAAAGGGTTAAGTGATTCAAAGTGGTTTAGGGTTTGGCAAGACTCCTATCTTATAAAAGTAAAAGGAGGGTAGCAAGGAAAGGGTTTTTGAAGATATTATTTATGAAGATCTGTCTGCTTAGACATCCCTTGTTGTGCATTCCTGTTCAGGAATCCCACCTCCTTCCTTGAGCAACTCTTGGAGGAGAATTGTGCTAAACTTGTCCACTATCGGGCTTGGGCTAATTTTCACCTTACATTACAACACTGCTCATGTTTAGAGTTGAGTTGTCTTCTAACTTGCAGCAAGTGAATATCTAGATGATTGTAGTGGCTCTTCTCAGTAAGTGTGTCATTTAACCTCTTGGAGGATTTAATTTGGTAAGTATACTTCAAATCTACATCTTGGCATCAGGCCATATCATCTTCAGAAGCTACAGCACTATTTCTCTCCCTAAGACAGCGTTAATTGCAGATCTACAGCTACAAGGTGTTCTGCTTGCATTTTGGAGGAGAGATCTCCGGTGATTGGATTCATCCTTCACTGTGGTGATCCATAGATTGGCCAACCAATATATGTTATGTGTCAAATATGATATTCTACATGTTCATGATTCAGTGATTTTCTAAATCATTCTGCAGATCTGCATTCTTAGATCTCAGATCTACTTCCGGTGCTTCATGTTTTGAGAAAAACCCCAAAGGGAATGCATAGATCAGCTTTTCTTGTACATAGATCTGTATTGGATCTATATTTTTATGTACATATCTGATCTAGATCTGAATAATTAATAAACTGCTGCTTCAGCCCTAGAAATCACGCTGTCATGGTTATGCAGTCTTTTTACATGGTTGTAGCACCGCTTTCTTGAGGATTTCTTTTGTATTATTTCATCCTTCTTCTTTAAAGTGTATGATTTATGCCCCTAATCTTATTTGTGAATGTTCAGACCTTATTTCATTCATACCCTTCAGAAAATCATGCTCACATGCTTCAGTAAATTTCTGCATACTTCTAGTCATGGGAAATCAGGGTTTTCTAGCCTAGTTAGGAAAGGAGGAACTGTTTAACATAGAAAAACTTCTTTTTTTTTTGCTGAAATTTTACATGGGAGTCCATGATAACCCTAGCTATCATATCCAACCACTTTCCCATATTATTATTACGCAAATATCTTAATACACTCGTTAATCCCATCTTTTTCTTTATAAAACGTTGTATAAGGGTGCTGCTGCATAATTTATTGAATATTAAGTGATTTTGTGTCTGTATATGACATATTTCTGTAGCTCCACATTGGTAATAACTCATATTATTCCCAATAGTGTAGCTATTCCAGTTTTGGAACATTGCAAATTTACCGAAGGTTTAATGTATATTTGAGGTGTGTGTCAATAATTTTGGTTTGAGTGTATAAGTGAAGGTCAGAAAAGAAAGTTGGTAAATTTTGATTAAAATAATTCTGCTTTTAGAATATGAAATGAATTGGGTGTCAAAGTTATAATATATGGTTGGAAATGGGTTTAAATATTGTATATTTTTATTTCAACCGTTGTTGAGAGCATAGTCCTGGGATATGGCGGGGTTTCTAAGATAACCATGCTAAAAATTTTGGGTTAGCTTCTAGTCCTGCACCATTAGTGGTATCAGAGCAGAGACCAATGCTCTGTGGAGGTTTGTTGAGAGATTGAATTTTATTTCCAGCATGTATATAATTTGCATTATAATGGATTCAATAGAGAGGGAGAACAGGACACCAAAGATTTTATGCAAAGAGGATTCTGAGATATTGTAGGTAATGAGAACTTCAGCATTTCATCAAAGGAAGATTGTGGAAATGATTTGAGAAAGACAGAATCAGGTAAATGTTTTGCAGGTTTTAAAAACTTCAATGATATATGTATGAGAGTGCAAAGTAGCAACAAAAGTTTTAGCCAAGTAGCTGTGACAAAGAAGTGAATGAAGAAATTGCAACAAAAATGTTGTAAGGAAATAAAATGAATATGGATGTACTCAGTAAGAAAATAAATTTATTTGAAAGAAGAATTGAAGTGCAGACAACGAAAAGTAAAGTAGCATGTGTATTGTCCAAGCCAGTGGGAGCTCAAAGAGATAAATCATTTAAATATCTCTCAGGTAGGAGTTATATTTTAATGTTTGATTCCATTTGAATTGTTTTTATAAGGAATAGAATGATAAGCAGCAACACACAGTAGCAAACTATGTAAAAAGAAAGAGGAGTTGTGTTAGTGGCAGTGAACCTAAATATTCCAGCCAAAGGTTGGACATGGAGGATAGTTAAAGTGTTCTCAAGAGAAGGTGAGTTGAGGATATAAGACTAGAGACAGTAGAAGAGAGTGCTCAAGAGGTTCCAGAGATAGAGAACCAGTGCTTGCCAAAATACCAAGTCCAGAGAGGGGACTGGTGAGGTAAGTGGCAGCAAGGAGTACTTGCTGTTGCAGAGGCTTAGTGTAGCTCATAATAAGTGAGGAGCTCATAGAGATGAAGGAGAAAGTGACTATTGATAGTCATAATAGGGGTTCAGAGAGAAGCCACAATAGAAGAAAGAAAGATACCAAGGAAAATGGCAAAGGGAAGGAAATGACTCAAGAGGTATTTGACAGAGAAACTGTAGAATTAAAAGCAAGTATTGATGCAATAATAATGCTACTAGAAAAGTGTGAGAAGAGTCAAAGTTATGGTTGGACTATGAAAAGAAAGAAGATAAAGTGGAAACTATTGCAAAAGCAGATAAAAAGGAGAATGTGCATCAGATTAAGAGAGGAACTTAGAGCAGCTGAGTTAGAGATGGAAGATGAATATTATAGACCTGAGCAAGAAGATTACCTTGCTGAGGAAGGAATCATTGATGAATTTCTGAAATGTTGGACAAGTTCGGATCAATAGAGAGATGTGATGATTAAGACGTCAAAGAAAGAGGAACCTACTATTTTTTAAACTAATGATTTGTGTATGTATGCAGGTGATGAACAATATTTACAAGATATTTTTATGCAGGTTGCTGAGTAAATGAAGATGTCAGAAGAGATGGTTGTAATGGAACAGTTCTTGATTGAACATGTGTTCAAAGACACTAAAGATGGACAATTATTGAAGACTACTAAGAGAGTTGAAGATGATGAATTTAATAAGACTTGGCAAACAAATGGCAGAGAGTCTGAAGCAAAAGGGAATTTCAAATGGAAAAAGAAGAAGCAGAGAAGAGGTATGAAGATAGCCTTATGACAGGATCAAACAAGAGTACACATACAATGCAAACACTTGAGGTAATGGGATTATCTCTTCCATTTTTATTCAAAAATTATGAACCTGTATTGATAGTTAATGGACAAGAAATTGTCTTGAAAGGACATAATGGAGAATTAATGGAAAGAACTCTTGCTAAAGGGTGTAATATGGAAAATGATAGAACAAGAATTGATAAGAAGAATTTAGTCCAAGGAGGTACAGTTAGTCTAGAAAAGGCTATGAAGAGGAGAGGAAAGGATGACAGTCAAGAACTTAAGAATAGATTGGCATAGGCTGGTGCACAACAGAAATTTGAAGAAAGTGTTATTTGTACAAATTGCAAAAAGAGTAAAAATGAATGTAATCAGCAAACTGAAAAGAGGTAGGAAATCTCAGACGATGAAGGCAAGGATGCTTTCATAAACTATGCATTTGCATTAAACAACAAAGGGGTTCAATGGAAGGTGATATTCATGGTATTGATAGAAATTTTTACTTTTATAAAAGGGACTTTATGGTGGAATGAAAAATCTATTGTATATGGTGATTTTGTTTCCTGTACAGAAACAAAAAGAATTAGAGATTAGCAGATTTTGATTGAAAAGGAAGAGGTGTGGAAAAGACAATTTAGTGGCTTACAGATTTGTAAGGGAGAAAAAGAAAGAGAAGTGTGAAAGGAAGGAAGGCTAAAGAGAAGAGCAGAGAACAGAATTTTGAAATTAGACAGCATTCAGAGCAAAGTGAAGACAAAGAAGAATTTTTCGAGACAAGAAAATATGGAGGAGGATATGACAATTTTGACATGTCATATGTGCATCAAGAGGATGACAAATGAAAGAAATTATGGAACAGAGTTAGTGGAAAATGTAATGCATTTTTTGCTTTTGAATTATTAATTGTTGAATGTGTTTTCCAGGATGAAGGACAAACTACTATTGGATATATGTTTGTTCGTGCAAACATGAAGAAGTACGTAAATTTTGGAAATGCAGAAAGTTAGTTTTCCTTATGGAAATAAGAAGATGAGAGAAAGAAACTAGTTGACTCAAAATTTCGGGATGAAGGAAGGAAAGTTGGTATATATCTTATACAAGTCAATGTAGGAGAGAAATAAGATTGCAGAGGATGTGAAAGTACAGTCCACAAACACGTTTTGTTTTTAATCCAAAGAAGATTTGAATTTCAAGAGTTTATTTTGAATTTTCAATTGAAAAGTGGGATGAACAGTTCAGTTAAATTTAATAGGAATATGGAGGCAATTGAAGAAGGTTCAATAACTAAATTATTTACAGCTGATAAACAATATGTAGTTGAAAGGTTATATTTTCTTGTATCAAACAAGAAACAATCTTATTATGATATTGAGAGGATTCTACTCAAGTTATTGGATAGATGGATGATGAAAACTACAAAGGTGATGAGCATGAGAAATTGTCAAAGTCAGCAAGTCAAGGAAAGATGGAAGGATATACAGGACAACATAAAGAAAATAATTTGGAGACAGAAGAGAATGTTGGTGATTGAGTCAGAAATCAGAATGAACATTCAGATACAAGACAATGGATTATACATAAAGTTGGAGCTAAATTTCATTGAGATGATGACAAGACAGCAGCAGATAAAGGAGCATAAATTTATGTTGTTTGAGGAGTTGTTTATGCAGGATATCAGCATCAAATCATTATGCAAAGGATACGATCATGACAGCAGAGAAAAAGGACAACAAAAACACAGATTTTGGTATCCAGGAGAAGGAGAGAATGTAGAAAATACATCTGTAATTAGAAAAAGATAGACAACCAGTTGGAAAATAAAATATGATGAAGTTTACAACAGAAGCAGTTGGGTGACTCATGAACATGAGTCCATGAATTATTTCAACCTGGGGAGTCTGATGCAGGAGTATTCTTCAAAGCTTATAATATCCATGAGACTTATGTCACATTTACTAAAGGGAGTGGGTTCCCTTAATCATTTTATTTATTTTCCTAAGTTTAGTTGAGTTTGAGGAAATTTAATTGTAAATTGATTTATGGAGAATATGTCGTGAGTTGTAGAGATATTAGGGATGAGTGAGTAATCCTAGGAAAAGTGAGGATTTGAGGGATTCAAAGTCTAAATTAGGATTTGGTTGAGAAAAATAATGGATCTGAACTGAATTAGTTCATGAATCATTTTTTGTATAAATTGTAGCTTTTCTAAAGCATTAAAATGGGAGACCTAAGTAAGGGAGGACAAGAGTCATTAAGGTAGGTGTAGGGTTTGAGAGTGACAGAAACGGAAGTCAGAAAACTGATGTAATCAGGCTAGGAAGGGTCAAGACTCTGTAATTTCATTTTGAATGAATAATTAATTGAATTATGGCGTGAAATCATCGTTCAAATGCAAATGGTTATTTCGAAACCTATTTAATTGTATTTCAAGAGATCAGGTTAATTCCTATTTGCATAGCTTATTCAAAAACCTTTGAATCATATATGTTAATGCCTTCAAGCATCAATGGTATTGTTATTCGTTTACAATGAGTATAGAGTGTTGCATTAGATCTGAGCCCTTAACCTTTAAATTCCTGTAACACCCATTTTTAGTTTCGTGGCTAAAGTTTATTGGAACCTGGACATGGTGAGTATCATGGCGGAACCTCGAAGTGGTTTTCTTCAACTAGTAGGTGGTTATCACATAGATTTGAGGCAATAAGTGGTAAAAAAAAATAAACGCGATGGAACGAGGTGTTGACATGTCATGTTCGGTAGTAATGGGAAACTACCCATATCATGCACTTTCAACTCGTTATCCCTTGCGCTAGTTGGAGTACGATATAGTGCTACAATCTTTGGATCTGAGCAGAAGGAATCAAAGGTTATTGCTTCATACGATGTGGGACCAAAAATATAAAGGCTAGCGTATTGGTTGATTAATGTGCTAATTTACCTAAGGTTTAATGTATATTTGAGGTGTGCATCAATAATTTTGGTTTGAGTGTATAAGTTAAGGTCGGACAACAAAGTTGGTAAATTTTGATTAAAAGAATTCCGATTTTAGAATATGAAATGAATTGGGTGTCAAATTTATAATATATTGTTGGAAAGGGGTTTAAATATTGTATATTTTTATTTCAACCGTTGTTGAGAGCATAGTCCTGGGATATGGCAGGGTTTGTAAGATAACCATGCTGAAAATTTTGGGTTAGCTTCTAGCCCTGCATCATATGTTCAAGAGAAGTTCCTTCTGCAGTTTTCAACCCTGATCCTCTTTTCAGTCTTGATTCACTATCATATTATTCCTCTGTCTCGTGTTGATGATGTGGGAAACATTATGGCCCTCCTTCGACGGGTCACTTCATGTCAACTTCAGCTCATTATCCAGGAAGCTGGTCTAGAGACTCCCTTCTAGTACCTTGGAGCTTGCATGCCTCAATGGCAAGTTCTTCGCATTCAACAATAGGTTTTCATCATTGGCCTTCGATCGAGTAATTTCACGGGTTTTCGACTCCGACTCATTGTTCACATTCCATGGATTGTACTAGTATTACCTTGAGAACCATTGTCATTATTGGTGGTCTCTTTCATGCTTGTTAACAGCTTTCATCATTGGCTGGTAATCAGATGACTTTCTTTCATGTTCGACTTCAGCTCATTCATTCACATGCCTAATTTTGTACTTTTTCAGGTCCAGGCTGCGGAACAATTTTGTTTATCATGACTATATGCATGACTCTTCTGATTGGATGGTTGTGTCCATACCTGATTCTATTTTTTGATCCTTTTCACTAGATGGTTGTGTCCATACCTTGGATCTTATTACATGTTCTCTATTATGGATTGTTGCGCCCATACCACATATTCATGTATCAGAGATATTAGTTGTACTTGATCTTATAGGTCTTCTGACGGTAGCATTTGGTTTGGGTATGTTCTCATAAATCATTTCACCCCTCCCTGTCTCTCAGAATTCATGCTTTAGAGAGAATTTGTTACACAGTATTTTGTCACCATCCCTACAATCCCCATCCCGAACATTGGAGGACCATTTCAGTGACCCTTGTGTACTATCATACATTTACATAAATTTCATTGCACCCCTTGACATGTCAGAAACATGATCTATGTTGATCATTCCTCAAGAAAAACCCTCATAAACCTATGTTTTTGGGTCGGTGTTGGTAGGAAATTACGTCCTCGTGCCCATGAACAAATTAACACCGAGCCTCACACCAGTCGGCACTTTGTCTCAGAAGGATACCCACGCCGAGCTACTTTTGGAAAAAAATTTTAAATAGAAACAAATCTTCTATGGTTTAACAGCTTCATGAGCAGAGTCATGTTTGTTTGTTCAACTGGATCAAGTCGAGTTTCTCCCTTTGGCCTATTAGCTCCTACAAATGTGCAACTCCCTAAACGGATAGACCTCTCCTCCACCTTATGTGGATCCCAAACCTCCTCCTCCTCTCCTATAAATTCTTCTTCCTCACATTGATTCAGCTAGTTGAACAATCATTAGATTAGCTGGTGTGTTGAAGAGAGCAGAGAAGACCCCATTGTTGTGAGAGATATTTTAAGCCCACTGCCTCATCGAGCCGAACGACGAACGAATGCTTGAGAGGTGCCCAACTGAACCTGTCAAAGGAGATCTAAAACGTCAAGGCATAAGGTAAAATTATTTTTCATATATCAATATTACATGATTGGTTTCTGGTTCCAACTTTGTTTCCATTTGTATTTGAAGTGTTTAACTCTCCTTGAATAGTTGAATAGTTGTAGATGAATATATATGTTTGTAGGTTGGCAACGTTTGTTTGATCTTTGTTCAGGTGCATGGACATCGTCACCAACAGAGCGCAAGGTGTGAAGACAAAGATTGAAGGATCGCTACCACGTGCCATGAAAAAATCATTGGACTGAGGTAGGATATCTGTTCTAGTCCATATTTTATTTACAAGCTAGGAATTTAGGAATTCAACGTGTTCCCTTGTTGCTAGACCCACCCTAGGGCTAGAGGGATTGCCTCTGTCCACATAGGGGATATGCCTGCTTAACAATAGGCCATAATCATCATAAACTCATAAATAACCACTCATCATTACCATAATTACTACAGGTCTCTACCTTCATCTGCAGAAAAATAAATTACCGTTAGAAAAATAAATACCGATCAACCTGCTCTTCTCCACTTTTCCCTGTACATCACCCAACATCCTCAAGTAGTTCGCAGCCATAAACCATCTCGATTTTGTGTCCAACCCTATGGTAACGTGCCTACGGTATGGACTTAGTCTTAGTCCTTCGTCTTAGATGAATTAAGTGTTGGCCAATCCTCTAAACGTGCTACCCCCAACATATACATAAACGGATGTAGGACTTTGTGTTCTGTATTCATAAGTGATTCCAAGGTAGAGAGTTTTTCAAGTGACCCAACTCAATTCCCAACTAATATAGATGAGAAATAGATCCAAATTTTGGGTAACACAAGAACCAACCGTGTATCTCGTCCTCTTGGACCTTTAGCCTCTAGTTATTCCAGTGGGTAGGTAGTTTTTAACCACTAAATGAAGTCAAGGTTGTTTCATGCCATCTCATCTCGAAGAAATGAATAATTGTTAGGCCACATGTGAACTAATGTGGCTCAAGAATCTCCTAACTGAGATCGAAGTAAAAGTGAAAATTCCTATGGAAATGCATTTTCACAATCAGGCCTCTTATATACTCCTGTCAGTTTCTGGATTTTGTGCACATCTCCATTTCATTTCAAGATGACAAGGTTCTACGTGTCCTTCCCTTCTAGGATAAGGATTCGCACGATAGGTAGGGTATCTTGGTGAAAGGTGAATTCCTTGAGTCTTGGCAACAGTCTTAATGAATGAAACTAGAGGTAGATGTGTATCAAGGTACTTGGGCCCCATGAAAGGGAGGAAAAGCTTGATGAGTGCTCAAGGAGTGGTCTCATCCTCATAGCAGTAATTCGTATTTTTTCCCAAACCATTCCCCTCGATAGTTTCTCTCCTGGGGGCAACGGATCGAGACCTACATCCTGCTGTGTATCGCCTTGTGGGCTTGGCAGATAGAAAATTCCCATTCAAGATTGGCTTTGAAAGATAAAATCATATCAAAGGATAATCATAAATTAAGCTCAAAGAGATTATGAAGAAACTTGATCAGAAAACCTCTGCAAACAAATATTTGGCTAGAGTTGAACACTACATTGGAAACGAATTATGGTGGTTACAAAAAAATCAAATGCCATTTCAATGTGTGTCAGGACCAATATGTACCAAATATATCAGGACCATTATAATATGTACCAAAGATAGCAGAAACCAAGTAGAATTATGAAAGACCCTCCCTAGCAAGTGACAACGGTAACATGGCAGGACCAGTGTGGGACCGGTTTAGGCTATTTGCTAAGATTTTAGAGGATGATCTACTGACGAGGAAGTTTCGGACCTCTGTTAAATAGCTAGTGGAAAGTGAAAATGAATAATATGCTCCTATTCTTGCTAACTTACCTACATATATTTACGCAAATTTAATGATTTGCAACAGAGAACCGGAAGAATACCAGGAACTGTGGAACCAAGAAAGAGAATGAGCATGTCGACTGAAGAAATACCTGCAATCGAGAAAGAGGACGACCAAGTTGAACGAGCACGTCGAAGCCACAAGGAGACGAGGACGCAGAGTAGATCCTAAGAATCCTACTAAAAACTATGAACACTACAAAAAAATAGATATTAGCAATAACGCACAAAAAAAACATAAAAAAAACCATAAATACAAGCCAAAAAAAACGAAAAACATACCTCCCAGCACTCCACAAGCAAAAAACACATCTCCCAGTTCTCTCCAACGGTCACTACCAAATACACACCTCTAAATTCACGCAAACATAAAATTGTTGGAAAACATCTTGTGGCTTGCAGGCCGCTATATTTATAAACATGAAGTTCGGACGAACTTTTTTAACAGTTCGGCCGAACCTTTAATGCCAGTTTTTCTACCTCTAGCAAAAAATCCAGTTACTGTTTCCATCAACGCAAATGGCGGAATAAGTTCAATTAATGACAAAAAAAGTTCGGATGAACTTTTGAAAATTTCCACCGAAGTTGTTGGAGATTGAAATTTTTGGGCGCGTTTCACACAAAATTTTAACCCATCTTCATACATTCACCAAGTCATGATATATTATCTTTAACATCATTATTAAAAAATGTCGACAATTTACACCAAAAAAAAATATGTTATTCCAACATCAATAATTTTCATTTTCAGGGTGTTTTTTGCACACAAAAAATGACCACGTTATTCCAGCATCAACACTTTTCATTTTTTTGCACAAAAAAATTGGCGATGTTATTCCACCATTAGCACTTTTTGTTTTCAGGGTTTTTTTTGCACCAAAAAAATTGGGGATGTTATTCCAGCATCAACACTTTTCGTTTTCAGGGTGTTTTTTGCACCAAAAAAAAAGGCTTTTATTTCCATTTTTAAAAAATGTTGAAAATTTACCAAAAAAAATAAAAAAAAAGTTATTCCAGAAAAACACTTTTCATTTTTGGGTTGTTTTTTCATGTTTTTTTTATGCTTTTTTTGGTTAGAGTTCTCATTTTGAGGTAATAATTCTCGTTTCATCGGTAACTTTGTTATTATAATTTGTATGTAACACATAGTTTCCTATATTGGCATAATCTCTCTCTCTCTCTCTCTCTCTCACACACACACACACACACACACACACATAACCCCAAGGAAAAAATTATAGGGAAACCTAATCGATGCATCCTTAAATTCATGAATGGCATCCTTGGTAATGTTTGCTAAACCATATGCTCACTCTCGGTCTTTTGTGTATATGGGTACATAAAAGGTTAAACATTAAGTGGTATTACATATGAATAGCATGGTCATTATTCCCAACAAGTGGAATACCTTTAGGAATATCTCCAAATACCTTGGAATAATTGTCAATAACTTTCTGGAGATCCATGGGAATAGAGGGTCTAGCTATTTTAACATATAACGAACACAATTCTACACTTACGCTATGGTTTTGCTTTTTTTAGTACATTTTTATATTTTATCATTATGGAGACTTCCAAATGTCTACCTTCAAGTTCAATTTCCCCACTTTTTGAGGAAAATATCATGAAAATTTTCTCAAAATTAAGAACCATTGGACCTGTTATCACTCGAAAAATTTCAAAACATCATTTTGACAAGGTTACAAAATTTCATGGATCAAAATGGGGTTTTAGGAGTCAATTTAGGTTTGATCAAGGGAAGGTTTTATATTTTTTATAGTTTAAAGCTCATCCTACGGTTTAAATAAAGGCTTCTTTAAAGTTCTTTCATGTTAAAAAATCATCATTTTCCATTTGTATTTCATTTCCCAAATTTTTGTGTCAAAATCGCCCAATTAGCCAGGAAACCGCAGTTTCGTAGCGCCACCCATCGAAAAAATTCATTCTGTGCTATGAAAGCGCTAATAGTTTCGTAGCGCAAACAACAGAAAATAGACTACAGGCGCTATGAAAGTGCGGTTTAGTAACTGCCTTGTCAGTCGAGGTGTCAAATGTCAGAAAACCATTGGGAAATAATAGGATAAATGCTTGTTGAGTCATGTGATGATGAAATTGAAGTACACACCCACTTTTGCAGTCATCATGGTCATTATAGATTATGAATGAGGCATCATTTTAGTTATGAGAGGACATTTAAAATTTCAAAGTCTTTCCTAATTAGTCATTCTCATTTCCTTTTGCCTCCATTCGAAATGTCTGAGCTCTGATTGTCCAGCCAAACCTGTGGCTGGTTCATACAAAGGTTTTACTACACCCATATCAAGTGAGGCTGGTACATTTATCAAGCAAGGCTGAGAAATTTATTCAAGCAAGGCTGATAGTTTCTTTGAAGAATATGACAGAAGAAAGAAAAATTCACAGAGGAGGACAATGCTTAAGGCATGAACCTGAAGACATGAAGGCAATAATTGAAGACCCAGCAGTGATGGAAGCATTTAGAAGAGTAGGTTGTCTACAGTTTTGTGAGAAGTTGCAGGGCTGTCACACATAGGTATCCAAGGAAATTTCTATGAATTTCAATGGAACAACAACTAAAGCTGGGATGCTAAGTGTGTCTATTACACTAGAAGTCATTTTTGCCATTATAGAGATACCAAGAGGTCAAGAAACCTAGTTCAAAGGGTTCAAATTTGATATGGAGAATTGTAAAGAGTTCATGAAGCCTAAGCACACAGACATGGATCTTAATAATGCTATCCCTAGAAGGTGCATCAAAGATAACTACTCAAAACTGCTCCTCAACATTTAAAAATATTTTACCTGTGAAGGCAAATATCACAAGGTTTATTCATATCATTTCAAATTTCTTCTACACTTCACTCATAATATTTCACTTGATTTGCCTTTTTATCTGCATAGGAGTCTTGGAAAGATGGCTGATAAGGTGCAGGCAAAATATGAAGGGAGTGAAACATCCTTATTTCATCATGGCTTAATGAAATTATTAATTTTAGATGAACTTCAGAAGATAGGCAGAGATTGGTCATCATTCTTGTTTATAAATGGTTTTGAGTTGGAAACCCTAACTCCTGCAAGAAACCCTAAAGCTAAAGGAGTTCCATCACCACTAGCAACAGAACCAGGCCAACCTATGATTGCAAAACCAAAAGCAACTGCAAGAGTGAAGCCAAGAAATCAAATTGAGAAAGGGCCAAAGAAAATGTAAATTCTTGATACACCAACTCTCCCACCTACAAAACAAAGATCAAAGGTTGTCAAAGATGCAAAACAGAAACAAGCTGTCAGCAAACAGGGGACCAAAAGAGTAACTAGAAGCCAAGCAGTGGCATTGAAAGGAAAGACAGTTGCTACAGAAGACAAACCAGTAACAAATGGGAATCTAGAGGATATTCTTCATGCCATTGACATAGATGAAACACCCATTGTCCAAGCTGAGTTCATTGGGGAAGATGAGAAGAAGCCAAAAGAGTCCAAGTCTGCAAAGAGGCTAGAGTTTGAGGGGGAAGATGCAGGTTTCATTTTTCAAGCAAGAAAGCCTATAACAAGGCATGCTAGGAAATTAATGGAAGTCAGCAAAGAAGTTCAAATACCCACTAAGATAGCTAAAGCAAACAAAGAGATAATTGACCTCTCATCACCCATAGTGAAGGATACAATCAACAAATTAAAAATGGGAAAGGAGAAAGTGATAGTGAAAACAGAGTTTCAACGCCTTGAGGAGAAGTTAAAGTTGGAAAATCAGGAAATTGTTGTCATGAAAAAGAAAGCTAGAAAGCACAGTGTCAAGAAAGTACAGTTTAAAAGAATTAAGGCAATTTGGGAACGACAAGTTGATTATGCTTCTGAAAACTTAAGTAATACAAAGAAAATTTTCAAATGGACAATTCCATCAATAAAATAAGCTAAGTTTGTCAGAATAAAAAACACTCATCTGAGAGCTACTATCAGAAGACTTAAAGACCAGGTGAAGGATTTAGAGCAATATCTGGAGTTAATTCATGATGAGTTAAAGAGCAGAGGTATTAAAATGACAGTCATAGAAGAACCAATAGCTCGACTAAGTGTAAATGAAGAAGGAACCTCAAGAAAGCTAGAATGAAGTGGGTTTACAGTTTGTATGATTTGTAAATACTGAAGACAAGTTATGTTTTGAGTTTTTGAGGCAAACACGGTTTTCACTTGGCAAATTTATGAAGAATCTGCATACTCAGCAGTTCGTAGCGCATTCAGTGTAAAAAAGAAGAAAAGCGCTACGAAACTATTGTAGCTGCTTTTCTTGCTTATTTTGATCAGATTTTAAAGGGTTGAAGACTGAGTTAAGAACTGAATTTTCTATAGAAGATGTATTAAAGGGTAATTAAAATGATTCAGAGGAAATAATTGAGTTTTTGGAGGATAAAGACTTGAAATGGCAGCGCTACAAAAAGCGCTCCGAAACTACTGTGTTTTCGTAGCGCAGGACATTACAACATTTTGAGCAGTGTTTAAAGTGGTTTAGACAACTAGAGGCTAGGGATGATTTATGGTACATGTTAAGCCAACTTCCAACAGCCAAGGACCACAAAATAAAGAGTAAATGATGGTCAGAATGTTCAAATAATGCAAAATATCTTATGCCTAAAAAACAGGGTACTGTTTCCTATTTTTGTGGAGGTCAGCAAAGTGGTCATGAAGAAATGAAGCCATCATCCAAATTTGACCATGTGATGATACACTTGGCAATGATGTAAATTCAAATAGAAAGGTTGTTATAGATAGTGATAAGGAGTTTGGGTCCTTTTTGGAATAGGACTGTTAAGTAGGATAGGTGTCTTTTTGTAATAAATGCCATGTTTTATGATTATGCAAGGTGTCAAGGGACAAAAATTCGATGTATCTAGCCTAGAGGAAGATCATCTCATGTTGTAAGATGTCTATTAAAGGAAAAGAGATCTAATTTGTCAAGGGTTGGACATTTTTTGCAAAATTGTGCTTGTTGTGAATTGACTGGTTTTCAGCTAATACAGAGATCTTCTACTTGACCAACTTGAGATTCAGAAGGAGTTTTAGTGTTTTCCTATTCTATTTTCATCTCTTATATATCTCATTGCAGTGGTGTTCATCTATATTACTCAAAATTCATCTGTTAGATGCTCTAACTTCCTATATAAGTGAACTAACTGTGTTTTTACAGTTTCATGTGTGTGTACCTTATGACTAAAACTCTGATATGCCTCAACTTCCATGTTAAGTAGATTCACTGATTTACTGGATTTCTTTGACTCCATAAGCCCAATGTATACATGCTGATGTGATTCTCAACCTACATTTATCATTTATCAGCTATTTCCTAGATAGAGTTAGCCATCTATATCTTTATCCATATCATTAAATTTTGAGAGAGCCCTCTCAGGCTGAGAAGGCTAAGCCTCGGTCAAAAGATTAGGTTTGAAATAGTTACATGAGATTTTCTAATCAAGTAGTCTATCAGGTCCAATTTTGTGATAAAATTTTGGTGCATCTGTCAAGAGCCTGAATATTATACTTTCCCGAAATTTTGAAGCTGAACTTCTGAAGGTAGCAGGAGCTCAGGAAGCTTTTCAAGGCTGCATCTACCTTGGTGACTCCATTCAAAAGTTATATGATCAAAGGTGGCTTTGAGAAGGATGTACACGAGGAGTAATCCTGACCCAGATCCACCTACCATTGTGGACAATCCAAACACCATTTCCAGAGGCAGTCAAGGCATTTATGAAATATCAGGTATTTCATCACATTCGAAATCCCTGTCCTCTGAAATATTAAGAAGTCATGAAGATAAAAGAGTTGATGATAAAATTCAGGAAGTCTTGTTTAGATCTGAAAGTGAAAAGGAATTAACTGAAATCATCTTAGATTTGCATAAGAGAGGTATTGATACCTCAGCCCTAGTAACACAGGAAGATAAAGAAGAATTTTGGGAAGCAGTCACTTCTGAATTGTTGTTGGAAAGAGAGTCTTTACATAAGTTGAAAGAGCTTGACCCTTTCGAAATATTGTTGAAAATTAAAGCCGGTTTTCCTCTTCCTGATTGGAGTTCAATTTTTAATGGACAACAAAGACCAAATAGTCCTCCTCATAACAGTTCTTCATCCTCTATTGTTGCTATCCCTAAAGCTGTTACTGTCCCTTTCACCATGGCTGGAAATGTACCTCCTCCACCTACTGCACCTGCTAGGTATGCCCCTCTTGTTCTTCCAACTGTTTTACATGACCTCCCTAGAAAATATGCTGCTAGAATCAAAACTTGGGGAAGTGATGAAGATATTACAACATAAGAACATGTGGATCAATTTAGTGATTTTATAGATAGGGAGGAGGTTGATCATGAAGATGTCAAGTTGAGATTGTTTGCTCAAAGCTTTACCGGTGAAGTTAGGAAGTGGTTCAAAGCCCTTACTCCTGGAAGTATTCATAATTGGAATGAGTTTGAAGATACATTTTTGAGAAAATGGGGAAATAGAACTAATCCAGTACAAGCCCTCACTGAGTATAACAGTTTAAGAAGAGTTGTTGATGAAACTATTCAAAACTTTTCAAAAAGGTTTAATCAGGTTTATGACTCTATTCCTGCCCATTTAAAACCTTCACAAGCCTTAGCTCAAATGAGATATGCCGAAGCTTTTGATTATGACTTTTCTATACTACTGAGAGAGAGAGAATCTCCTTCACTTGCTGAAATGCAAAACGATGCAGTGAAGGTGGAGGTTAATATGATAGCAGCTAAAAATTAAAAAATGGTTAAGACTAAGTTAAAAGAAGAAGAGAAGCCTTCCTCCTCTACATCTGATGATAAATTTGATTCAATGATGAAAACAATGGAAAAGTTGATGGATAGGTTGGCCCTTGGGAATGTCTCTGCTCCTCCTGCACAACATGAACCTTAGTTTAGAAACCCTCAGTTCAAGAGACCTCAGAATCAGTAGAGACCAAGAGAAAACAAAAATCAGCAGCCTGATCCTCCAGTGATACCTCCTTTCCAGTAGAACTTGATTGATGAAGAAGATGAACCTGAAATTCCTGAAGAGTCTATTCACTATTTAGATGAAGAAAGGTCTGGAATTTCTTGACTAAAGAGGAACATGATGAATCAGACCAAGGTAATCATGGAGAGGAACCATCAGATTATCTCAAAGGGTATCAACATGCTATTTTTGAAATGCAAAAGCAATACAATCTCAGAAATAGAAATGTACCTATAATTGCAAATAAAACACAACCTAAGAAAGATACACCTAAGGTTTTTTATGGCAAGAAAGATACTCCTAAGGTTGCTGAAGGTAAGAAAGTTACACCACCTTTTCCTCCTATCAAAGAAGCTGAAAAATCTGTTTCTGTTTTTAGTTTGGAAAATGAAATTTCTAATATCAAACTACCAGTACCTTTTGGTGAGATTCTCAAAGTCAATGAGTATAGAAGCAAGATTGTTAAAATGTTGAGTTCAAAACCAAGAGCTGCTGATATTTTAAATGTATAAAAGGATCATCCAACAATTTACTTGGGTCCAAGATTAGAAGATGAACAGAATGAGGAGGTGCCTCCTTTTTATGTGAGCTTTAGCATTCATGACATAATATTACATAATCCTATGTTAGATTCAGGAGCCTCTCACAACCTTATTCCCAAAGTAATCATGGAAAGGATGGGGTTAGAAATAACCAAACCATATAAGGACTTGCTTTCTTTTGATTCAAAAAGATTTCAATGCATTGGTTTAATTAAGGATGTTGTTGTTGGTCTTACACAAGTCTCTGCCAAGAAAGTGGTCATGGACATCGTGGTAGCAAACATTCCACCAAATTTTGGTATCTTATTATCAAGGTCATGGGCAACAAAAATCAAAGGTACAATGCAGATGGACCTCACTTATGCCAACATTCCTGTTTTTGGTGAGCAAAGGAGATTGTATCGATAGACAAGAATGGCCTACATGGTGAGTAGTAAAGACAAATCTCAGAATTTTCCAATATATGCTCTTGATATTGAACTTGGATCTGCCATTCTTTTCAATGAGTTGACTAATGAAGCAGAGGATGAGAAGAAAGCAAAAATTTAGCAGTCCAAAAATCAGCAAACAGAAGATCAGCAAGTCAGTGATAAGGAGGTGGAAGGTTGGCGGTCATTGAATTTTGATGGATCAGCAGGAAAAGAAGGGGCAGGGGCAGGAATTTGGATCACAAGTCCAAGTGATGAGAGTAAGTTCTTTTCCTACAAAGTGAACTTTGATTGCACAAATAACATGGCTGAGTATGAATCCTTGATTTTGGGCTTAGAAGTTTTGAAAAGAATGAAAGCTCAAAACATTTTTATTTTTTGAGATTCAGAATTAGTCATTAAACAAGTTGAAGGTGTTTATCAAACAAATGATATAAGGATGAGGGCATATAGAAACTTAGTTTTGGACATGCTGGAAAATTTCCAAGCTTATTCATTCATTGTCAAAACTAGAGACCAAAATTCCATTGCTGATTCTCTTGTTGTCTCTGTAAATATTTTCATTATTCCCATACATTCCACTCAAAAATATGAGGTTTAAGTTCGCCATAGACCAGCTATCCCTGATAATATTACTCATTGGAAAGTGTTTGAGGATGATCAACAAGTGAAGAACTTTATTGAGCTGAAAGAAGAGTTTGAAAATATACAAGTAGATCAACAAAATATTGATGCAGGAGCATCAAAGCTAAATTTTCATTATTCAATTACGTAATTAGGGGGGTGATGATTTTTAATTATTTTATTAATTAATTTAATCATTTTTAATAAATTAGGAGAGAAAATATAAATTTTAGGATTATTGTAAATATTCTTTAAATAATTAAGGATATGAGTGGAGTCGAATTAGGTAGATAATCTAGGGATTAGGAATTCCATAAACGGGACTTAGTTGAGTCCAAAAAAAGATAAATCTAATTTAGATTTTAAGTTGAGATTTGTGTGGAGGAAATTATGGAGTGGAATAAATTCATATTTATGTATAAATATTTAGCTTGTGAGAGTGTGAAAGGACAAGCAAGGGAGGAAGTGAGGAATATAGAGAGTAAGAGAAATGGTTTGAAGGGCCAAGAGCCAAGAGGCCACCCATTGTAATATTTGGCCAAAGGTTTTTATGTTTTATATCAATATTTTATTTGTATGGCTATCTTTCCTTCATATGGATTTTTTGAATTGGATATGTTGTGGTTTTAACAAGAATTTTAATTTTGATTGGGAGCACATGAGTTTATTTTACATGCTAGGATCTGATTTAACCCAGTATCCTAGCATCATTTTGGTATCAGAGCTGGTGTGGCCCTCAATCCTGCAAAGAATAAAAGTATTTGTTGGATTGCTGGTGGATGAGTTTGTCTTGTTAGTTAAGCGATTATTTTTATCAGAGGAGAGTTTGGCATTTGGTGTTGCACCTATGATCTTGCACTTTTTCTATATGAGATATTTGTCTATGTGAGAGATTAGAGTCTCATACACGACGAGTGAGAAGGAGGATTCGGTTGTTGGGAGCTGCGCAACAGAATTTTGGATACGCCAGAGGTTTGAAAGTACTCGGATCAAGTTTTAAATCTATGAGTACATTCTTAAGAATGGTAATAAAGTTGCAGAGGACAAAGACTGATATAATCAGACCATGGAAGTGAGACCCTATGGTTTCATTTGAATAAACTATTGATCGAAGTGTGTTTTGAAAACCCATGTTTCTGAATACTAGATTTTATTGACGACCTTTGAAAATAAATTCTACCTACACCGGTACTGTTATTCTATTTTTGTGTTTATAATTGTGTTAAAAGTGAGTAATTTTGAGGGTTCATTGCAGAGAAGTAGTATTCAAAATTCGTTATGGTTGGTTTATTGAATGGGGCGGATTTGATCTACAATGCACATTAAAAAGTAGAAAGTCGTGTATCGAATGAAGGCAGAAATCACAAACGGTGATGCAGAGCAGCCTGCGATGAACTACTTCCAGATCTGCAATGCAAGGGTTCGATCATGTTGATTTAAATTCATATGTAGTCAATTCATTTTGGCTAGCAAAGACTGTGTTTTAGACTACGTTTGAGACTGCATAAATATTTACGATGGGGCCGATTGATGCCATGTAATCTGTATTGAATTGTGTGGATCGTGCTTCAATGTGCAAGTCGACGTTGAGGAATGGCGCAAAGATTGGTGTTGGTTCCAATCCAAATACCGACTTATAAAATTAACTCCATCTCTTTTTGCGTAAATTTCCATGGAGGTGTGACGTTGTGGATTCGACCAACCTAATGGTATCATATTTTCTTAATATTATCGTAAAGTTGTTCACTTCATTGGTTTATTCACGAAGTACGTTGGATTCAAAATGGCTTGGTTGGATTCTAAATGCCAACTTTTGATTATTCACTATTAAATAAAATGGTCCTTAAAAGAACCCTTTTATGGTGGAAAAGTGGAGTTGCATAATGCTGCAATATTTCAATGTTATGTGTTGATGGAGTGGAGTATGTAATTGCACACTAAGTGGCGAAGAACGAATCAATTTCACCAAGTGAAGATTAACCTAGGTCTTAGTAAAATTGAATATTTTACTTTGAAAGTGGAAATTTGCTTTCTACATCAAGTTTTGGAAGCCAGTCATATTAAGGCACTTAAAAAAAGGCATGTGTGGGGCTTGTGAAAGAGGTGCAACTCTAGTAGAACATTCAAGGTATGGATCCAGTATTTCCATGCTACCACCTTCCAGCATAACAAAAGGTCACTGGGATTGATCGAGGAAAAGTTTTTGAAAAAATTCATGTACGTTTTTTTGGGAGAATGTAATCTTCAAAGGATATTCGGTTACATTACATGTTTTCAAAGCAAGAATTGAAATTGAAGAGATTGAGATGAGGGAACTTGGCTTAAACTAAGAGGGTAGATTGTGTGTACTTTGAAGGTTTCTAACATTATTTTTTGGGAAATTTTTTATGTTAGAAAATTGCTAGGAAGAAATTTATTTGTTGGGGAGAGAATGTTAGAGAATGGACCTTGCACATTCAAAGTAAATCTGTGGAGGCTTGAATGTATTCCTAAATATGCGAGAGAAGGGTTGGGTCATTTCAACCACGAGAAGATTCAAGGTAAGTGCTCATTGAATGAATCAATATTCATTGAGTAGAGGTATTTTAAAATCTGGATGATTAAATTTCCTTTCCATACTCGAGAAGATGATCTTTTGTAAATGTTATGAAAGAGTGGAAATGTTGCAAATCCAGAGGTATAAATGAATGAAAAATGAATGAAAATGTGCTAATCCTGGGTGATATAAAGAGAAACATGAATTTTTATGTGAGAGGGTTTATTATGCATAATGTGGATTCTTCACAGTTTTGGTTAAATCATTTTGGACCAAAGCTTGTAGTTGGAATGGGAGAATTCTTTTGATTTGTGTTAAGGTTGAAAACATAATTTCTTGATGTTGTAACATATTTGTTTTTACCATCATGTGGTGGTAGCTAAGGAGGAATTATTCAGAATGGACACAATGTACAAGTTGTAAATTATTCATCAAAGAATTTGAAAACATGTTCTCTATACACAGGTGAAGAGGTGTGAATTGATGTTGTATGGTGCATAAAAGTGCATGAAAAATGTTTTCATTAAGATTACAAGCTTATGGTGTGAAGGGCATGCGAGTATTTACAGTGACAAAGACGACACAGAAGAGTGGAATCTAGAGAATTGAGTTTGCGAAGAAAAAGGTTTGTTAATAACCTTAATGGAAGCATAAGGTATGATACATCATTTCGAGAAGATATTTTGAATGTTGAAAATTGGATGGTTTATTTATTTTCACCATAAAATAAATCTTGGAAAACGTGGGTTGCATTTCTACTAAAGACTTCAGTATCATGTGAACTGATAATGGGAAACTGATGATTTTTCATAAGAATGAAGTATAAGAGAGAATGAAGATGTTACATCCTAAAAAAATGTAATAGGGGTGTATGTTTGTTGGAGGATTGTATAACTTGAATTAAGTCAAAATATCCACTATCATAATTATTGGGTCGAGCCTTGAAGTCAAAAAAGAGGTTCGAGTTAAATGAAAGTTTGGATATTCTGAGTTAATATTGAGTATTTTATCATCCAAGATGAAGAATTGGTGTAAGTCTGAAGTCATAGAGTCGTAAGCTAAAGTCAAGAGTCTGAATGTAATGGGGTGCATGATCGGCAGAGCTCAACACCCAAAGAGTTGGTCATTGTAACCCATGAATTACTGTAGTTGTTATTTTGCAGTGGAGAGAAGCAAGGGAGTTGCCAGAGATTGGTTCTAAGACAGAGAACCAAGAGAATTCAAGTGCAGGAGGAGAACTTGCATTTTTTGATGAACGGAAAGTGTGAAGGATTGTTGAAAGGAGGATTGAATGAAATCGACACGTGAACAGATGAAGTTCCCAAAGGAGGGGAAGATGATTGTTGATAGTTATTTCCGAAGATCTGATGAAGACCACAACAGAAGGAATAAGAAGGAAAATTCCAAGGTAAGTGGCATATGTGAGCAGTTAACAGATGAAGAGTACGAGCGGGAGAAGGCTGAGATAACAATTCACCTTGAATTGTTAATGGAATTGTTGCAGAAAAATGTGAAAGACCAGACACCTGGTTGGACCATGAGAAAGAAGGTAAAGTGGCAGAGACTACATGCAAAGAGGGAAAAGTAGGTAAACATACAGTTGGCAGAAGAACTGAGGAAGCTCGAGTAGACATTGAGGTGTGAAGAACTCAGAGAGGCTGAGTTAAAAATGGATGTTTCCATTTGTGACCCGGAACAGGGTGAAATTTTGGGTGAAGAGATCAATAAGGAAGATCTCATGAACTATTGGGATAGTTCAAAAGAGTCTGAAGATGTGTTGGCAAGAGAAGCAAATGAGGCTATGAAGCGTTGCATTTTTTAATCTCACAGTTTATGTGTGTTTGCAGGATGTGCGAAAGATGGTGAACAGTGTGATGAAACTGTCACAAAGGAGAATGAAACTCTTGAGGTGGAGTCTGATGGAGAATGCCTTTCAGAGGAGGAAGCATTAGGGGAATTTTGAGGTCTAAAATGGACCTCCTAAGGAAAATGTACAATCAAAATTCACTTTATGATAACCAATCACATTTTAGGGGATGACATCATCCCTAATGGTTGAGGTGGCATTTCTTGAGTTAAAGGTACTTACTTGTCACATTCTCAATGGTGGATAAAAACTCATGGTTAACCATGGTAGTGCTCTAAGTACTTTTAAAGTCATAAATTAAGGTACTCATAATAAATTTCATTTTACATTTTTTGAATAAAATATTATTATTGTCATTTCATATTTTTTTAAAGAAACAATGAATATCCCTACACAATCTTCATATATTTACACACTTTTCAATAAATATTATATTTGTATATTTTCAAATATTTATTTATAAATCAAATCAATTCAATATGTAATATAAAATTCATACATAAAACAATACATCATATTATATTATTTTTATATAGTATATTAATTACATGTTATTATATAATATAAATAATATAAATTTTAATTAATAGTATATTTTATAATTAAGAATTTATGAATTTATATTTATATTTTATTTTAAATTATTTAAGTACAAAGAACAAATGCATTAGTTGTGCAATTATAATGATTTTTTCTTGAAAATATCATTCTTATTTATAGTCACATCAATACAAATTTTTTATTATTTTTTTTTTGGTACAACTTTTGAATTGAATTTAACCATGGTTACATGAATTTTGGTGCAAAAAGTGAAATGAAAATTCATAAATATTATTTTATTGGTTTAGCTATTATTTTATTATTTCCTTAGGAGGCCCATTTTAGACCTCAAAATTCCCCTAATGGTATTGATTTGTTACAACAGGAAGAAACCATAAATGAATTCTTGTTTGGGGTAAGAAAGAAAGTTGAAGCTGTTATGGAGCAGAAGCATAATGGAAATGCCGAAGAGATATTCCAAGGAGGTAAAAAGATGTATTTGTTTAGTGAATTTGCTGATAGAAGTTTACAATGTAATGATGCTAAAACTAGGGAAACTCAGGAAGATTTCCAGAAGAATAATGAAGCTGGGGAGGAAAGTTTTGATGAAGTGCTGGAAATATTTCACATGGAAATCAAGTTCTTGGAACGATGGCTTAAGGAACCTAAGGGAGAAGTAAAGCTTGCAGAACCTGATCCAGAAGAAATTGCAGTTACTAAGCAGGATAGAGATGAAATGTTTTTAACATTTATGGAGTTGAATGAATGTTATAATTTTTCAAATAATGATGTAACTGTAGGTACAGAAAATGACATTAATATATATAATGTTGAAATCAGAGAAATTGAGCAGACATTATTTGGCGTTGAGATGGAAGATCAAAAGTAGTAAGAAAATTATGTCTATATAGACATAACAAAGACAGAAATAATGAACCAAGAGGATAAATATGGAAACAGCCAGCAATTCAAAACAGAATCTGTTGAAATCCAGAAAGTCGATAATGGGAGATTGGTGCTTGAAGCATCAAAAGAGACCGAAAGGTCTTATATTTTTAAAACTAACAGATTGTTGGTGAATGTGGGTACATCACTGGACAAGTAATTTGTTGCTATTAAAGCAATCAATGACTATAGTTGTAATCAAGGAGTTCTTGATTATTTTTCATTGCAAAAAGTTGAGTGTTCAGCTCAATTGGAGACGAAAGAATTTGACAAAGAGGAATTACTCCGAGGAATTGGCGAAAGAAAGTGTTGGAGAAGCCAATGGAATTTGATTGACAGAGTGAGTGATGAGTTACCAAATCAAGTTGATACTTTGAAGGACCAGCGGCAGAACAAAGTTTGGAATCCTGGAGGGAGCAAGTCATCAGGACTTGTGGCTGTCGTATTGTTACAGAAAAGCGACAGACCTCATAGACAAGAGTCTATGGAAACTTCTCTACATGGGGAGTCTAATGCAGGAGCATCAAAGCTAAATTTTCATTATTCAATTATGTAATTAGGGGGGTGATGATTTTTAATTATTTTATTAATCAATTTGCTCATTTTTAATAAATTAGGAGAGAAAATATAAATGTGAGGATTATTGTAAATATTCCTTAAATAATTAAGGATATGAGTGGAGTTGAATTAGGTAGATAATATAGGGATTAGGAATTCCATAAACGAGACTTAGTTGAGTCCAAAAAAAGAGAAATCTAATTTAGATTTGAAGTTGAGATTTGTGTGGAGGAAATTATGGAGTGGAATAAATTCATATTTATGTATAAATATGTAGCTTATGAGAATGTGAAAGGACAAGCGAGGAAGGGAGGAAATGAGGAATACAGAGAGTAAGAGAAATGGTTTGAAGGGCCGACAGCCAAGAGGCCGCCCATTGTAATATTTGGCCAAAGAGTTTTTATGTTTTATATCAATATTTTATTTGTATGGCTCTCTTTCCTTCATATGGATTGTTTGAACTAGATATGTTGTGGTTTTAACAAGAATTTTAATTTTGATTGGGAGCACATGAGTTTTTTTTACATGCTGGGATCTGATTTAACCCAGTATCCTGGCATCAAATATGCTTGTTGAATCTAAAGGAAATTCTGAAGTTGTGCACCTAAAGAATAATTCTGTACCAAAGGGACTCATACCTCTTGAAAAAAAATTTTATCAGAATGATGTTTTTAAATCCCCTAAGATACAAGCTAATGATGAAGAGGTTGAGAGTTGTAACCTTGGTATAGTAGATATGCCCAAAATGATTAAACTTTCAAAGTTTCTTTCAGTTGATATGAAGTACAAGTATATTGAGATGATGAAGAGATTGATAGATGTTTTTGCTTGGAATTATGCTAATTTGAAATAATATGACCCTACTATTATTCAGCATACTATTCCCATCAAAGAAAATGAAAGGCCTTTCAAGCAGAAGTTGAGGCGGATTAATCCACTTCTGATGCCATTGATTGAGAAAGAAATAAAAAAACTCTTTGATGCCAAAATCATTGTCCCAATCAGATTCTCAAATTGGCTTGCAAACTTGGTTCCAGTTAGGAAAAAGAGTGGAGAAATTAGAATATGTATTGACTTCAGAAACTTTAATAAAGGCTCTCTTAAGGAAAATTATCCTCTCCTAAAGATGGATCAAATTGTGCAAAATATTTTTGGTTCTCAAAGGATGTCTATGCTTGATGGTTTTTCAGGATATAATCAGATCCTTGTACATCCGGATGATCAAGAAAAAACAACCTTTACTACACCATGGGGCACTTTTATGTATGCCAAGATGCCATTTGGTCTCATGAATGCAGGAGCTACATTTCAGAGGGCAATGGACATTACTTTTTCTGAAGATAAGGACAAGATTGTGGTTGTTTATCTTGATGACATAATAGTCTTCTCAAGGAGGGAAGAAGATCACTTGAAACACCTAGAAAGAATTATGCTGAAGTGTAGAAGGTTTGGCATATCTCTAAATTCCACCAAAAGTAATTTTTCTTTAACTTCAAGTAAATTAATTGGACACATCATTTCTAAAGATGGGATTAAGATTGATCCAAACAGGGTCAATGCAATTTAGAAGGTGGATTTTCCTAGAAGCGGGAAGGAGATTCAATCTTTCCTTGGAAAGTTAAATTTTGTAAAGAGATTTATTCCTAATTTTTCTAAGATTGTGAAGGATATAACAAATATGCTGAAGAAGGGATTTGACATTAAGTGGATAGCAGAGGCAAAGCACTCATTTGAGGAGATCAAAAGGGCACTCACCCAAGCACCGATATTGATTAGTCTGGATTTCTCAAAAGAATTTCTGGTTTTCACTTTCACATCAGAAAATACAATTGTTGGAGTTTTGTTGAAAAAGGGACATCAAGGTATTGAGCAACCCATTTCATTTTTTATTAGGACATTAGCTAACTCTGAGCTGAAATACAATATCTTAGAGAAGCAAGCTTATGCCTTGGTGAAGGCTATCAAAGATTTCAGAATTTATATTCTGCATTCTCATATTGTGGCTTTTATTCCTAATACTATTGTGAAAGACATTCTTACTCAAGCTGATCTTGATGGTAAGAGGGGAAAATGGATTGCTAAATTGCTGGAGTATGATCTAGAGATCAAGCCAACAAAATTGGTCAAAGGACGAGGCTTAGCGAAGATGATGGCACAGTCAAACTTTGACTGTCTTGACATAAATTTAATTGTAGAAGTATCATAAATTTCAGATGAGGAAGAAGAACTAGTCCCTATTGAAGAAAAGTACATCACTTCAAATTGGTACAAGGATATTGTTTTTTTCCTACATCATCATAAATCATCTGCTGAGTTAACAAAGTCTAAGGCAAGATTTGTGAAGTTAAAATCCTTGAGGTATTGCATTTTTGATAAAAATCTGTTTTGGAAGGATATTGGACGTATTTTGTTGAATTGTTTGCTGGAAGAAGAGGATGATAAAGTGATTGAGGAGTTCCACAAAGGAGATTGTGGAGGTCACCATTATTGGAAGACCACAGTGAACAATATTCTTAGAGCAGGGTATTATTGGCCTACAATGTTTAAGGATGTCTACAAAAATATTGCTGCCTACCATGAATGTCATATTTTTTATGGTAAGAAGAAGCTTGTACCTTTACCTTTAATGCCTATCTATGTGGAAGCACCATTTCAGCAATGGGGGCTAGACTTTATTGGGGAAATTCATCCATCATCATCAGGTCAACATCACTAGATTCTCACAGCAACTGATTACTTTACCAAATGGATTGAAGCAATCCCAACTAGGCAAGCAAATGATTCTCTTTTTATTTATTTTTTGGAAAATAATATCTTTTCTAGATTTGGTTTCCCCATGAAGATCATAACTAATAATGCATAGGAATTTAAGTCTATGAAGCTGATTAATTTCTGTCATCAATATCATATTACTCTTGGGCATTCCACTGCTTATTATCCACAAGGGAATGGTCTTGCTGAATCTTCTAACAAGAACATTGTGAGGATCATTAAAAAGGTGTTGCAGTAAAATAAGAAGGCTTGGCATTTGAAGCTGAAGTATGCCTTATGGGATGATAGGATATGCACAAAAAGGTCAAAGGTCAATTGGATCTTCACCATATGAACTGGTATATGGAGCTGAAGCCATTTTTCCTACATCTTTAGGGGTTCCTGTCATGAAGCTGATTCAAGGATTAGAAGAGGAATCAAATTTAGTTTAGAGAAGAATCAATTAGTTAATAGCTCTCCAAGAGAAGAGGGATGAATTTTATAATAGAAATCAACAATCTCAAAATAGAATCAAGAGGACATTTGATAAGAAGATCAAGGAAGAAATTTTTCAAATTCAGGATGAAGTGCTGAAATGGGAGGCTAGAATTGAAGTGAAATTCAAACATGGTAAGTTTGAAAACTTGTGGAAAGGTCCTTTCAAAATAGCTGCTTTCCATGGAAACAATACTTACATACCACAAGATATGGATGGAAAATCATATGCTGGAGGACCTGTCAATGGCAAGTTTTTAAAGCATTACTCTTCCTAAAAACCTATTGATCATTCATATCATTGTACATATTCCATTTTATGAGTCTTTTCTACTAATAATGACAAGCTAAATCAACAATCTTGAGCACGAGGTGAAGGCCATTAGAGCTTGAGGAGAAAGCTTGGCAATTTCAAAGTTTTTTCTGTTTTGGTCAAGAAAATGGATAGTAGCACTGGAACTACTAGTTCTTAGTGTACCACAGGGGCACACTATCACAAGTGGAGCCACTGTTATCACCCAAAAAAATTCAAAACATCATTTTGACAAGGTTACAAAATTTTATGGGTCAAAATAGGGTTTTAGGAGTCAATTTAGGTTTGATCAAGGGAAGGTTTTAGATTTTTTATAGTTCAAAGCTCATCCTAAGGTTTAAATAGAGCCTTCTTTAAAGTTATTTCATGTCAAACATTCATCATTTTCCATTTGTATTTCATTTCCTAAAGTTTTGTGTCAAAAACGCCCAATTAGCTAGGAAACCGTAGTTTCGTAGTGCCACCCGTTGAAAAAATTCACTTTGCACTACGAAAGCACTGATAGTTTCCTAGTGAAAACAGTAGAAAATACACTACATGCGCTACGAACACACGATTTTGTAACTGCCTTATCAATCAAGGTGTCAAATGTCAGAAAACCGTTGGGAAACGATAGGATAAATGTTTGTTGAGTCATGTAATGATGAAATTGAAGTACACACCCACGTTTGCAGTCATCATGGTCATTATAGGTTATGAATGAGGCATCATTTTAGTTATGAGAGGACATTCAAAATTTCAAAATATTTCCTAATTAGTCATTCTCATTTCCTTTTGCCTCCATTCAAAATTTCTGAGCTCTATGTGTCAATCCAAACCTGTGGTTGGTTCATACAAAGGTTTTACTACACACATATCAAGGGAGGCTAATACATTTATCAAGCGAGGCTAATACATTTATCAAGCAAGGCTGAGAAATTTATTCAAGCGAGGCTGACAGTTTCTTTGAAGAATATGATAGAAGAAAGAAAAATTCACAGAGGAGGATAGTGCTTAAGACATGAACCTGAAGACATGAAGGCAATAATTGAATACCCAACATTGATGGAAGCATTGAGAAGAGTAGGTTGTCTACGGTTTTGTGAGAAGTTGCAGGGTTGTCACACACAGGTATCCAAGGAATTTGCTATGAATTTCAATGGAACAGCCACTAAAGTCGGGATGCTAAGTGTGTCTATTACACCAGAGGTCACTACTGCGGTTACAAAGATACCAAGAGGTCAACAAACCTGGTTCAAAGGGTTCAAATTTGACATGGAGCAGTGTAAATAGTTCATGAAGCCTGAGCACACAGACATGGATATTAATAATGTTATCCCTAGAAGCTGCATCAAATATAACTACTCAAAACTGTTGCTCAACATTCAAAAATATTTTACCTGTGAAGGCAGATATCAAAAGGTTTATTCATATCATTTCAAATTGCTTCTACACTTCACTGGTAACATTTCACTTGATTTACCTTTTTATCTACATAGGAGTCTTGGAAAGATGGCTGATAATGTGCAGGAAAAATATAAAGGGAGTGAAACATCCTTATTTCATCATGGCTTAATGAAATTATTAATTTTAGATGAACTTCAGAAGATATGCAGAGATTGGTCATCATTCTTCTTTATAAATGGTTTTGAGTTGGAAACCCTAACTCCTGCAAGAAACCCTAAAGCTAAAGGAGTTCCATCACCACCACCACTAGTACCAAGCCAACCTATGATTGCAAAACCAAAAGCAACTGCAAGAGTGAAGCCAAGAAAGAAAACTGAGAAAGGGCTAGAGAAAATGAAAATGCTTGATACAACAACACTCCCACCTGCAAAAAAGAGATCAAAGGTTGTCAAATATGCAAAACAGAAACAAGATGTCAGCAAACAGGGGACCAAAAGAGTAACTAGAAGCCAAGCAGTGGCATTGAAAGGAAATACAGTTGCTACAGAAGACGGCCCAGTAACAAAGGGGAATCTAGAGGATATTCTTCATGCCATTGACATAGAGGAAACACCCATTGTCCAAGCTAAGTTCATTGGGGAAGATGAGCAGAAGCCAAAAGAGTCCAAGTCTGTAAAGAGGCTAGAGTTTGAGGGGGAAGATGCAGGTTTCATTTTTCAAGCAAGAAAGCCTATAACAAGGCATGCTAGGAAATTAATGGAAGTCAGCAAAGAAGTTCAAATACCCACTGAGATAGCTAAAGCATCCAAAGAGATAATTGACCTCTCATCACCCACAGTGAAGGATACAATCAGCAAATTAAAAACAGGAAAGGAGAAAGTGATAGAGAAAATAGAGTTTCAGCGCCATAAGGAGAAGTTAAAGTTGGCAAATCAGGAATTTCTATCATGAAAAAGAAAGCTAGAAAGCATAGTGTCAAGAAAGTACAGTTTAAAAGAATGAAGGTAATGTGGGAAGGACAAGTTGATTCTACTTCTGAAAACTTAAGTAATACAGAGCAATTTTTCAAATGGACAGTTCCAGCAATAAAAGAAGCTAAGTTTGTCAAAATAATAAACACTCATCTTAGAGCTACTAACAGAATACTTAAAGACTAGGTGAAGGATTTAGAGCAACAACTAGAGTTAATTCATGATGAGTTAAAGAGCAGAGGTATTAAAATGACAGTCATAGAAGAACCAATAACTCAACCAAGTGTAAATGAAGAAGGAACCTCAAGAAAGCTAGAATGAAGCGGGTTTACAGTTTGTATGATTTGTAAATACTGAAGACAGGTTATGTTTTGAGTTTTGGGGGCAAACATGGTTTTCACTTGGCAAATTTATGAAGAATCTGCATACTCAGCAGTTTCGTAGTGCATTCAATGTAAAAAAGTAGAAAAGCGCTACGAAACTATTGTAGCTACTTTTGTTGCTTATTTTGATCAGATTTTAAAGGGTTGAAGATTGAGTTAAGAACTGAATTTGCTATGGAAGATGTATTAAAAGGTAATTAAAATTATGCAGAGGAAAGAATTGAGTTTTTGGAGAATAAAGACAAGAAAAGGCAGCGCTACAAAAAGTGCTACGAAATTGTTGTGTTTTCGTAGCATGGGACATTATAGCATTTTTAGTAGTGTTTAAAGCGGTTTAGATAGCTAGAGGCTAGGGAGGAGTTATGGGACATGTTCAGCCAACTTCCAATAGCCAAGGACAACGAAATAAAGAGTAAATGATGGTCAGAATGTTCAAATAATGCAAAATATCTTATGCCTTAAAAACAGGGTATTGTTTCCTATTATTGTGGAGGTCAGCAAAGTGGTCATGAAGAAATGAAGCCCATCATCCAAATTCGACCATGTGATGATATACTTGGAAATGATGTAAATTCAAATAGATAAGGTTGTGATAGATAATGATAAGGAGTTTGAGTCCTTTTTGGAATAGAACTGTTAAATAGGATAGGTGTTTTTTTGTAATAAAAGCCATGTTTTATGATTATGCAATGTGTCAAGGGATAGAAATTCGATGTATCTAGCCTAGAAGCAGATCATCTCATGTTGTAAGATGTCTATTAAAGACCAAGAGGTCGAATTTGTCAAGGGTTGGACATAATTGGCAAAATTGTGCTTGTTGTGAATTGACTGGTTTTCAGCTAATACAGAGATCTTCTACTTGACCAACTTGAGATTCAGAAGGAGTTTTAGTGTTTTCCTATTCTATTTTCATCTCTTATATATCTCATTGCAGTGGTGTTCATCTATATTACTCAGAATTCATCTATTAGATGCTTTGACTTCCTATATAAGTGAACTGACTGTGTTTTTACAGTTTCATGTGTGTGTATCTTATGAGTAAAACTTTGATATGCCTCAACTTCCATGTTCAGTAGATTCACTGAATTACTGAATTGCTTTGACTCCATAAGCCCAATGTATACATGTTGATGTGATTCTCAATCTACATTTATCATTTATCAGTTATTTCCTAAATAGAGTTAGCCATCTATATCTTTATCCATATCATTAAATTTTGAGAGAACTCTCTCAGGCTGAGGAGGCTAAGCCTCAGTCAAAAGATTAGGTTTGAAATAGTTACATGAGATTGTCTGATCAAGCAACCTATCAGGTCCAATTTTGTGATAACAGGAACATCAACACCACCCATTTGAATTAGAAACATTGGACTACCCAATATATACTCCCACTTTTTGAGTTTATTATTAATGCACTTCATTGAGAAATTTATGATGCCTCCATTTGTAATCATTACTTGAATTTTAGGTGCTAGATATATAAAGCAATTGAGAAGTTTGGCTAATTTGAAATAAATTAAGTTATGGGTACTATAAAAACTAATCAACATTGTTACAATTTTATTTTGGTATACCATTATATATAGAGAGTTTAATAAGTGTTTATGCCAACTAGTGCATAACAAGATATGGTTGGAGTAGTCCCTTCTAATTCTATATCTTGCAATAGTTCCAATTGTTGATCTTCTTCCTCGTCACAATCTATGAGAGATAATTTCCTCTCACCAAAATTATGTGATTTATTGTACTTGTTGCCAAAATTGAAACAATCTATTTTCTCTTTATTCAACCATTTGTTGAGGTGTCATCCTTTTAGGTTAAGTTATACTAGGAGAGGAAACATGGTGCTCTCTATAGTTTCCAATGAACATCCTTCTAATAGCCATATTTTCACTTTCAACTTTCCATGCTAGACTAAAAGCATACTATATGGATTTAGGTTCCAATAAATTAACCTCACATTGTGTGCTCTCCTTTAAAGTGCTCTTAAAGAGATCTAACAAATATGTGTTGCAATGTTCTTTAGTTGGAGACTTAGGTTTTAAATTTTATGACTCTGTTCTATTATTGGACCTTTTTGTTGGATATTTATCAATTGACTTAATTTTGTGTTACTCTTAATATCTCCATAAATTGCTACTTATTCATTCCTAAAAACGGACCAAAGGACAAAATAATCCTTTTTTCATTCATAAATATATTAGTACCAGATAAGTGGATTAAGTTCTAAATACAAGGATGCAAGAGTTACCTTTTGTAAATTTGGAAATTTATGTAGATTAAATAATCACTCCATATGGTACATACATATGATGGTATCTTTACCATCAAACTTTATTATATCGATCTTAGGAATTAAGGAGTTCCTTTGTCCCAAGTTAAACCCTTGATGATGTGGATCTTGGAGTGATGAATGACCATAATTTTGGACTCAGTGTTCATGTTCTCCAAATGTATTAAAATGCTCCCCATATATGACAAGAATTCAACAATTTTTCTCTCCTTATTTTCATGACTTATTTGGGTAATAATATCACTTTTAGGGAGCCTCCCATATAGGGTATGTAGGAGCATGGGTTCCATATATTTTTCTATCATTCTATCTTTTGATCCATCAACTTCTCCATTTTATATTTGATTTCCATGCTTTAATCCATCCACTTTTCCATATTTTTATCCATCAACAATTTCCATTTTATATTTAATTTATCTTTTAAGGATTTTTTATGACCATGCCAAATCAACATTTTCAACACAATATTACACATGTTATTAAATGGGATCCTTAATTAGGATACCTTGTTCGCTAAGCCTTCACATTCTTTAGGTTTCTTTCATGAGTTCTCTAGATGAGTTAAATTTTATGCATCAAACACCCACTTAATGTAAAAATATAAAGAGAAGCAACTTCATGCCTTGAGAATGAGAGAGAAGAAACAATGTGATGCCTCTTTGGGAGACAACCTCCATCTATAATATATAAAATGTGTAGGATGAAACGATCTCTTAAACAAAGTATTATTATTATATATAGTAGAAAAATGATGCAATTACAGTTAAAGAGTATAGTTGACAATTGAAAGGGCTAGTTAACTAATAAGGACAATAGTAATACAATACTAGAAATGTAATAACTCAATATCTAGGTCTTAACAAGACACGAGGATATTTGCATGCAACTTGTTCATGGAAAAACTTAATAGCCTTGGATACACACATTTGTTGATACCCTTGAGAATATTGGTATGAAGATAAAGACTTTCAAGCTTGATTAAAATGCCAATTCCCTCAAGTATGTTGCTTGCTAACATGTTTTAATAAAAACTTAAAAGTAAACTTGCCAAATTTTATAATGGATTCAAGAATACTCCCAATTAGCATGCCATGAAGCAATAGATTGTCAAAAAGAGAAGAACACTTTCCTATAGATAGAAGAATTTTATTCCATGTTGTGGAATATAAGTTCTATAGCAAGTCCAATTCAATTAGAATTCTTCCACTTGAGTTGTTTATGGAAAAATCAATACTCGATGATTGAGTATAATTTCCTAGAGTTGAAAGGACATGATGAACAAGATTGTTAAAATAAATGTCCAATACTTAAAGAGATGTGCATCTTTTCAAATAATTTCAATACTCCAACTTAGAAGATTAATGAATCAAGAGAGATATTCCAACTTGACTAGATGACCCAATTATCTTGGTATAGTCTTTATCGAATATTTTTGAAAGAATGTTTAGTTAAATGTGTGTACAATTACAAAATACTTTGTAATATAGCCCCAAATAATATTAAGTTAAGATAAAGTGTTTAGAGCACTTTAAGATATCGAAATTTTGGTATAATTTCTCCCATCAAATGTTTTTCTCAAAGATGCAATGTTGACAATAAGAAGAGAATACCAAGAGATGGGGAGAGAGTACCTTTCAAATGTAATCCATAAAGGATTACTGCAAAAAAATATTCTTGTGTGTTTGCATATAGAAAACAATACTCCATGAAAATAGCTTCTTTGAGTTCTCAATTTTCTAGTTGTACAAAATCTTTGTGGATCTAATATAATAACCATTTTTTAAAATAAATATGTTCCTCCATATCCCTTTTATTCCTAAATAATGCCAATTGATACATGAAATCCTCCAAAGTGCATTGTATCCCCAACAAAAATCAATCATAGTGTTAAAGTGATATACTTCCACTAGGTGTGGGGTCATCGAGATGATCATATTCCTCGTGAAATATCAAAAGAAGAATAATATGGTGATTCCCTTAAAAAATTGAATGATGTGGCACTTGAATGTCTAATGATATTGTTGTTTCCATAATCATAAATCCCACAAGCATGAACATGACTTTTTAAATTGTTTGGTTCCATAAAATATATATCACAGTTTTATTTATTCAATAATTGATTAATAATAATTAAATTTATCTACAAAAGTTATGTATTGAATTAATTTGTCAGGTGTCAAAAATTATAAAGCAGCGTATATTTCACTTTTAAGATTTGTTGAATTTTTCCATTTTACTTTTATTTTTAAAATTTCAGTAATATTAAAGTAAAATTTATTTTTCTTCTCATTACAAAAATGCTAATATTTATTTTCAAAAAAAATATAAATAAAAATGAATTTTGGTGTTACAATATTCATTTAATATTTTACCCAAATTAAAGTGTCCTAATTTATTTTAAATTTTGGAGGGTTTCCCTACATATTTTTGGGTTTATATTGTCTAGAATCTGGAAAAGGATTTGTTGGAATCACAAGTTTGAGTTGAGCCATGTGCCTTGTAGTTTGTTAGGGTGTTGAATCCATATATGTAGTCAAAAACTCATTGTAAAGAACAAAAATTAAGATTTAGTAAAAAAAAATATGTAGCTTGTTTAGACAATGTCAATTAAAATATAAATATAAAAAAATCCTCCATTTCAATTCATAAGTAACCATAATTTCATAAATCGAGTTAAAAAAAGATTAATCAATTACCATATGAAAAACATTTGGAACTAGAGAAAAAGGATAAAGAAAAATGTGTTATTTTTTTACCATGATTCTCAACCAAGAATGTTGCTTTCAACATTTATATAAAAAGCCTAAACATAGGAGTCATATCTCATTTCATTGTGCACACTACTCAAAATGCCTAAAATATGTGTAAACTAGAAGTCAAAGACTAATTATTGTGAAAAAACCATAATTAACCATAATTAAGTGAAGATAGAAAATAGAAAAACCAAACACATTTTATTCAATACATATATTATGAAACCAATATTATGGATGGACAAAATATAAATCATTTTATTAATACATATATTATAAGAATAGTATTATGGATGGACAAACGATAAATCATTTTATTAATACATATATTATAAGAATAGTATTATGGATGGACAAACGATAAATCATTTAGGGAATCGATACACTCCATAAAATGGCTTTATTTCTGGAGGTACCATCCAATTCCATGCTTTATCCCACAAAATTATTAATGTTACAACTCCACCAAAGCCAATTGCTACTCCTAACCCTAATGAAATTAATGAGAGATGTTCATCCACACGATTTAACCATCCTTGATCTTCACTAGCATTTGCATAGACTTCATCTCCTTTTTTTTGGGGTGGCTTTATTGCATACTGGTAAAGGATAACCACATAGGCACTTGTTCCTTTGAAATGAAGCCACACTGAAAGTGTCCAATTGTGTTCCTTCTGGGATTCGCCCACAAAGTCTGTTAAATGATACATCCAACGATGCCAACTTGGTTAATTTAGAGAGTTCTTGAGGAATCTCTCTACTTAAATTATTTTTAGCCAAGTCTAGCTACTCCAAAGTAGATATCTCACTTAGAGATGTAGGAATTTTTCCTTCCAAATGATTTCTAGATAAATTTAACAATCTTAAAGCACTCATATTTCCCATGCTTTGGGGTATTTCTCCAATGAAATTGTTACTAGACAAGTCCAAAATGGTATTTGTTAGTAACACATATGTTAGAGAATACTCATAGCCTTTAATGACAACTTGCACATCACTATATAATGTATTATCAATAAGCTGAGAAGAGCTAGGAATTTGAAATCCTAGGAGTCTCCCTAAATTAAAGGGTATTCTCCCCGTGAAATTGTTATTGGATAAATCCAATACTTGTAATTTAGAGATATTTGTGATCCAATTTGATATACCACCCTCAAGCTTATTGTAACCAACACTTAAAACTCGTAATGATTGAAAATATGGGCAATGTTTAGAAAGCTCCCCTGTCAATTTATTTTTCCTTAAATCTAATACTTGAAGTTCCATGCAATTGGCCAAAGATGAAGGAAGATTCCCAGAAAAACTGTTGAGCAGAGAGAATCATCAAGGAAAATGGAAACGCTCTGTCTAGGTGTCCACTAAGTTTGTTCTCTGACACCTTCATCCGATATAAGCATGTACAATTCCATAAAGATGTAGGAATATTTCCATTGAACAAGTTTTTGGATAAATCTAATGATGTTAGAAAGGAACATTTGCCAATATCATTAGGGATTGTTCCTCTGAGTTTGTTGCTGGACAGCAGTAGCTCCATCAGATATATGCAATTCCCTAGAGATGCGGGAATCCTTCCAGTCAAGTTGTTGGATGATAAATCCAACCAGCCTAACATCGGAAGCGAGCCCAATTCCATGGGAATTCTTCCACTCAAGTTGTTGGATGATAAATTCAAGTTCGTTAAGCTCTGCAGCAAGCCCAATTCTACTGGAATTATTCCATTCAAGTTGTTCAAACTTAGATTCATTACCATTAAGTTCTGTAGCGAGCCCAATTCTCCTGGAATTCTTCCGCTCAAAAAATTATCTGAAAGATCCAGCCAATTCAATAAGGAAAGTTTGCCAATGGATGGGGAAAGAGTACCTTTGAGGCCTCGTCCAGGAAGCATTAGGAAAACGACTCTGTTAAAGCAGTACACACCCTCCCAAGAGCATACCATCGCCGAATTTTCAGCTGTCCAGTTGGACAGCGATCCCCATGGATCCAGTGTGATGGCCTTCTTGAACGACAGAAGCGCCTCCACGTCCCTTTTATCCCCAGATGATGTCAATTGATCCTCTGGACTGCGTTTCTTTGGAAAAAAATAATTACTAGTTCCAGCAGGGGTGTGGTCATAGAGATGATGATATTCCCCATTAATATAAGGAGATACTAAGTAATTGCAAAGAGTGGCAGTCGCATTATCCAACGCTGGCATCAATATGAAAAAGCTAACCGGCATGGACACAATGGTTTTATCCATGGTTCTCTCTCAGTAGCAAAAATTGGCGTTCAGAGTGGGGAACAAGGGCAGAGAAGTCTTTTGGGAATTTAATTGTGGCAAATGAGTGGAGCGCGTGGAATAAAATTATGTTGCGCTGAAAGTCTTTGTGGCCCTATTTCTGTAAACGCAGTCAGCTCTCATCTTATGGTATGTATCCGCATTGAGTGGTTTGGTGATGGGTTTTCAAAATCGTGATTTTGCTTTGACGGTACAGTTGCGCCGAGGATCTTTTTCGCTTATTTCTGTAAATACAGTCAACTTACTCTGAGGATGGTTTACAGTATGTGTGCGTAAATACAGTCAACTCTTTTATGATCCCACATGCAAGAGCAAAGAAGTGAAATAGATATTGATTTTTAAAGACGACCTCACTTGCGAGAGGAAAAAATATTGATTTTTAAACCGGATTACAAGGAGGAATTTTTAAATCAATACATCATGATCTCATGGGTTCGAGGTCATTCAAAACTTTTATAATAGGAAGAATTTATAAATTAATAGTTTATGGTAGCGATATTATAGCCCAAACATTAAGATGGATTTATTAATAAACTTAACCCGAAATCCACAAAATTGATTAGTTGTGTATGTATTTATTTTTTATTATGATATTGATATGTGAGAGATTAGAGAAATGTGTAAATATTAGTAATTGTTCTAAAAGGTACAAAGAGAGGTTTTTTAAATTGGAAAAATTGTATAAGAAATGTATTTGTAGATATGTATGTGATATGTCATATATATTGGCATATTTTAATTTCTATAAATAATGTAAAAGATGATATTTTAGTTTTATAGATATTTATTATATATAACAAGTTGTACATATATATTATTTCTAGAGCTCAAACTAAAAATACTACTTTGATATACCTCTAACAAAATATTAAAATAGAGAATCACACGTATTGGAAGCCAAAATTTAAACTCAAATAGAATGATTAGATTATAAAATTTACATTCTAAATTATATTATTAATTAATACTATTTTTTTTCTAAAAATTAATTAAAATCTATTTAGAGTGTATTTTAATTTATGTATGAATGATAAGTGGGGTTATTTTAATTTCATATATAATCCAAATTAAAAAATAGATTTGATACACCACTCACAAAATACCCAAAATAAGAAATAAAAACATAACTAAAAAAAGCCATTAAATTACCCCTACTAAGATTAAGAATTGGATGAAGAAAGTTCATAAAAAGACTTTTTAAAAGGCAATTCTCTGTACATTTCTTCAAATGAAAACACAAAGATTATGTTAAATTGTGGCATACAAGAAAATGAAAATGAAAACGCGAATGGCAACAACAAAGTTTATAACCAATAAAAAAGCCATTATATTACCGCTACCAAAAATTAATTTTTTAACCAAAATAATGCAATTTTGTAACAAGGATTAAGCCTTGGATGAACAAAGGTCATAAAAATTATTTTCAAAAGACAACTTAAATTGTGGCATATAAAAAAACAAAAATGAAAATGTCAACAACAGAATTTGTCAAAAAATGATAATTATATTGTTTACGAGCATGTCAAGAAAACAAAATTGCAAAATTTTGTAATAAGGATTACGTCTTGGATGAAAAAAGGCCATTAAAATCCTTTTCAAAAGACAACTTAAATTGTGGCATATAAAAAAACAAAAATGAAAATGGCAACAATAGAATTTGTCAAAAAATTGTAATTATACTTGTTACCAGCATGTCAAGAAAACAAAATTGCAAATGGAAACAATAGAGTTTGTAAAAAACTGATAATTATAGTTGATTAGAGAAAGTCAATTCTGGACATAGAGCTCATATTTTATAGTTTCTATTTGATCCACATAATATTTACATTAAATTGCCTCAAATAAAACAAGCAATGACCATAAGGAGCACTATATAGATGACCTGCTATTTTCTTCCCATTTTCTTCTTAAAATTAACAATGATTAAAAAAAAATCAGTGAACAATGAATCCCACTGTGGGATGAATTATTTCCCAAAATTCCTAACCAACAATAATTTCAATTGATCATTGATTTCTATTTTTTTAGTATGGTAAATGGTTGAGAAATGGATAGATGCAAACCTTTTCTCAAATTTCATATTTGAAGAAATTTACATCTAAAAAAATTTTATCCCTTTAAATTCCATCAAGATAAATAGGATTCCATCAAGATAAATATAGATATTAGACAAATAATAAATAAACTCAAATAAATAAATATAAATTAATAATAAATCAATTCAAATGTTATATCTCTATAATTAAACCATAACCTTATTTTAAATTATCAAATCATTGTCTTCTATAAAATTAAATGATAATTTTTATTGAGTCACTATATTATATTATATTATATAAAATTAAATAATTAGAAACATTACCATTTATATGAATATAATTAACTTTAGCTTTATATTTAAAACAATAATTTATTTATTTATTTTTTATAATTTATTCGATACAATAATTTATTTATTTATTTTTTATAATTTATTCGATGGATATTACTACCATCATCAATATCAATGCAATTTCAATTAACGTGTTGCTAAAGAATACGTTATGAAACATCAAAATACATACTTTCCTCTTTTGGGTAAATTTTTCTTTGCATCCCTCTCGGAAAAGTCCCATAAATGAAGGAATCAAGTTGGATGATAAAACTTGGAGGATAAGACTAAAACGATGGGACACCATTCCTCTTGAGGTGAGAAAACTAACATGCAAGTGGGGATGACATGGTCTAATCGATTTCGTTACATTATTCGAAAGATGAGTATATATGTAATGTAACTGTTTATAACAAGGTGATGTGTCATAGTTGATTGCATAAAATAATTATTGGGATGTGTGAAGCATGTGTATAACTTACCAATTGGATGAAGGTAAAGAGATAGCAAGCACTTTCTTAGAATCATAAAATAATTGTAAGATTCAGTTTCGTTGAATATTCCAAAAGGGCGGCATAAGCGTGGAAAAATAATATCCATGGGGTCATTGAGAATGATATGAATGATTTCATGGACATATACCAGAGGCGCCGGGAACTCCTTGGAGTGGATGTGTTCTACTGGCATAAAGGAAATAAAACCCGAGACTTCGTCGCGTGACTACTTGGTATACCTTGTAGCCCAAAAAACTACATCAGGTTGCAGTATGGTGCAAATTGATCATTTTTAAAGTTTTCTCTGATCTCTAAACACTTTCTGACAAATATTGGAGGGCACTAGCGTCATCAAATGCTTGATTTGATCTCCATGAAAAACACTTATAACCAATATTAGTTGCTTCCAACCTCATTTTTATATTTCATCAAAAACACTTTTTCCTTTTAATTTTTGAGAAAATGTGGTATCAATCACGGACGAGCGTTGTTGCCATAACTTTTCTCGACTTGTACGATGAACCAGCAAAAAATATTCTAGTCAATCCAGTACGATCCAAAAATCGACAAATCTTGAGAGTCAAACTCTCACACTTCGAATGAAAAGATTGCCCAAATTATATAGAAAATTTGGTGAGCTTCCATTGCCTCTTACCTTGCCCTGCTGTGGTTGATGCATTTTCCATAAAATATAGGTTTGAATGCAATCCATTTCTCCTTCTTTAGCTTTTTCTATTAGCCCATGCCACATATGTACAATGACCCTCATTCAGAACTTATATCATATGTGTATACAATGTATACATATTGTCAAGTAGAGAAGAGGAGAAATACAGATTCCACATATGTACAACTGTATGAATGGTAATCACTATTCACCATTGATATCATATGTATATACATTATATTTATGTCAACAAAAAAGAGGAGGAGAAATACATATTCATTGTATAAATATTGTGATCTACATAAAGAAAAAAGGACATGAAAAATGCAGATAAAAATGCAGACAAAACGTGTTACAAAAATTGACCTCCAGGGTGTTGCATGGGTAGTGAATGGTTCCTGAAATGGCAAGCCTTCATTGCCCATTGATGATCATAGAAGTCCATTGATTCTCAGAGAAGTCTCGTCATATGTAACTTGGGCTCTGGCATTGCGTGATCTCGATGCCACTGGTTTTGGGTGAGACATCTTAGATTCTAGAGCCTGGCAGTGGATATGGACTGCACATCTTCCTTGCATAATTCACCAGAATATATTCTCATTTCGCCACTCCTGCTGAACATAAAGGGAGGTGGAGGAGGTGGCAGCGATGGCAACAATACGATTGAACCTGAGATGATTTACATGATAATTATTCGGTATTAAAAATAGTGTTAACAAGAAGCATAAGTGCCTAACAGTGTCATCTTCTAAGCATGCTATGATCTGTCGAACTCTCCTAGAACTCCGACACATAGATGTAAAGTGAAGAGTAAAAGGGTGGGTGTGCACATATGTTAGACTGAAACAAGAAGTGTACCCACCTAGAACTCCAACGCACAGATGTCAAGTGAAGAGGAAAAATGGTGGGCGTGCACATATTTCAAACTGAAACAAGAAGTGTACCCACCTAGAACTCCTACACACAGATGTCAAATGAACAGTAAAAAGGTGGGCGTGCACATATGTCAGATCGAAATGAAGAGTAAAAGGGTCGGTGTGCACATATGTCATACTGAAACAATAAGTGTACCCACTTGGAACTCCTGCGCACAGATGTCAAGTGAAGAGGAAAAAGGGTGGGTGTGCACATATGTCAAACTGAAACAAGAAGTGTACCCACCTAGAACTCCGACGCACATATGTCAAATGAAGAGTAAAAGGGTGGGCGTGCACTGATGCCACACCGAAACAAAAAGTGTAGACGAAAACAAGAGATTGATTGATTCAAAAGAAAAGGCCTATTGGCCTAATTATTTGGAATTTGATATCGATGAATTTATGAGACAAAATAAATGTGTAAATATTATTTGGAATTTGATACCGATGAATTTATGGAATTTATATGGATAATATTTCAAATTTAAAAGGGAAGATAGTTGGTATTTTCTAAGAATATGGCCTTTTGAATATATTTTTTATTAAAAGAGAAAAAGTATAAGTATATATATATATATATATATATATATATATATATATATATATATGTGTGTCAATATATTTTCATTAATAATAAATTAGTTTAGATTCATCTTAACTTTGAATCTACTAAGCCCTCAGATGGATCAAATCTCTCCTCACTTTAAAATAGAGTTGCATCTCAAGAAATTTAATTTTTCTTAGAGTGTGAAAGATAGTTAAGAAGGATCTACATTGGTTAGTTACAAAATAAAAAGTGAACTGGGCGAGGGGGAAATATTAATTAAATTGTAATATTATTACATTTTATTTAATATTTCTTATCACACCCAAGTCTAAATATTACATTTTACTCAATATTCCCCCTCACCCCTGCTAATTTTACAGTTGAGTTTCTTTACTTTTAAGCTTCAAATAGAAAGAAAAATTACAATAAGAAGTGGGTGTGTTGAAGGGAAATATTGGGTAAAATGTAATGTTCTCGTATTATATTTTATTTAATATAAGCCAGTAAAACGTGGATGGAGGTAGACCGAAATATTAGATAAAATGTAATAATCACATTTTTCCTAATATTTCCCTCACCTTAGATCATATATGGACAGACATATCCATAAAAAGTTTTATCTTTGCGTATTACATTACGTAGATTCAATGTCATCATTTTCTACAACTAATTATGTATCTAAATATAACATCAACCTAAGATGGATTTATACTAGTTTCATTCCCCCCTTAAATAGGTTATATTCCACATGAATACCATGAGTCAATACCATTGATTCTTAATACCATGGGTCATTTTTATTATTATTATTATAATTTTTAAATGGTTATTTTTATTTTATTTTCACCAAATTTAAATGTTTATATTTTCTAGTATAATATAGACATTAGGTCTCATCTCAATGAAGTAATTACATATATCCCTCATACTAAAAACTATTTTTTTACTTTTAATTTGTGAAAATTGAAGTATTTTAATTATGGCCAACATTGATTTTTAAAGTAAAGTTATTATTATTTTTTTTAGAGTAACTTTAAAGACAACATCTCTAGCATATACATATATCATCATACACATATATACACTTTTAAAAAAATAATTAATATAACAACATCTTCCCATCTCCCTCTTGTACTCGGCTAAATTTTATATATATATATATATATATATATATATATATATATATATATATATATATATATATATATATATATACACACACACACACATTAATTTTTTTTTTAATGTAACATTACGTAACAATATCTCCCTCTGGTACTGGGCTAAAATTTAATGTAACATCACATGACAACATCTCCCTCTTGTATCGAGCTATAGAGTGCCTCTCAGCTCAAAAATATGTTACATTGATAATTGTTAATGCTTCAAAAACCACACTAGGAGGTCATCTCCTCAACTAAGGGTAACCAAAATGACACCATTACTACCAGTGAAGTCCAAAATGCAATGTGTTGGTTTTCACAGAGACAGAGCGACCCTAATATGATTTCCATACTTTTTCACTGATACCCTCAAACTTTTACAAAATTAAGGAAGACAATATTGAAATGAGGTCTAAAAAATCTGCTCTGCTCTAACAAATATGTTTTTCAGCTCGAGACTTACGTTTTAAAATTGATGAGTGTGTTTTTTTATTGGACCTCTTTGTTGGAGATTTATCAATTGACTAAAGAATGTGTTTCTCTTAATATCCCCATAAACTCTTATGAATGCATTCCTAAAAATGGACCAAGAGACAATATAATCTTTTTTTCATTCAAAAATCCATTAGTATCAAACAATTAGATTAGGTTGCAGATGCAAGAGTGTGGCAAGAGTCACCTTTTGTAAATTTGGGAATTTGTTTAGATTAAATAATTGTTCCATCTGGAATATACATGTTACGGTATCTTTACCCTCACACTTTATTATATCGATCTTAGGAATTAAGTAATTTAAACCCTTGATGATGTTGATGTTGGAAATAAGAATGACCCATAATTTTCTAACTCATCTTTCATGTTCTCTAAATGTGTTAAAATGCTCCCCATACGTGACTATCATTCAAAAAAAAAATTCTCCTTATTTTCATGATTTATTTATGTAATAATATGACTTTTAGGGAACCCTCCTATCTAGGGTATGTAGGAGCATGGGCTCCATGCATTTTTCTATCATTATATCTTTTGATCCATCAAGTTATCCATTAAATTTAACTTCCATGTTTTAATCCATCAACTTTTCCATATTTTGATACATCAACATTTCCATTTTCATTCAATTTCTCTTATAAGGATTTCTTATGAACATGCCAAATCAACATTTTCAACACAATATTACACATGCCATTAAATGGGTTCCTCAATTGAGATGCCTATTTCGCTAAGTCTTCACATTATTTGTGTGTCATGGATGAGTTCTCTAGAGGTATATTTCTTTGGATGAGTTCAGTGTCATGCATTGAACACCCAAATAGTATAAAAATAGAAAGATAAACAATTTCCTGACTTGAGGATTGAAGAGAAGAAGAACCAATGAGAAGCCTCTTTGGGAGGAAACTTCCACTTATAATATAGCAAATGCGCAGGATGAGATGATCTCTTATACAAAGTATCATTAGTATATATAGTAGACAAATGATACAATTACAATTTAAGAGTCTATTTGACCATTGGAAGGCCTATTTAACTAATAAGGATGACAATGACACAACAATAAAAATATAATAACTCAATATCTAGGTCTTAACAAGACATGGGTATATTTGCATGCAACTTGTTCGTAGAAAAACTCATTAGCCTTAGATACACATATTTGTTGATACCCTTGAGATTATTGGTATGAATATAAAGGCTTTCAAGCTTGATTAAATGTCAATTACCTCAAGTATTTTTCTTGTTAACATGTTTGAATAAAAACTTAGTGGCCCAACTTGCCTGATTTTGTAATGACTTCAAGGATACTTCCAATTAGCATGTTTGAAGCAAGAGGTTGTAAACAGAGAAGATAAATTTCCTAGAGACGGAGGAATTTTAACCCAACATGTTGTGGAATATATACAAAGGAATCTAAGTTCTATAGTAAGTCCAATTCAACTAGAATTATTCCACTTGAGTTGTTTATGAAAAAATCAATACTTAATGAGTAATTATAATTTCGTCGAGTTGAAAGGACGTGACCAACAATGTTGTTAAAATAAATTTCCAATACTTATAGAGATATGCATTTTCTCAAAGAAGTCCAATACTTCAACTCATAAGATTAATGAAAAAGGAGAGATATTCCAACTTGACTAGATGACCCAATTATCTTGTTCCAGTATTTATCAAATGTTTTATGAAAGAATGATTGGTTTGATATTTGTAGAATTAAAAAATATTTTTCAATATACCTCCAAATAATATTAGTGTTGAGATAAAGTGTTTAGAACACTTTAAGATATGAAAATTAAGCGGAATTCTTCCTATAAAACTTTTTTCTCAAAAATGAAATTTTCGCAAGGATAGCCTACCAAGAGATGGGGAGAGAGTACCTTTCAAATGTAATCCATAAAAAATTACTGCAAACACTATTTTAGTGTGTTGTTTGCAAGAAACAATTTTCCATCAGTATAACTTCTTTGAGTTCCCAATTGTTTAGTTGTATAAAATCCATGTGTATCTAATGTAATAACATTTTCCAAAAGAAATACGTTCCTCCATGTCCCTTTTATCCTCCAAAGTTTGTTGTATCCAAACAAGATCATAGGGTTAAAGTGAAGTACTTCCACTAGGTGTGGGGTCATAAAGATGACCACATTCCTCATTAAATATGAGAAGAAGAATAATATGGTGATTCCCTCAAGAAATTAAATGTTGTCGTGGTTGGAATGTCCAATGTTATTGTTGTTTCCATCGTCACAAATCCCACAAACATCAGGATGCCTTTTTAAATTGGTTGTTTACATAAAATATATATCACGATTTAATTAATTTAATAATTGATTAATAACCATTAAATTTATATAAAAAATAATTTAATACAAAAATTATGTATTGAATTAACTTGTGAGGTGTCCAAAAATGATAAAGCAATATGTATTTCACTTTTAAAGTTGGTTGAATCCCCCTCCCCTTCCCTTTTTTTCCATGAGTAAAATTTAATCTAATTTTCAATACAGATTTGTTAATATTTATTTTCAAAATTATTTTTCTCAATAAACTAAATTGTAATACTACAATATTTATTTATTTTTAATCCAAATTAAAATATAAATAAAAAATAGTCATTTTGTTGATATTTATTTTCAAAATTGTTTTTTTTTCAATAAATTGGATTTTAATACTACAATATTCATATAATTTTTAACCCAAGATAAAATATAAATACCAAGAATGGTCAATTTCAATTAATAAGTAAGCATAATTTACAAATTAAATTAAACATGGATTAATCAAATATTATATGAAAAAAATGAAACGAGGAAAATGATAAAGAAAAATGGGTTAATTTTTCATAAAAATCCTTAATCGCGAAAGTTGTTTTCAAAATATTTGAAAAATCCCAAACATAAGAGCCATATGTCACTTCATTGTGCACACTATTGAAAATACTTAAAATATGTGTAAACTAAATGTAAAAGATTAGCTTCGGATGCTGGTGAAATCTCCTGATCAAGCGAGGACAACTCCTCCCATGCTTAGCCTAACGTCGCCCTGCAATGCCAACTCCAACTTGACGCGGAACCTCAAATCGTTTATAAACTTTGTCAATGCTCTACCACACCTGACCTCTTGCCACACCACACATCACATGCAGGCACACTTGGAATGTCCCTATCTACCTCTATGCTCGAATTCAGTGCTTCATGCCTTCAAAAGGAATGAAGGCTCCTCAATCGGCCATTTCATTGCTGCTCCAGTCGGTCTTGCGAGCTCTCTTTGCCATCGCTGCTCCTCTTCTCATCATTATGTTGTTGCTCTAGCCTGCCTCGTGTGCTACCACTGCCATCACTCCCCTAGCTACATGCTCCCCATGTTGCACGCCCCCTACAGCAAGCCCCCTACTACGCGCCCCCTTTTATGCACCCCCCCCCCCCCCCCCGCTTGTGCTCCTCCCTGTTGTGCCCCCCTATTACGAGCACCCCTGTTGTGCGCCCCCTGTTGCGTGTCCCCCCTACTGCACACTCCCCTGTTGCACGCCTCTATTGTGCACCCCCCTGCTCTCAGCCTTGTCTCTCGACCGGCTCCCCATCCTCTGCTTGATAGCCTCTCCATGGCCCCGGGTGCCAACGTCAAAATCCCATTAAGGGCAGCTATAGAGGGTCGCTCTCACCGTGGCCAGGACCAGTGTCTGGAATCCAACGAAGGATCCTCGTCAGGAAGCCATGAAATTTCAGCCACTCAAACACTTGACAACACACAGGAGGAGATTTTTTAGCCTCCGGAGAAGCCTAAGGGTAGAAAAGGTCACAGAAAATCCACTATTGCGCAACCTGAGTTGCCCATACCCTGGAAAATCGAACCACTTCGATTTCATGAGCCCTGCAAAGGAGGAGACAGACTTTGGATTATGGACTCGAGTGGTGTCTGGACCAGAGTTTATGATGTTGAGTATCATGTTGCTCCCATTGTCCACGCGCCCCCTGCACAACCTCGTTGTGAGCCCACAATTGAGGAGGAAGCCATCGCAAGAGAATATGGATGCCTAATTGAGGAGGAGGACCACGCGATAGAGGAATATGAAGGAAATCCATGACTGCTCGATAGCAAGGTTCATCTCTGCTTTTTGTCATCTCAGGACATACTTTAGCTATTTTGTTTTCATGTGTGTCACTGAATATTTTGTAAAACAACATTGTTTGACTCTCTTAAGGGGCTGGTTTCCTCCTATGAGGCAACCCCAACCTTGGTTTATTTTGAAAACTTCCAAAGTAGGGATTGGCTAAGTACTACTTGCCATCCCAGCCCATCGCCTCTGTAAAGTTTCTTTTATGATTTTAATATAGTTTTAGCCTAACTTACAAAAAAAAAGATGTAAAATATTAGAAATTGTAAAATAAATCATAATTAAGTGGTAATGAAAAATAAAACTAGCATACTTCGGAAGCAGGGGAAGGGAACATAAAAGGGAGAGATTAAATTTTGAGTATATGTTAATGTGTTATTTATAAAATTAACAATTCATTTAAAACAAGTGTTGCACGGTAGTTATTAGATAAAACATTATAACTTGCATTGGTCAATTGTAAAGTATTAGTGATTATTAAGCAAATTGAATGAAATAGTTTTTCTTTTACAAGAACTAATAAACATTATAACTTGCATTGGTCAATGTTAAATTAATAGTGATTAATAGGCAAATCCAGGCAAATCGAATGCTACAATTTAGATAAAACATTATAACTTGCATTGGTCAATTGTAAAGTATTAGTGATTCATAGACAAATTGAATGAAATAGTTTTTCTTTTACAAGAACTAATAAACATTATAACTTGCATTGGTCAATGTTAAATTAATAGTGATTAATAGACAAATCGAGGAAAATTGAATGCTACAATTTTTCTTTAGCAAGAACTAATAAATTGAGATGTTTAAACATTTACAATTTTACTCTTAAATAAATAATGGTGGGAAATAACTCTTGGTAAGTATATTTATTTACATCTTATTCCTATCATTTTTTATGCAAATACTTGCTTAAATTATGGTGAGAATTAATTGATGATAAATATGTTATTTACTTAAATATGAACTATTCGTAAATATTTTATTTTTGGATGATTTTATTGAAAAATATAAGAATAAAAAATCGCTATGCAATTATTTAAAAACCATGCATGAATATCTAAACAATATCCAAAAATTACGGGAAAAAATATGTGACAATTTTCCACAGCATTATATTGTGCAAACGTTGTAATAAGATCTTCAAGTTAAAAAAAATTCAAAGTTAAAATGTTAAAGTAATAGTATCAATGAGCAAATCTATTGCTAGAAAGCGCTGCATTGGGATGGACTAATAAGGCCAATGCCTATCATATGAGAAAATGCGGTCATATTATCAAATATGGGATTGGAATTTGAGCAAATATCACCTTTGATATAGCAGATTATGTAAACTCTAAAGCAAACAAAAGATTTTTTCTTAAAACATTGAGAAATAGTTTAAATAGTTATGCAAATCGATAACAACTTGTGCTTGGAAAGATAAACTATGTATAATATTATTATGTGTAATATATTTAGAATGTATAAAATGTATTACAAACTTGTTTACCTCCCAAAGGAAATTTGTTTACCATGTTGAACTTTGAATTTCTTTTATTTTGTATTTTACATTTTCCTATATTTTAAACTTCTACAGTACTTATAATACTCAACATCAATCTATTTTTTCCTCTTGTTTTATTTACATTAGATTTTAACGAAAAAAATCTTAATACTTATTATATCTTAACTTTTCTTTAATAAAAATGATTAAAATCAAGTCAATTATGTATATATATTCCATAAATTATAAAATTAAATCAATTATTACATAGATAGGGATTTCCATAATTCAAATTTAATTATCAATAAGTAATAGATAGATGGTAGGTATTTGATGGTGTTTAACATTTACAGAATATCCACAAAATATTTATGGTGACACGCATGTCGATTCTAGAATAAAGTTTGTACAAACTTATTTTAGAGTGAAAGAAAAAATGTGCAATTTTTCATTATTTAAATTGTATTCTTGAACGATATATATTTCATACATCAATATTAATACATATTAAAATATTTTATTCATAACCTACATTGGATATTTTATTATATACAACATCAATTTTTTTATTTTAAATTTTTTTTTCTATATATAGATATATATGAAGGTTATATTCATAAAGTTCGTTAACATAGACCTTCAAATATTTTATTTAAATGTTGTGTTAAAATATTTTTGAAAAGTATAAGGTTCTTACTTACATATTTTTTTTACATCTAATTACTTTACATGAAATTATATTAGGTCACATGGACGACTAGTTAAACATGCATAGCATATTCTTTTTTCTTTTTTATTGTGACGATATTGCTTTTCTATTTAAAGAAATTTTTATTTTTATTTATTTGAAAAGGACCCGTGTTAGCTCTAAGTTGAGCACAAACAAACTTACACATCGCCTTCACACTGGGCTATAGAAAGAGCCCAGATGAGCCTCTAGGCTCAATTATTAATAATTATTAATTAGATGATAAATATTTAACCTCCATAAAATATTCTAGAACATTATTAATAGTATACATAAATCAAAGCTTGAGCTTTATTTTTAAAGTAGTTATGCATATTTTTCCCTTGTTAATTAAATTCATTAATTAAAAAAATGTCATATAAACAATGTCATATGAAATGTGTTATGGTTTTTATGGATACATGGTATTGATAAACTATGGTTGACCTATGGTTTCATGGCAAAGTCTACTTATATTAAGAATCTCTATGATCAAAAATATTGTTACATATTTGTTTTTTTTTAAATGAAGCTTTACTCATACTACATAAAGTTTAATATATATATTAGATTTTTATTTGAGTTTGTGATTATGCTTTTTAAATTTATAAATTTAAACAATTTTATACTTGCAATTGCACCAAATATTACAAAAAAAACATCGTAAAACATAAATATAAAAATAATATTAAAAAAAAATTGAGTATAATAATAATAAAAATATAATTATCTTTACGAAGGGGCGCGATGGCACCTAGGGTTTCTTCAGCATCGAGCTTCCATGCCGTCACCCTGCCCTCGCTCAGCCATGATCGTTCGCACGGAGGTGGACTGCAGGTTTCTTCCGCCGTCACAGAACCTGGTGTATTCCTTGGCCCTCTGGGCGCTCTCTTCCCTCTCTTCCCTCTGGATAAAAGCGAAGTTAAGAATCGGCCCTCTGCAGCTGCGTTCTGTAAATGTCGCCCCCCTCAGACAGAAGATGCAAGGATTAAGCATGGATCTGCAGAAAATACTCTTTCTCCTCAAGCGGCGGCTCTTGGGAAGAATGACCACGCGCAGAAAGACTACTCACCCCCTTTCGAACCACTTCTGCCTTCCCAGAAACTTCGATACTCTGACTTTCATACTCATAAACCTTCGAGCTATCAGGATCTGTTTGGAGGGCGCACTTGGGAGTCCTTATGGGCGGCAAAAAGCCACCAACTCTATGGCCATTGGACTCTCCCCACAGCTTCTCACAAGCCCCAGTTGCAAGTTCAGGAGAAGGTGGAGAACCAGAGTACCAGCTCCCTCTCGTCTCAGATATGCAGAGGCAAGCAGAAGTCTGATCACTTTGCCTCATTTCAGATCCAGATCTTGCTCCTTTCTGGCAAAACTATGCTACAATGGGTGAGCTCTTCGGATCTTGTGCAGGACCTCAAGCAAATCCTGGAATATAGGCTGGGGATTCCCTATGCATCACAGCGACTCATCCACGAAAGTAAACAACTAGAGGATCTTTATCCACTCTCTTCTTACAGTATTAAAAGAAATGCATCCATCATTTTCACCCTTCGCTTGAGAGGGGGAGCTGTTGGATAGTCATCCACAGTCGCGGCTTTTTCATACAAAGATGTTGTCCATGCTCAGATACCCAAGAAAACAGCTCCACCAGCTCAGGCTCCTAAGCCTTTTTTGGTGGACAAACTGGAGGAAACCCTCTCCATTGAAATAATGCATCCAACGCTGGATGAGCAAATCCAAAAGTTTGCTGAGCATGCCATTATTTGCAGATTTAATGGACTATGGCCACACACGACAGACCTCTACCAATGGATTCACTCTAACTGGACCAACAATTGCAAGGTTCTATTCTGCTCAAAGGGCTTCTTCATTGTAGTGTTTGCTTTCAGTGAGGACTACCAAAAAGCATTAACTGAAGGTCCATGGTTCTGGGGCTCAGCAGGTTTATTCCTCACTCCCTGGTTCCCAGATTTCGATCCTTTTATAGCAGTTATCACCAAGCTCCCCATCTGGGTCAGACTTCCTAATCTCCCGGCGCATTTATGGCACTTTGCTATATTCCAAGGGATAGGTAATACTCTAGGCCACTTTCTTGCCACATATACCTCTAGGGGGGAAAAGGGCATATACACCTTTGCCAGAATCTGTGCAGAAATAGATATGAGCAAAGGTCTACCTGATCAAATTAATCTTAAAATTGGAGACTTCCATTGGACTCAGACACTGGATTACGAGAACACAGCCTTCCGCTGCCGGCATTGCCATCATACAGGGGACCTTCAGAGCTCTTGTCCCTCGATGCCTGCCCAAAAGAAGAAAGCCAATCTTAAGCCGAAATCCAAAAGCTGGAAACCTCATGATCCTCCCCCCATGGATGATTTGGATTCCAGCTCGGATGAAGAGGAAGGGGATGCAGAAGGAATGGACACAAAGCCGTCACAGGATCCGCCTTCGGCAAGTCCCGAGGAATCTAATATTCCACCAAACTCTCAGAAAAGAACTCATGAGTCCTCTCCCTCGGATTCAGACAAGGAGACCTCTCCATCGGCCCAGCTTAGTCTGCAAATCATGCCAGCTCCGCAACATCATCCTTGCTAGATCCAAGTTGGTAAAAAGAAAGGGAAAAAATGCAGAATAGTTGATTCTACCCACGTTGGGTAGAATCCCTTGTTCCTCCCTTGTTTCTCTGGTTTTCTTGCTACTTTTTGCTTAGCACTGCTCTCTTCACGGTTTCTCATAGGGGCCGAGGTGGATAGTTTATCCTTTTCGGCTGCCCATTTTCTTGCTTCTCTTGATTGTAACTTCATATTGTACCATACGTTCTCTTAATAGAATTAGTTTTACCGAGAAAAAAAATAATAATAATAAAAATATAATATTAAATATTATTTTTAATTTTCAAGAAAAATATAAAAATATTATTATAGTTAGATAAAACTAAAATATAAAAATATTATTATAGTTAGATAAAAGATAAGTCATTTAGAGAATGAATACACTCCATAGATCACTTGACCGCCCCTTTATATCCGGAGGAGGTTGGTGAGTCATAAAAATTGGAGTGAAAGTATGGAGCTGAACATAATGGGTTCGCACTTCTACTTTACGCGTAAATAAAGTCCCGCCTGTTTGGGTGTGGTGATGGGTTTTCAAAACCATGATTTTTCTTTGACGTTCTAGTGTACCCCGATGGACTTGGGTGCCTTCGGTGTCTCTATTCCAACTTTAATTAAACTTATATGAATCTATTTCACAAAAATAACAACCTCATTGATTATATTTCTATGGATATATTACAGAAAATAATAATTTGTGGGTCATGGTGAGGAATTTACATGATATAGATACGTCACTCGTTAAACAATAACATGTAGAGCACTTGCAGTATAAAGCAATTAAGTAGGTTTAAATTGTCATACACAGTGTGACATTGTGAGGAGAAAGAAAGTTCTAAATTTTATTTAGACTTTGATATTTAGTAAATTTATTGAAATGTATATAAATAACATTTCAAAATTTAAAAGGTAAGATTGGTTTTAATGGTGTGGAATGTTTTAGTTTTTGAATATATATTTTATTTAATAGGAAAAGTTGAAATGTTTGATATTTTAGTTTTTTTTTTTAGAATTTAGTGATATAATTTCTTTCATGTTGATAAAATTGTATTCACTAAATTTTGATGAAATCATAATTTCATGTTAAAATTGTATTCCGAATTTAAACATAGATTTAGAGTTAAAAAAAAAAAAAATTAGAATCACTCAAAATTATAGAAAATGAACAATTCAAATATATAATTACAATAAATTCTAGTTAAATTTCAAGTAATTTTGATAAAAAAATATGTCGAGAAAAAAACCAAAGTGTAGAACATTTAGATTATGTTTATTAAACGAGTGTAAATATTTTATGATTTGGATTTTTTCTAGCAATCTCACCAAAATCTAACTATAGAAGAATTGTTGGAATTACAATTTTCCATTGTTGGAAGTGTAATAATGCATTCAATGACCTCAAAACCTCCTATCAGTAGTCTCAACAATTGAAATCCATGATTCTTCGTAAATGATCTTTATTGGCTCTTCTTGAATTAACATCTCGCTTTGGGATTTGCATCCCAAGATGTAGTGATGGGATGATGTGGCTTTCTAGAGGGGAGATATTGTCATTTTGTTTGCGTGGTTTGGAGCAATATAATTCATTGTTCTTGAGGTTTAACATTGTATTGGTGGTATTTTTATCTTTGATTTATGTCCATAGTGGAGTTTTTTATGTGGGGATTGCACGTAGAGGATGCCTGTGGTTTCTAGTTTGTGTTGTGTTGATTTTTTAATTTCCTTTTGGTTATCATTCAACCCATCATATTCAAAATATGTGGTCTCTCTAGAGGAGGTGTTACTCATGGTATGTTTCATGGTGGGTGTACTTGATGTTTAACATTGTATTGGTGATTGTTTTGTCTTGGGATTTTTCTAATAACAGAGCTCTTTATCTTGAGGATGTATGTTGAGGATGCCTATAAAATTTGGTTGTGTTACATTAGCTTTGTATGTCCTTTTAGTTAGCATCCAACCCTTAAGGGCATCTTCGAAACAAAGATTTACTCTTCATTTTTTTAGCAGAGGTGTTGCTCATGGTGAATGTTCTAGATTGTCCTTTAGATATTTTTTGTGTATGTCTTGGTTGATTCTACCAATATTGACATCCTATGTGGGAATTTGCGTTCAAGGACATGGTCGTGGGGTAACTAATTGGTTTCCTAGAGGAGCATTTCCGTCATCATATTCTGGTCATTTTGGAATAGTTTAATGATTTGTACTTGAGTTTTAATTTATATCGATAATGTTTTTTCTCCTATCTATGCAGTCTTCTGCTCATGGTGGAGCTTTTGTTTTTCACAAATGTAGGATATTATTCTTACGAGTGCTAATTTGTATTTTTTCATGGTCTCAGAAACAATGGTTTCTTGCTCATTTTTAAGGTGGAGGTGCTACTTGTGGATTTTGCATCGGCGGATGTTTTGGGCTCTTTTATTATTTCTTATGCTTTCGGGGTGGCTTATTATTCCCATTGTTCTAGTTGAGAACTTGGATTTTACACATGGTTTTGGGTGTCTTTAATTTTTCTTTGGTTTTGGAAAACTAGACTGTGATGGACGATGTTTTGGTATGTTGCCTTTGTTGTGCGAAAACTGGTGATAATTCATAGTTTGATTGGATTCAAGATATTATTTTAACTTCTTTTTTTTTTTTCAAAACATGGTTGTAGTTGGGAATTTTGAATATCTATCTACACGTGTTTTTATAGATTGAATTAGAAACTAGATATTGGTAGTGAGATTGGTACATTTTTGGATTTTTCCCCTAATTTTAATGCTCCATTTCTAGTTGGGTTATGGTAGACATGAATCTTAGGGGTTTCATGTGTCATAATGGGAAAACATAGTGACTGTTTTATAACATTTCTCCTTACTATACATGATTGAATTATTTTTTCTAAACTATATGAGGAATAAATGGCAAGATATATTCTCCTCTAGGATTTTATTCCATCTTAGCTAATTTTACGTACCAATTTTATCTACTCTACTCTTTTTTATCTATCTTATCTCACTTCTATTACCTATCTTATCTACTCTTATCTATGATCTCGAGAACTTGTCTCATTTTCCAAGAATTGATCATGGGAGGAAGGTGTTCTTGACCTTATCTATCTTCCTAAACATACTATGCTCAAGTGAGTTGATTCAATATTTTATTTTTTCTAATCATGTATGTATTTTCCCTTTTGAAGTGTACTTCCCTTAACTTCCTACCCTGTCATTCATGACTCACATATATCTCCATTATCACTCACATGGATTTTAGCTACCCCCCTTCAATATGAGACACTTGAATATGAAATCTAAACCACATTAATCTTGACCATAAGTGGAGAACCATCAGGGATGGAGTGTTGAAAATTTGGCAACATGTTTTTGGGGGAGGAAAATAAACAAGAGATTTTGTGACATTTATCCATTTCCTAGTTTGTCTTTGGTGATGCGTGTTGGTGCTTTAAACTACATTTAATGACATGGTTGGGTTCTTTTATGTTTTTTTTCCACATGGGGTTTACTTGTTTGGTTTTACTCCAGCTAAGGTCTTGCATTGAGATTTCTATGCCAAGATGTGGCAATACATTCTTTGTTTTATATATTCTACTATGGAGGGCCTAATGACCTTTGGCATTTTTCTTGCTTTTTCAGGCGTTTTGGATCTAGAATTTGGTGTTTGGGTTGTATAGAGTATTGGGAATTTTTTTCTTCAAAGAGAATTTGATTGGGTTGGTCATCATTTCTATTGTTTTGGATGTCCAAGTTTGGTATTTTTCCTTCAAACCCTACAAAACATGTAGTTTGGCTTGTTCGGTGGTTTTTGGTGCAAAAGCGTAGCCATGGTTCTTCACTATCCTAGTGAAAATTTTTGTTTTGAAATATGTGGAAGTTTATAATTCACTTTTGTTGCATTTTAAAGTTTTAGGTATTATTTGATGTGCACAAGATGGCCATACTTTGTCTCTAGATCGAAATCACCACTTTTTCATGCGTTGATCATTCCCAACTCTGTATTTTTTATATGAATTTTTCAGCACCTCTTGTACTTGTAAATGTATATACCTAATCCTCTCAACTTTTTTCCTCGTTTTCAAAGAATTCAGTGTGAGATTCCCCCTTACTCCTACTTGATTTCCATATACTACATACAAAGGTGAAGGTGGAAAATATCCAAAACAAGTCTCAAATGGTGACTTACCAGTTGAAGTGTGGATTTCTCTATTGCAAGAGTGATATATATAGAACACACTCTTTATCCCAGGTCTTAAGATGCTTCTTATGGTAACCCTTCAAAATTTGTACCAAATTCCATTTGGATACTTCTTTTTTCCCACATTTTTGTACGTGGAATGTTGTAGATCTCTTAAATTTGGTGTTCACCGTCTCCCATAAAATAGTCCATGTAATATCCCAAAATGGGAATGCACAACAGTGCATGCTGAAATAACGCACTTCTAGGAAATCTGTGCACTGAAATGAGTTTGCAGCTCCTATATCCCTTAGATCAATTGATCTAGGCTCTAGATCCAAAAGGAGAGCAAAAACAAATCAAACTAGGTGTGGTAAATGGATCTCCCACCACCTAGTGTAGCTGAAAAACACCCAAAGAGAGGGGTTGCAGCTATGTACAACAAACTGCTTCAGAAATAACGCAGTTTTGAAAGCATGAGTAGTAGGCCAATAATAAAGATCAAATTTTGAATATACAACAGCAAATTAGATCCATAACGATGATTTCACATTATACAATAGAATATAGAAGACAAAAGAGAAGAAATTCTTCAGAAAAGAGGTTTCAACACATGTATTTACTGCAAAAGGGCTTAAAAACGTTTTTATAAGAGCTGCAACAGCTGTATGTTACACTTCAGATCTACAGCAAATCTATGTACAAAATATCAGATCCATTTCAGATATATACACTAGAAAGGCTCTATTACAATATCCCCTTGGGGTTTTGATCAAATCATGCAATACAAAGAGTAGATATGAGTTTAAAGTAGCATATCTACAATATTATTCAGAAATTTCTGTAGATGTTTTAAATTAGAAACAGATCAGATCTATACAGAACATGGATCAGCAAGCTAATCCATGGATCACCAAACTGAGAGGCAAAGCCCAACACCAAAGATCTCTTCTCAAAAAGGGGATCAAAACAGCCTGCAAAACCTTCTATGAAAATAACGCAATCCTGGAAGGGAAACTGCGTTGTAGCTTGAAGCACTGAGTTGGCCTAATGCCAGGAAGTGAAATATTAGCTCCAAAGGTTCAAAACTCTCTTGCCCATGGGATATAAGACTTTCCCAGTGAAAGGAGGGCCTGAAATGGCCTAGATCTAAGCAGATCTGACCTCCACTTACTGCAGCTTGCAAGGAAAACCTAATCTTAAACAGGATCAGCGTTGTAGTTGAAAGATGAGCTTGGCCAAATGCCTGATAGTGGATGAAATCAGCAAGACTCCTCCAAGAAATCCTCAATGGAAGAGGTGGGATCCCTGTATAGGAACTCCCAAGTGCTAAGCAGCACTATTCTCAGCTAAAAAATAGAGAATGGTATTTGTCTAAACAGACAAGATACTTAGAATATGCATAATAAACAACCTTCTCTTGCTGCTCTCCTCTTCCTTTTATAAGATGAAAGCTTTGTCAAACCCTAAACCACTTCAATGAATTAGCTCCTTTCACATGAGGGGCCTCCATCTAGAACTGTGATGTCCATCCATGAGGTACATTACATCTAGACAACACTGTAGATTTGGTCAAGGTTGACCCAGTCTCATAGCTAAAACCCTTTTCACACCAGCAAGTGATTTGTTTACATGGCCCAGATTTATCCTTGTTCATATGGGCATTGATTTATTCATTCTTTTCAGGAGTTTTACATGTCCTCCTTTATTCATTTATTCATGCAACATAAAATGAGACAAAAATGTATATTCCTCTTAGCTTAAGATAAGTAGGAATATTACAGTCCTCCCCTCCAAAATGTTGTTTGTCCTCAAGGAACTAATAGGGTGAGTGCTGTAATCCTTCTCCTCCTCCATAGGTGACACCATCAAGGATCAAGTCCTCCTCATAAGCCAAGTGTTCACCAAGCCAATACATCATGAATTTCTCCTCCAAGGTCATCATAAGATGTACATAGTCCATCCCACAAGGAGTGAAAAACTAAATAGAAATAAACATGGTTGGAGCAATGCCTTCTATAAAACATGTAACATGAGGTACATACAAATTGCCCATCCTCCCTCCATATAGTGCCATAAATAGCACAACTATGTCATCCAAGTATGGAAGCAAAATCACATATATACAAACAAAAATTTGAGCTTGAGGAGCTGGGTCAAAATCCCACATGTGATGCCAGCGTAGTGCATCTCTTACCTGCATTAGATCAAGGTGTGGTAAGTGGCCTTCCCACCACACATTTGCTGCATAAGTCATCTTAACATAGCTGAAGATGTCAGATATGTTTGGTGCCTTTGGAAAGCACCCATCATGAAAAGGAATCTCCCTTTGCACCACAAGGGAGTGGCCAAGTTCAGAATTTTTATTGGCCCACCAAAAGCCATGAGATATACATGATATCTCACTCCCTTTAGGAGTCATATCCTGCAAAAACATGGTAAAAGAATGTGATAAATCAGAAAATGAAACTTGCTTTGCATGATCAGATTTTATACCATCATAGTTCCTCATACACATGGAGTTGTGCATGGGTATTCCCCCTCTCCCAAAAGTAGGAAGAAATGGCTGGAATGACTCTTGCATAGAGTCCCTTGGCTGCCACAACTCCACATAGCTCATGCACTCTTGAAAGTGCTGATGTAGTTTCCCTCTCAAGCCTTCCCAATCAAATCTCCTCATGATTAGGGTGTAGATCTTCATTGATTGCATATGGCTGAAAAGGAACTCTTTGTGGCCCCCTTGTAGTATCTTCTGCTTGAGCTTGGAAGCTCTAGACAAGAAGACCATACTATGATGATAGTTGACCCCCCCTTGGAATAAGTAGCCCTCTTCTTGCTGCATGTCATCTAGTATCATACATGTGTGGAGATCTTTGGAATACTCTACAAGAAGTTGAGATTTCCAGTATAGATCTACACCACTCAAAAATGACAGCGCTGATGATACATCCATAGGAGTGTCTGTCATGTTGCTGATCTCCTCTTTGACATCTCTCATGCCAAAGATGTGTGTTGGAAGGCTGATCCTCCCATTCCTCTCCCCCCACAACGCAGATCTAGAGATGAGAGGGGGTGGTAGTGATAAAGGAAGAAGATCCTCCTTCTTCTTGAGTAGTCCCAAGCCTCCCAACACTGTAGCTTGGTCTTACATTGCTCCAATCCCTCCTAGATCTAAGTTTGGAGAAGAAATTTGTGATGCCTCGCCCACAAAATCTGAATCTGGTGGCCTCCCAGGTGGTTTGCCACTAGATAGAAATGTCCCATGCAGAATTATCATGAACATAAGAGAAGGGACTGTGAGGTCCTTGCTTCCACTGCGCAAATCCATCTCTGTTGTTTGTGTGGAAGTGCTAGGTGAGGGGTAAGTATGCATGCCTTGGATGATTTGAGGTTCACCAATATTCATGTCCACCCATTCTATTTGCAGAGCCTTCCAATTAGTGGTGACTTTCCCCAATGTAATCAACCATTGGACACCCAAAATGATATTGGTGTCTGGTATGTCAACTACAAAAAAGTGATCCACCAAGGTGTAGGACCCCATAGTGACTGAAAGTGATGGGACATAATGCATGCATTTCATTGTCCTATCTCCTGGGACCAAAATAGAGAATCCCTCAAAATTATCAGTGGGTATTTCCCTCTTCTGCACAATATGAGCATCAATAAAGTTGTGGGTTGCCCCACTTTCAATCAGTACATAAACCCTTTTATTCATGATTGAACCTTGAACTCTTAAGTTCAAGTACTTAGGTACTCCTCTCAAAGATGTAAGAGTTCATCCTATTGGAGCAAAGGCTCCATTCCCATCTCCAGATGGTGTTGGATCTCCTTCAACATTGTCAGCGTTGTGACCTCTTCTTGGTTCATCATCTTCTTCTCCCTCCTCAAAATCTGAGAAGATTTCTATGTATTATGCTTTTCCAGCAGCACATATATGTCCAGGTGCCCATGACTCTTGGCAAGTGAAACATAGCCTCTTCTTCCTTATCTCCCTCCGAACTTCAATATCAAGAGGCTTCTTGAATGAGCTCTCCTTGGAAGGAGCAGCTTTCTCTTCCTTCCCTTTAGAAAGGTAAGGGGCCTTGTTCTGAAAAGTTGCCTTTGCTTTTGGCAAGGCATATTGGAGGTCTCTAGCCCTCTCAATGGCATCACACAAAGTGATGGGCTTGGTATATTTAACCAACCCATGCAAAGGTTCATCCAAGCCATCAATGAACATGTACACCCTCCTTGTTATAGACAGATTAGGAACCATAATAGATAACCTCAGAAACTCAGAGATATAAGATTCTGCATTACCTGACTGCTTCAACTTTGCAAGGCTCATGAAAAGTCCTTCTGGATCCTTTCTGTCAAACCTCTCCACCAATATTCTAGCGAATTCAGAATAGGTAGTCACATTGGCATGGCCCAATGTAGACAACCCATGGAACCACCAATTGTGTGCCTCACCTTCAAAGTGCAGCGCTGCAATCTTGATGGCTTCCATCTCAGGGACTTTGTTCAACTGAAAGTAGATATCCAACTTTTCTACCCATGCTTTGGCAGAACTGGTGGATGACCCATCAAAATTGGGTAAAAATAATCTGCCCATAGAGTGATGTCGATCATGATTATGAATGAATCCACCATCTCTATACTGATGCCTTGGTCTTCTTTTGTCCTTGAGGTGACAAAACTCTTGAAAACTCAAGTGGTCCTTGAATCTATGATTCTGAGACTCATATTCCTCAAAGTAGTCTTCAAGGGATGCTTGCTCTTGAGGCCCTTCATTCTCCACAGCCAAAAAGGTAGGCATAGTAGAGCGTTGTGGAGCTTGTGGCTGGTGCACTGGTTGATCATTCCAGTGGTGAGACATGCCAAAGCTCTCTCCAGGATGAAATCTCCCAGGATATTCCTTCATCCTGTCCATTCTCATCTCTTTGATCTCTCTAGCAAGATCTTGCATGGCTACCAAAAGAGTTCTTGCAAACTCTTCTCCTTCTTTATCACTTCCAGATTCAGGGGCTTTCCCCTTGTCCTGATCATCATTAGTGTAATCAAATTTCTTCTATCCTCTATGCAGATATCTCTTCTCTCTATCAGTAAGAGGCTCATCTTCTCCTGAACCCATCTTGGTTTTAGCTCTTCAATGATAAGCATAGGATGTGCCAAGAAAGAAGCTCTGATACCACTGTAATATCCCAAAATGGGAATGCACAGCAGTGCTTGTTGAAATAACGCACTTCTGGGAAATATGTGCACTGAAATGAGTTTGCAGCTCCTGGATCCCTTAGCTCGGTGGATCTGGGGTCTAGAACCAAAAGGAGAGAAAAAACAAATCAAACTAGGTGTGGTAAACAGATCTCCCACCACCTAGTTTAGTTGAAAAACACCCAAAGAGAGGGGCTGCAGGTATGCACAACAAACTGCTTCAGAAATAGCGCAGTTTTGAAATCATGAGCCAGAGGCCAATAATAAAGATTAAATTTTGAATATATAGTATCAAATCAAATCCATAATGATGCTCTTACATTATACAACAGAATATAGAAGACAAAAGAGAAGAAACTCTTCAGAAAAGAGGGCTGCAACAAATTTATTTACTGCAAAATGGCTTAAAAACGTTTTTATAAGAGCTGCAGTAGTTGTATGTTACACTTCATATCTAGAGCAGATCTGTGTACAAAACATCAGATCCATCTCAGATCTGTACACTAGAAAGGCTCTATTACAAGATCCCCTTGGGGTTTTGATCAAATCATGCAATACAAAGAGTAGATCTGAGTTTAAAGTAGCAGATCTGCAATATTATTCGAAATTTTTGGAAGATGTTTTACATTAGAAACAGATCAGATCTATACATAACATGGATCATCAAGCTAATCCATGGATCACCAAAGTGAGAGGCAAAGCCCAGCACCAGAGATCTCTTCTCAAAAAGGGGATCAAAACACCCTGCAAAACCTTCTCTAAAAATAACGCAGTCCTGGAAGGGAAACTGCGCTGTAGCTTGAAGCACTGAGTTGGCCTGATGCCAGGATGTGAAATATCAGCTCCAAAGGTTCAAAAATATCTTGCCCATGGGATAGAAGACTTTCCTAGTGAAAAGAGGGCATGAAATGGCCTAGATCTGAGCAGATCTGACCTCCACTGCTGCATCTTGTAAGGAAAACCTAATCCTAAACAATATCAGCGTTGTAGTTGAAAGATGAGCTTAGCCAAATGCCTGATAGTGGATGAAATCAGCAAGACTCCTCCAATAAATCCTCAATGGAAGAGGTGGGATCCCTGTATAGGAACTCCCAAGTGCTAAGCAGCACTATTCTCAGCTAAACAACAGAGATTGGTATTTGTCTAAACAAACAAGATACTTAGAAATATGCATAATCAAAAACCTTATCTTGCTTCTCTCCTCTTCCTTTTATAAGATGAAAGCCTTGTCAAACCCTAATCCACTTCAATGAATTAGCTCCTTTCACATGAGGGGCCTCCATCTAGAACTGCATTGTCCATCCATGAGGTACATTGCATCTAGACAACGTTGTAGATTTGGTCATGGTTGACACAGTCTCATAGCTCAAACCCCTTTCACAGCCGCAAGTGATTTTTTTACAAGGCCTAGATTTATCTCTGTTCATATGGGCATTGATTTATTCATTCTTTTCAGGAGTTTTACATCTCCTCCTTTATTCATTTATTCATGCAAGAGAAAATGAGACAAAAATGTATATTCCTCTTAGCTTAGGCTAAGTAGGAATATTACAGTCCAAAAAGCAATGAGAAAAATAATGATCCTTGGTATCTCATAATGCATTACACTTTTTCAAAGAACAACTTTACTACTTTTTCCTAGATGGTATTTTTATAGGGCATGAGAAAACACATATTTTTTAAATATGTCAACTACCACTAATAGGTAGTCATTTCCCTTCTTATTAGTTGGTAAACCTCCCACAAAATCCATGGAAATTATTTTGCAAGGACTAGTGGGTATAGGTAAGGGATGATATAGACCATGTTTCTTGTTACTAAGCTTGTTGGTATAATAAAAATTATAAATCCTCTAATGAACCTAGCTACATCTTCGTGCATCCTGAATTAGTAGATGTGCCTCTATAAGTTAGAAAATATCTTCCCAAAACCAAAATTCCTTGCAACCTTAGAGGTGCAAGCCTATCTAATTAGTTGTAGTCACTCACCTTTAGGAACACGTAACTTTTCTAGCCTTTAAAGTAACCCATTTTGGAGATGATAATGAATTTTTTGGTCACCATCATCTAATTGAATCTATCCATATAACTATTGACACACCTCCCTCAGTTCCTTATTCTATGTATATGCCTCTCTATATGCATCATGGGTGTAAGGATACATGTGCATTAGAGTTCCTTAAGCTATTATTTTTTATGCAAGTGACATTCAAAAACATGTCAATCAACATATTTATGTTTTCCTTCTTATACTCGTTGAATAAATAAAACTAATATAAAAAACTTCATCCACTTGTAATTCTTTGTTTGTTGTAACTTTCTTAGATCCTGTAGGTATTGTAGCAATTGATGATCTATGTGAATTATGTTGTCTTTACCCATAATATATTGTTTGGCGCTTTTTGATAGCTTGTACCAAGGAATATAGATCCTTGTTGAAGGCAAGGTAGTTGAGAACTATCCCAAGAAATACTTGTTGAAGATGGCACCAAGAAAGATTCTAATTTAATTTTCGCTTGAATTAAATTAGAATAAAATTGTAATTCCACATATCATGACAACTTGTATGAGTTAAATAAGTTAGTTTTACTTAGTTCGTTCAGTTAATTCGAGTTGAGGGTCTAACTTGATTCATATAGAGTGGATTCAACAAAATAGTAGCCCTGGTTGAGTTTATTTTGATTTGTAAATAATTAACTTAGTTTATCTAAGTTGAAGTCAGTTTAACTAGTTCCAACTGTTGGAGGAACTAGTGAGAGGTCAAAGTGTGGAACTTGAACTTGAAACACATGTAGTGATTAATAAGATAATTGATAAATTAGCCTTAAATCACTCATGCATGTTAGATCATAGAAATACCAATTGAGATTGGAGTTCAAGGGTAGTGTACTATCATGTGTATAATCATCCAAATTGTATAGGTGGTGCATGTATTCATAGGGATGCCTTAGATGAATTTCATATTTGTGGATGGGAATTTCCATAATTAATAGGGGCTAATTACCCAAGGAAGCAACGCAAGGAAATAGGGATCCCGACAGGAAAAAATAGGTTAAGTATTTGTTGTCTAGGAAGTAGTGAGACAGATAGAGATAATGCAAAGGTTTCTCAAGTTGGAGAAAAGAATTGTAATATTCTTATATTTTCTGACTAATGAAATATACATATACTGGGGTTTTTAGCTGAGGATTTCCCTAGGAAATCATTATGTAATGTGTGATTGAAATTCTTACTCTTGTATGTTTTGTGATTTTGCGATCGCTATTGGTTTAAAAAATTGGTAGAGTATATTCAAGTCTATTGTTTTAGAATATTACAATTAGCAGTTTGAATCTACATGGATTTTATACAAACCTTTAGAATGGTAACATAAAATCCTTGCTCGCTACAAAAAGGCCACTCCTTTAGCATACCCACTCACATTTGTCTCCACTTCAAAGGGATACTACAAGTTTGGTTCTATGAAAACTAGTGCTTGATTTATTTTCCTTTTTATCTCCTTAAATTCCTTCTATTGACCCTTCCCCCACTAAATAATCTTTCCACTAGATGTAATGGCATGGCATGGGGTGGATATTATTGAAAATGAAGCTATGAATTCTCTTCAGTACTATGTTTCCTCAACAAAAATCCCAACTTTATTAAATCTTCTTGCCACTACTTGTTATGGTGTGGATTGGTGTAGGTATTTTTGAAAATGAAGCTATGAATTAATTAGATACTATTTTATGCCAACAAAGCTGCTAAATTCACAAACACTGCTAGGAATAAACCACTTCATGATGGCCTCCATATTTGAAATATTTATCTTAATATTATTTCCAAAAATCCCATAGCCTAAATACACCAAATAGTGTTATGCAGACTCACATTTCTTAAGATTTTATATTTGCTTCTTCAATGTCTCTAACACTTACATAAAGTGTAATATGTGCTCCTCCTAGGTAGCATTGTACACAAGTATATGATTAGAATAAATAGTAATAAACGAACCTAGATAAGGGCACAGTAAATCATTCATTAGTCTCATGAATGTAGCAAGTGCATTGCATAGTAAAAATGACATGGCTAACCACTCATACAAAGGTTGTTTTGTTTTGAAAGTAGTTTTTGCTGAATCACTAGTACATTTGAGGGAAATTTCGACACTTGGTTCCGATGCTTTTGAGAAAATGTCAGAAATTTCCCCAAATTTTTTCAATCCCGCCCGAAACCGTCGCTATACCGACGTTTAGAGAAAAGTGTCGCAATACCGACACTTAGAAAAAGTGTCGCAATTGCGACGTTTGGAGGAAGACGTCGCAATTGCGACACTATGCCCCAAAGCGTCGCTATTGCAACGACTGCCTCCAAACGTCGCAAGTGCAACACAATGTCTAAGTGTCGCAATTGCGACATTTGGAGGCATTCGTCGCAATAGTGACGCTTTTTCCACCGTCGGTATAACGACACTTATATGCACGCTACATAAAAATATGACACTTATATGCGCGCTACATAAAAATGATTTTATTAAAAACTACATTAACGTCTGATATCACGCGCGCATTCGCCCTCCGCTCTTGCAGAACAACATTCGCCCTCAGCATTCACCCTCAGCTCTTGCAGAACAGCATTTTCCCTCAGCATTCGCCCGCCTCTTGCAAAGAACAACATTCTCCCTCGCATTCGCCCTCACGCATCGTCGTCGCCTTCTGAAAAATAGCATTCGCTTCTCGCCTCTCTTTGCACAAAGATCTACCTCACCTTCTCTTGCAACAACATTTGCCCTTAGCATTCTCCCCACTTCCTCTTGCAAAAAGATTCGCCGCATTCGCCTCTCGAGCTCTTGCACAAATAAGCCTTAGCATTCGCCTTGAGCTCTTAGTAGCATTTCACTTCCCATATTCGCTTTCGTCGTTCACCCTCAACTCTAACAACATTCGCCCTCAGCACTTGAAAAATGGTAAGTTCTTACTGCAGGCCCTTCCTCCTATAGCAGGGTTGACTCTATCTGGGTTTTTTTGGTCAATTCCATTGGATTGTGTTAGGCTATAGGGTTCTCTCTAGATGTCTTCCAATGTTCTTTCGGATGAGTTTCAAAGAGGATGTGTAAGATGTGTTTGTGCTTGCATGAATTTGACTCCACCAGTTTCATGAAGTTTAAGCTATGGATTTTAGTTCGACAAACTCATCCATCTCAACACCCAGTAACGAATTGTCCTTGGTCTGATCTATATTGAAGGTGAAGTGAAAAGTGGTAGAACATTAGCATTCTCCCTCAGCTCTTGCAAAAAAGCATTCGCCCTCAGCATTCGCCCTGAGCTCTTGCAGAACAAAATTTGCCCTTAGCATTCGCCCTGAGCTCTTGCAGAATAGCATTCGCCCTACATTCGCCCTCAGCGTTCACCCTCAACTCTTGCAGAACAACATTCGCCCTCAGAATTTTCCCTCAGCTCTTGCAAAATGGTAAGTTCTTAGTACATGCCCTTCCTCCTATAGTAGGGTTGACTCTATTTGGGTTTTTTTGGTCAATTCCATTGGATTGTGTTAGGCTGTAGGGTTCTCTCTAGATGTCTTCCAATGTTCTTTCGGATGAGTTTCAAAGAGGATGTGTAAGATGTGTTTGTGCTTGCATGAATTTAACTCCACCAGTTTCATGAAGTTTAAGCTATGGATTTTACTTCGACAAACTCATCCATCTCAACACCCAGTAACGAATTTCCCTTGGTCTGATCTATATTGAAGGTGAAGTGCAAAGTGGTAGAGAATGGGAGATCAAAAGTCATCAACTTTATCACAAGGGTAGTACTCTAGATCGAAAGTGATGAGCTTTAGTTCTCCAGATTTGGGGATTTTCTGAAATTTGGGGATTTTCTGATGACATACCAAAGGTCACATCCATACAACCATATCAAGGTCAATGTTGAGATCATTCTCATATAGATATAGGTCACTGATATATAGGGTTAATATCATCATCACTATCCATGGAAACCGAATGGTTACAAAATCCGTGATTGTGGTTGGCTCATTTATAATTATTACCCATTTACAGTGGAGCACAGAAACACTAAATATGGCCCGAGCAGAGCCTTTACAACAAGCAATGGAATTGCAGCTGCTTCATCAATAACCAATAGCTCCACTTGAGAAAACTTTTCATAATCTTGGGGCTGGATATACTGCAGAGCAAACAATTGTAGTTATCATTCATGCTCCAATATATTAATATACTTTTTACATTGAACTGAAGAAAGGGAAACAAGCAAATGCTAGCCATCATACAATGCTTTGACATAAGAGTTTTGAGTGACATACTTGAAAACAAGAACTCATCCACTGATATTTATAATCATTTGAGTTATTCAAGTTAAACACAATGTCAAGAATCAAGATTCAATACCCTCTATTATCTTCATCACCCAATACAAGATTTAAATTTTTCCCAAAGAAATGCTTATTAAATTGGCAGTCATTATTTCTCCTTGCTTTAAAAACCCTACATTTAAATGAAAATAAGCATTGCATTTCAACTACAAAAATATATTAGTGTTCAAATGTACATGTGTGCATCACTTGTGTAGGGTATTCCTTTTCCACTTTCACATTATCCAAGAATGTGTGCAATATAGTTCATATTTTTTGTGATTTAGATTATCTTGAAAAAGGAAAGGTAAATTATTTCCCATGGAAAAATAAGGTTTTCCCTTTTTACTACTGGAAATGGTACAACAAAGTTCCATTTCTACCCGAAACTCCTATGAAACAGGAACCAAATAAAGGCCATGTCCTCAATGGACAAAATTTGGCTTTGAAAATGGCCATTGCACCGTGTTGTTTCTTATATTACATCACGATAGTTTCTTAGGTCATTTCTTGTTTCTTGAGATGAAAAACAACCAAAGAAATTGTGAAGATCCTTTCAAGAAATAAATGACCATTTCTCAATCATATCTCAACTATCTTTTTATTTTATTCAGTGGTTGCTTACTTTGAGAGAAATTTGACACTTTTATAAGGAATATAACATAAAAACACAAAATGGGAAGGAATTGATGAGGTAGATGACCTTTAGTTGTTGTCAATTAAGAATTGATAATACACGATGCATGTTCTGTACTACAAACTAGATTCCTTCCCGGAGTTAGGACACAGAGTATTGAATCAAAGTTGTAGTTTCTAACTTCTTGTATTGGTTCATCAATCTTGAAATTCAGACATTGCATGTCTTCATTGCTTCATGTTTGAATAATTTGCATTATATCGTACAATAGGAAATTAGGAATTATGATTATTATTACTTTATGGATCCGTTAAGTTACTTTTAAGTTTGCATGGTTCAGTGTGAAATTATTCTTGTGTGCCCCTAGGCCCAGGTGAAGGAATGCCAAGGACTGAGAACCCTAGTTTTTAAATGGTATTGTTTCTTATACCCAAAAACCCCTCAACATCACTTCTTATTAGTTCTTAACAATAGTGTTGTAAACAATTTGAGAATGGATATAGCAAAATCTCGCACTTCTCAAGATAAAGTCCTAAAGCTAAAGTGTGATACCATGTGTAATTCAATAGCCCCATTGTCACCTCACCAACCTCTTTTCACTTCGAGCTAGCTCTCCTCCAACTCAAGGGGGGTTATCCCTAGTAGATTTTAGGGATCTAATGGCCCAACCAAACCAAGTCAAGAGCCCCCTAACTCTCTATGTTTACTACTATCAATCAAAATATTGAACAATAGGGTCAGACATGCATCCTGAAGATAAAATTGCCAGGGTATTTTTGGGTAATTTCAAAGGTAAAGTCCCAAAACACATATAATCAAGGAATTATAACGTGATTTCAAACATTAAATATCAACAAAATTGTTTAAAGGATATTGAAAGGAAAAAGATGATGGAAGATAGAAAGTGCCTTACTTAAATGCTCTAAGGATTTTTCAATAGTTGCTCCAAAAGCTTCACTTCAAGGCCCTTCAAGATCGTCTCCAACAATGTTATACCATCAACTTCAACAATGTTGCTCCAAAAATGTCCTCAAGGTCTTCACAACAAGATTACTAGAAGTTTCTCCAACAATATTTTCAATAAGGTCTTCATTGTCAACTGGTCTCTTGTTTGGGTGCCTTAATGTGCAATGACATGTTTCCAGGACTGAATTCAATGCAAGGCATATTTGAAACTCTAACTCTGTCTTCCAGTGTCTTATTAGAAATTGTTTCAGTTTTCATTTTGTGTTTTCAAGTTATATATTGTTTTCAAGTTTTTACATTTATAATTTTATTGCAATGTGGCAGACTGATCAGGGCAGTACAGGAACAACCCCGAGACGAGATGATCACGGAAAGAGGCCAGCGGAAGAACATGTAAAGTGCCAACATTGCTCTATCTTCAGGTATTTTAGTTATTTACATAATTGAAATAATATTAATTTTGTTCAAATATGCAGACACCTAGCCATGGTACGCCCGATGATTCCCTCTTTGAGGAAGAGCTTTCTTCATCCCTATCTCCAGTGTTCTTGTTGCAAAAAAAGGCACGAGATGCAAGGTCGAAATTTAATACTTTGATAGACGCGCCTCAAACACCTGAAACAGAAGAGAGGATACAACATCTTATGAGGCAGCTAGAAAGATATCAGGTAATAATAAAAAGTCAAAAGGATATTTTTTTGTTCTACATGAGATGAATTGTGATAGTTTGATTTTTAATTTTTACATTGACTAAACTAACAAAAATTTCTTTTGTATGTAGCGTTTTCTGGCACTTGCTGAACCCGGTGTTGGTGGTAGTGGGACACAAGGGCAAGATATTGCCCAGCAACCCTCTCGTACACCTTCTACTCCTTTAGGTGCCAGCCAAGAAACACACCCTGCCCAAGCAGACACCCAGCCAACCGCTGAATGTGTTGGCAGTGATGAGGCTGATATGGCCAACTACATTATTGCGTTTCCTGGAGCTACACGTGTCAGCTCCACATGGACCATTAATGGCACATTATTGGTGAATGATGAAGGTGTCCCTATAAAGCACGTACAACTCCCAGGTAAATTTTAATATTTTAACTATTTCATGTACTCTATCTAAAACATATTTATCATGATTTTTTTTTTTAAATTAATGATAATATCCTTTTTTTTCTGTGTAGGAAACAATGAGTTCTACAGGTTTTTGGAGAGCCATGCATTGGTAATTTTTGGCCCAACCATATGCACAGGGTGGAATTCCCAGAATTCCAACCTGAAAAAAGAACTTCTAGATTATCTAGAAGCCCTTTTTGGGGTTGGTACATTTGACAGAAAAACGGTGGCTCGGGTAGCCGAAAAATATTTGAAATATACCAGGGACACCTATAGGACGCAATTGCAATTTAACCCTAGATACGAGTGTCCTCTCACAGTTCCAGAGAGTGAGTGGAGAGCACTCATCCATGACGGAAAAGAGAAAAGGGAAAGAAAGAAGGAAAAATGCCAACTGGACCCGCAAGGTAAATTACAACTTTAATTCAATAGCTTTAATTTTATCTATGTCTAAAATAAAAGTGTGCTACGTCATATCTGACTTCAATCTTTTGATGCTAGGTTGCCTGACACCTCAAAAGCAACCAAAGCTAGGATTGAAAAAAAGGGCCATCACAAGCTAGGCCAGGGCGGCTACTTGAAATTAGCCGCAAGAATTGTAATTAAGTAGCTAAACATCTTATAATTAATTGTATCGCCTTCCAACGTTTTTGTAATCCTATCAAATATGACTAAAAATACACAATCATATGTAATGTAGGGTGATGAATTTGGAACAAAAACTATAGAGGAAGATAAAAATATCGCTTTCCATTTCGGCTATCAAGCCGTAGTTGAACGTCGCAGAAGCTTGGGGCAGGTCCCAAGATCCAGAATGCCTGATAAGGTAAAACATTAACCTTTCAATATGTTTGTTTTCATCCATAAATTTAATGTCTAACAAATTTGTTTAAATCAGGGGAGAAGCACTACCGATGAGGCAAATAACCCAGTTTTAGAGCCAGATGTAGATGATCCTCACGTGCAACCTGATCATTGTAGTGGGGACTAGGCCGACAATGCTACTATCAGTGAGGGCCGTGACGATAATTAATTTCCACTTATAATTTTTTCTAATTATACCTTGATGGTTGTCCTTATAATGTTTTTTGTTTAAATGATAGAGAATGTTTCCCTTGAGGATCTTACCACCAGAGAGGAAGACAGGGCAACAGTCCCAACGGTGACAACTGGTGCACCAGGTAAATAATCTCATTGCAATTTTTTTTATTAATATTACCTAACTAGTTCAATGATATTTAAAAAATGACAATTAAAATTTAATATTATCTGTTTTTGTAGGCGATGCCCCGTCACTGGATGAGACCAGACATCGTGACTACGCAACTAGGTCAGCAGTGCGGGTCGAAAGGCACGAAACAGGAGCAGAGAATGATGATATTGATGATGTAATTAGGAGCTTTAGAAATAGGAAGAAGAAAAAGAAAATTCGATAATGTAAAATATTGTATTATTATAAGACAAACATTACCATACTTGGAACGTTTTTTGCGTTATATAAAAAACTCATTTATCATACTATTTTTATGTCAAGCATTAATTTCAATGTTTCCTTGTGTACTTTTTGTTGAATTGTTTTTTTATTAGTTATTGAATATTTTTTTTTATGCTCATGAAAGTAAAAAATGAAATATAGATTGGGTATTGGGGAATTGAGAGTGATGTGAGGGGGGGGGGGGAGGGGCCATAAGAGCTTCCACCTTCATGTGGTTGGCCCTGTTTAGTAGAGAATAATTTATCGGAGCGATTTAATCTTGGAGCAAACCTCCCTTGATCCAGCGTAGCAACAAAAAAGTCACTGTTGACTTAGTTGCTACTCTTTCAGATCGTGGGAGGCTTGTTCCAAGTTCACGCGACTCCAATAAATTGTTCTTGAAACGAAGAGGAGCTTATTCAGGTATGTTTTGACATTTTCAACATATGTTCTAACATTATCATAAGAATGCATCTTAGAGTAAAAAATACTACATCAATTAATTGTATTTATTGTATAGATAATGATGGATTTTGATTGACTTGGCAGTGCAGGTACAAATCCTCTTGCATCATGAGCAATACAACTTGTCAACCAGGGTCATGTCCAGGATATTTTTACTTGTGCGCTTGACCAGGTTCATAATGTCACATTTTGTAAGTTTCTTTACAGTTCATAATTCAATATTAAGCTTGTTCATGATTATTATCTAGGTTTTTTGTATGTGTTTTTTCATCTATTTGATTGTAAGCAACTCTGCATGTTTCGTGTTGTTCACTATGATTTCTCCCATTACCACTCCCAGGATGAATCCGACTTTATTGTTACATAGGTTACTTTATTGTTACTATGATTTCTCCATTTATGATATCATAGGTTACATCATGTAAAGTTGTCAATCTCAAGTTGGTGATGAGCTTTAGTTCTCCAGATTTGGGGCTTTTCTGATATTTTCTCCCTCATGTCATTCTTGCATCACCTAGTTGTTCGAGCATGCCAATTTTCTACCACTTGTACCAATTTGCACATGTCAATCTCTGAGTGGTGCCACATTTCACCTATTTTCGGCCCACTTGACCACCTGAAAAGTCTTTCGTAGCATTGTTGAGCTCTTTGTAGGTGAATTTCCGAGGCAATTTCACAATATCTGAACTAAATTTGTCTGTCCTTTTCAATACTCTGCGCTTGTAACAAAACCAGACAAACAATATAGTGGCCAATGCAACAACAACAACACCTCCTGTTGCAATGCCTGCAATTCACCCTCTCTGCACACATGAATTACTATGGCACCCTCTTTTGTGAACAAGTACTGGAGCTGAAGGTACTGGTTTCAAATAAGATCGTGGAATTCAACATCCAAAATAGTATCAAATTCCACTGCAATAGTATTCCCTGGCAAGGGAAAAAGTTCATTGAGACCTATTGGACTCATCACCCCCAAATAGCCTCTAGGGCTACCCAAAGTGTGATCATCTTTATTGTTGAGTATATTTTTATTTTTTTCAGTGAGAGTTTAGGGTTTCTCTAACATAGCTTCAAAAATCTGATTCAGTGCCTGCTTGAATATCGTCACATAATACTCATGGTTTGGATTGATGAGCATGCTCTGAATGGTTGGTTGATTCATAAGAACCACCCATATAGTCATATTGAGATATTTCAGAAATTTTCTCGGGTTTCCTTTTTCACCGTTTTAGTGGGTGGGATGGTGTGGGGTGATCCATCAATATCGGTGCTCTTGTAGTAGGGAATTTTTTTTTGGGGATATAAAGGATAATTTGATGTAGATATCCCATTGGATGCATTCATAGATGGGCACGAGAGGTCAAGAATTTAAATTAAAAATATGTAACCTCTAGCATGGCAACCTAAAGGCCGCGAGAGACACCTGTTAAAGATTGTTTCAGGCTTGCCTTAATATAGCCTTGATTTATTTTCTATTATCTTAATGAAATAGAGTATTCCTAGGATTCATTAAAATGAGGATTGTGGTTGCATTTCTCTTTGGTTGTTTCTCTTAATGCCCTTTTAAGTTGCCAAAGTTGTGATACTTGTTTAGTTTGTTCGTTACAACTTAAAAGTGGTTTTTAGCAATGTAGTCATGTTTTTTAAGGTTCATACTAATAAGAAGATCTTCTAATTCTATATTTGTGATAATAGAAGATGGCCTCCTACTTGGGCAAGAGGACAACAATTTACATCTAACAATGGAAAGGGTAGTTGGGTGCAATGTTTGATAATTATGGCAGACAATTGTCTTCTCTTTCAGTTTTTTCACCCATTTCCTTTAATCGCTCAAGCAGAAGAGGGACTCTAAGATTACGTGAAAGAGAGAAGGTAGTTAATTCAAGAGCTATGGAAAAGGAGTTGTACTTCAACAAGGATGGCTCAGTGACAAAAAAATTGCAGGTTAGAGAAAAATTATGTTTAAAGGAAGGTCACCTGCACGTGAAACTTCATTGCAGTGGATCTTTCCTTGTCCAATTATATTCAATTTTAATGTGTTATTTTTAATTTTTCATGGAGGGTTGTTTTGGCATATGGTCTGGCATTCAATTGCACACTTACTGAAAGCATTGTCAATTTGTCTTGCAAAGCAGGCAGCAAAACTGTCATCTGTTGGAGACTTATCGGGGCGAAGGGAAAATGTTGTCTTGGAGAGGAAGCATGGTTCTCCTAAAATATTTAATTATGGTGTGACAAAGTAGGCCAAGGAGGTAATTTGTAGATGTGTGCTCTGGTTTTCTTTTTAACGTTCCCTCTAAAATGTCTTAGATTTGGTAGGCATAATTTGAAAACTCAAAGGTGAAAGGAAACATATTTGTTACCCAGTGGTCTACTTGGCCTATGGACTAGCCACATTAGAGTAATGCATAAATCTTTTCACAACAATAAGAGGAAAAGGTTATGGCCGAGTCAAATTTTATTGTTATTGACAGTGTAATGAAATGTATCTCAATGCTATGGTTTTGGACTTTTTATTGGTTGAATTAGAGGAACCAGTTGAAAATATTGGGGCCAAGTTGGTAAGGCAAGCTGGGACAAAGACAAATGATTTAGCTAGGGATGGAACCACAACATCTGTTGTTCTTACACATGTTTTAATAAGTGAGGGTGTGCAAGGTAACTTTTTGTCGATAGCATCGATTAAGATCATCTATTCATTTGTAGGGTCTTATAGTGTTCGTTTTTTAGTTTTGGGTTGGGCTATTTGAGTTCAAGATAGTTTTTGAGTGAAAAAATCGCTATGCTATCGTGTATTAAAAAATTTGGTTCTTTTGTCAAAATTTATGAGCACATGAGGAAATACAAAACTGACAATGGTTGTATCTTAAATTTGTGGAAAATAATTTGAAATGAAACCTTTTTGTTTAGGTTGTTGCAGTAGGTGCAAACCTCATTAAAATTACTAGGGGCATTGACAAGACAATAAAGGGCCTTGTTTCTGAACTCAAAATTTTGTCAAAGGAGATAAACGCTTGCCTTTTGAGTAGGCTAGTTTTCCTTTTTGCTGATGGTTTGGTGTATCTAATTGAATTAGTTGCCTAAGTTATTTTTGGTTTCAAACTCCTTTTCATTTTTCATACAATATTGGCCTTTTGGAATACATTTGATTGTGTGGTCTTGTTAGATCTACAACATTTGTAGTTGTTTAGTCTTATGGGCGAGGTGCACTTTTATTATGGAAATAGTTGATGCAATATTGTCATTTAATCCTTACTACAGGGTAGCATGTTGAGAAGTTTCTGTGAAACATTTGGTATTCAAAATGACACCAACATCCTACACAACATTATGCACTTGACTTCAAAATTCATATTCAAAGTGTGCACAAGACAATTCCTTGCAAAATTTCAAATATTTATGTTGTTTTAAACCATTATCTTTTCATGTATTTGATGTCAAAATGAGAAAAAGACTTTGGTATGGAAACCAATTGGTGAACCATTTCCAAAGAAACAACCACTTCCAAGACATGATTTAGAAGTAGAACATATGTACTTATGAAGCATAGAAAGATATCCTTGATGCATTGTCAATGTTTGGTTGAAGCATTTTTGGAGAAAATAACTCCTTATTCCTAATGCATCTTCTCAATACAAGTAAATGCCGAGGGAAGAGAGATCATCATGTGACATAAACCTATTAAAAAAAGTGAACAGGGAATGATTATTAATTATGGCATACTAAGTTGTCAGTGATTTTGACTATTTGTCTTTAACATGTAAAAATGTTAAATTCCAGACTTACATCATCATGGCTTGGCATCATGAGCTTGACTAATTGTCCACCATGCTCATAATTTCATTGTTATATTCATATCTATAAACAACGTTTCAAATAATAATAAAAAAGTTCTATAATCCAGACCTCCATGTTGCTGCTCCTTGTGAGACAAAGTCAAAATTGCATTACGCAATATGACACATAAGAATCTCCTATATCCCAGTGGTATGTATCCAAATTCTTATAATAGTGTCTTCAAGACTTATGTTGACATTGCCAATGAGATATTTAAGCAATGAAAGATGGAGCCTTCTTCATTGTTGTATATGTAACAATCTTTTATTAATATAAGATTGATGGTTTTGTCTTTCTGAAAATGAAATGCAATAATAATTTATTGTGGTCAATTGATTTTTTTTTTTTTAAAGCTTTTAATTATGGAAGGGTGACATAGATATATGCCCTTCTAATTGAAATTTGGACCTCATTTCTCTTCAAATTCTGCAACCATTATCTTTTCATGTATCGATGCTGAAAATGAGAAAAAGATCTGGTATGAAACCAATTGGTGAATAATTTCAAAGAAACAACCACTTCCAAGACATGATTTAGAAGTAGAAACATATGTACCATAAAGCATAGAAAGATATCCTTGATGCATTGTCAATGTTTGGCTAGGTTATTTTCTGAGAAAACAACTCCTTATTCTTAGAATGGTGATATTCAATACAAGTAAATGCCAGAGAAGAGAGATCATCATGTGACATAACCCTATTAATAAAATTGAACACGAAATGATGATTTATAATGGCATACTAAGTTGTCAGTGATTATGACTATTTGTCTTTAACATTTAAAAATGTGACATGCCAAACTTACAACATCATGGTTTGGCATCATGAGCTTCGACTAATTTCATCATTCACCATGCTCATAATTTCATTGTTGTCTTCATATATATAAACAACATTTCAAATAATAATAAAAAAGTTCTATAAGAAAAATCCAGACGTCCATGCTGCTGCTCCTTGTGAGACAAAATCAAAATTGCATTACACAATCTGACACATAAGAATCTCCTATATCCCCGTGGTATGTATCCAAATTATTATAATAGTGTCTTC